>CM046472.1:13097674-13225409 GCA_025506415.1 Flaveria robusta
CACTTCTAAACTATTTAATCTAACCCAAGCATAAGATCACTTCAATCACACTAAACATAACAAATGTAGTGTTTGTGCATTATTTGTTAAACCGAACACGAGACAAAGAAATCACCATTGAAGGATCCACTTCTTCAAAACTTATGCACAATATTCGATCACCATCATTAAACACTTTGCCTATAAGCCACAAATATACATCCAATGACAACTCTCGATCAACATAATCTTTTACTGAGCACCAATGAAGCTTTACCAATTGTAAAGACCAAAAATACTCGTGTTCACTCAATAAGAACGAGAATCAAATTATCATTCTCGAATCTAATGTAATTAGTCATCAAGATAAAGCATAACGTGTGATTGATAGAAAAGAAGTCAAATCCATCTAGTACGACCAAGTGAATTATATTTCATTGAATTTAAGTTAAAATTAGGTAATTATTGTTTTGTGCATCCATGTATCTGGATGGCTTAACGAAATACTTCAGAAATGACTACGTATACAAATTTATAAAACACAATAGTTCTCGCGTGAATAGGTTTTGATTCCGGTAACACCCACCAATCCTACGCGGTTTTACTTCTTATGACATCTAACCACTTCTAAACTATTTTAATCTAACCCAAGCATAGCTGATCACTTTTAATCACACTAAACGAACAATGTAGTGTTTGTGCATTTATTGGTTAAACCGAACACCAGAAACCAAAGAAATCCCATTGAAATGGATCCACTTCTTCAAAACTTATGCACATATTCGATCACCATCATTAAACATTTTGCCTATAAGCCACAAATATACATCCAAATGACAACTCTCGATCAACATAATCATTTACTGAGCACCAATGAGCTTTACCAATTGTAAAGTACCAAAAACTACTCGTGTTCACTCAATAAAACCGAGATCAATTATCATTCTCGAATCTAATGTAATTAGTCACAAAGATAAAGCATAACGTGTGATTAATGAAAGAAGTCAAATCCATCTAGTACGACCAAGTGAATTATATTTCATTGAATTTAATTAAAATTAGGTAATTATTGTTTTGTGCATCCATGTAATCTGGATGGCTTAACGAAATACTTCAGAAATGAACTACGTACAAAATTTATAAAACAACAATAGTTCTCGTGGTGATAGGTTTTTGATTCCGGTAACAACCACCAATCCTACGCGGTTTCACTTCTTATGCATCTATACGCACTTCTAAACTATTTTAATCTAACCCAAGCATAATGATCACTTCAATCACACTAAACGATAACAAATGTAGTGTTGGTGCATTTATTGTTTAAACCGAACATGAGACCAAAGAATCACCCTTGAAATGGATCCACTTCTTCAAACCTTATGCACAATATTCGATCACCATCATTAAACACTTTTGCCTATAAGCCACAAATATATCCAAATGACAACTCTCGATCAACATAATCATTTACTGAGCACCAATGAAGCTTTACCAATTGTAAAGTACCAAAAACTACTCGTGTTCACTCATAAAACCGAGAATCAAATTATCATTCTCGAATCTAATGTAATTAGTCATCAAAGATAAAGCATAACGTGTGATTAATGAAAAGAAGTCAAATCCATCACGACCAAGTTAATTATATTTCATTGATTTAAGTTAAATTATAGTTATTGTTTTGTGCATCCATGTAATCTGGATGGCTTAACGAAATACTTCAGAAATCTACGTATACAATTTATAAACAACAATAGTTCTCGCGTGAATAGGTTTTGATTCCGGTAACAACCACCAATCCTACGCGGTTTCACTTCTTATGCATCTATACGCACTTCTAAACTATTTTAATCTAACCCAAGCTACATAACTTCACTTCATCACTAACAATAACAAATGTAGTGTTTGTGCATTTATTGGTTAAACCGAACATAGACAAAGAAATCACCCTTGAAATGGATCCACTTCTTCAAAACTTATGCACAATATTCGATCACCATCATTAAACACTTTTGCCTATAAGCCAAAATATACATCCAAATGACAACTCTCGATCAACATAATCATTTACTGAGCACCAATGAAGTTTACCAATTGTAAAGTACCAAAAACTACTCTGTTCACTCAATAAGAACCGAGAATCAAATTATCATTCTCGAATCTAATGTAATTAGTCATCAAAGATAAGCATAACGTGTGATTAATGAATAAGAATTCAAATCCATCTAGTACGACCAAGTGAATTATATTTCATTGAATTTAAGTTAAAATTAGGTAATTATTGTTTTGTGCATCCATGTAATCTGGATGGCTTAACGAAATACTTCAGAAATGAACTACGTAACAAAATTTATAAAACACAATAGTTCTCGCGTGAAATAGGTTTTGATTCCGGTAACAACCACCAATCCTACGCGGTTTCACTTCTTATGCATCTATACGCACTTCTAACTATTTTAATCTAACCCAAGCATAATATCACTTCAATCACACTAAACAATAACAAATGTAGTGTTTGTGCATTTATTGGTTAAACCGAACATGAGACCAAAGAAATCACCATTGAAATGGATCCTTCTTCAAAACTTATGCACAATATTCGATCACCATCATTAAACACTTTTGCCTATAAGCCACATATACATCCAAATGACAACTCTCGATCAACATAATCATTTACTGAGCACCAATGAAGCTTTACCAATTGTAAAGTACCAAAAACTACTCGTGTTCACTCAATAAGAACCGAGAATCAATTATCATTCTCGAATCTAATGTATTATTCATCAAGATAAAGCATAACGTGTGATTATGAAAAAAAGTCAAATCCATCTAGTACGACCAAGTGAATTATATTTCATTGAATTTAAGTTAAAATTAGGTAATTATTGTTTTGTGCATCCATGTAATCTGGATGGCTTAACGAAATACTTCAGAAATGAACTACGTATACAATTTTAAAAACAACAAATAGTCTCGCGTGAATAGTTTTGATTCCGGTAACAACCACCAATCCTACGCGGTTTTTACTTCTTATGACATCTATACGCACTTCTAAACTATTTTAATCTAACCCAAGCATAATGATCACTTCAATCACACTAAACGATAACAAATGTAGTGTTTGTGCATTTATTGGTTAAACCGAACATAGACCAAAGAAATCACCATTGAAATGGATCCACTTCTTCAAAACTTATGCACAATATTCGATCACCATCATTAAACACTTTGCCTATAAGCCACAAATATACATCCAATGACAACTCTCGATCAACATAATCATTTACTGAGCACCAATGAAGCTTTACCAATTGTAAAGTACCAAAACTACTCGTGTTCACTCAATAAGAACCGAGAATCAAATTATCATTCTCGAATCTAATGTAATTAGTCATCAAAGATAAGCATAACGTGTGATTAATGAAAAAGAAGTCAAATCCATCTAGTACGACCAAGTGAATTATATTTCATTGAATTTAAGTTAAAATTAGGTAATTATTGTTTTGTGCATCCATGTAATCTGGATGGCTTAACAAAATACTTCAGAAATGAACTACGTATACAAATTTATAAAAACAATAGTTCTCGCGTGAATAGGTTTTGATTCCGGTAACAACCACCAATCCTACGCGGTTTTACACTTCATATGCCATCTATACGCACTTCTAAACTATTTTAATCTAACCCAAGCATAATGATCACTTCAATGACACTAAACGATAACAAATATAGTGTTTGTACATTTATTGGTTAAACCGAACATGAGACCAAAGAAATCACCCTTAAAATGGATCCACTTCTTCAAAACTTATGCACAATATTCGATCACCATCATTAAACACTTTTGCCTATAATCCACAAATATACATCCAAATGACAACTCTCGATCAACATAATCATTTACTAGCACCATGAAGTTTACCAATTGTAAGTACCAAAACTACTCGTGTTCACTCAATAAGAACCGAGAATCAATTATCATTCTCGAATCTAATGTAATAGTCATCAAAGATAAAGCATAACGTGTGATTAATGAATAAGAAGTTAAATCCATCTAGTACGACCAAGTGAATTATATTTCATTGAATTTAAGTTTAAATTAGGTATTATTGTTTTGTGCATCCATGTAATCTGGATGATGGCTTAACAAAATACTTCAGAATGAACTACGTATAAAATTTTAAAACAACAATAGTTCTCGCATGAATATATTTTTGATTCCGGTAACAACCACCAATCCTACGCGGTTTCACTTCTTATGCCATCTATACGCACTTCTAAACTATTTTAATCTAACCCAAGCATAATGATCACTTCAATCACACTAAACATAAGACATGTAGTGTTTGTGCATTTATTGGTTAAAACCGACATGAGACCAAAGAAATCACCATTGAAATGGTTCCACTTCTTCAAAACTTATGCACAAATTTCAATCACCATCGTTAAACACTTTTGCCTATAAGCCACAAATATACATCCAAATGACAACTCTCGATCAACATAATCATTTACTGAGCACCAATGAAGCTTGACCAATTGTAAAGTACCAAAATACTCTGTTCACTCAATAAGAACCGAGAATCAAATTATCATTCTCGAATCTAATGTAATTTGTCATCAAAGATAAAGCATAACGTGTGATTAAAGAAAAAGAAGTCAAATCCATCTAGTACGACCAATTTAATTATATTTCATTGAATTTAAGTTAAAATTAGGTAATTATTATTTTGTGCATCCATGTAATCTGGATGGCTTTACGAAATACTTCTGCAATGAACTACGTATACAAATTTATAAAACAACAATAGTTCTCGCATGAATAGGTTTTGATTCCGGTAACAACCACCAATCCTACGCGGTTTCACTTCTTATGCCATCTATACGCAGTTCTAAACTATTTTAATCTAACCCATGCATAACGATCACTTCAATCACACTAAACGATAACAAATGTAGTGTTTTGGCATTTATTGGTTAAACCGAACATAGACCAAAGAAATCACCGATGAAATGGATCCACTTCTTCAAAACTTATGCACAATATTCGATCACCATCATTAACACTTTTGCCTATAAGCCACAAATATACATCCAAATGACAACTCTCGATCAACATAATCATTTACTGGCACCAATGAAGCTTTACCAATTGTAAAGTACCAAAAACTACTCGTGTTCACTCAATAAGAACCGAGAATCAAATTATCATTCTCGAATCTAATGTAATTAGTCATCAAGATAAAGCATAACGTGTGATTAATGAAAAGAAGTCAAATCCATCTAGTACGACCAAGTGAATTATATCATTGAATTAAGTTAAAATTAGGTAATTATTGTTTTGTGCATCCATGTAATCTGGATGGCTTAACGAAATACTTCAAATGAACTACGTATACAAATTTATAAAACAACAATAGTTCTCGTGTGAATAGGTTTTGATTCCGGTAACACCACAATCCTACGCTTTTACTTTTATGCCATCTATACGCACTTCTAAACTATTTTAATCTAACCCAAGCATAATGATCACTTCAAGACTAAACGATAACAAATGTAGTGTTTGTGCATTTATTGGTTAACCGAACAATAGACCAAAGAAATCACCATTGAAATGGATCCACTTCTTCAAAACTTATGCACAATATTCGATCACCATCATTAACACTTTTGCCTATAAGCCACAATATACATCCAAATGACAACTCTCGATCAACATAATCATTTACTTAGCACCAATGAAGTTTACCAATTGTAAAGTACCAAAAACTACTCGTGTTCACTCAATAAGAACCGAGAATCAAATTATCTTCTTAACATAATTGTGTGATCAATGAATAAGAAGTCAACAATCTAGTACGACCAAGTGAATTATATTCATTGAATTTAAGTAAAATTAGGTAATTATTGTTTTTGTGCTCCATGTAATCTGGATGGCTTAACAAAATACTTCAGAAATGAACTACGTATAAATTTATAAAACAACAATAGTTCTCCGCGTGAATAGGTTTTGATTCCGGTAACAACCACCAATCCTACGCGGTTTCACTTCTTATCGCTATACGCACTTCTAAACTATTTTAATCTAACCCAAGCATAATGATCACTTCAATCACACTAAACAATAAGAAATGTAGTGTTTGTGCATTTATTGTTAAACCGAACATGAGACCAAAGAAATCACCATTGAAATGGATCCACTTCTTCAAAACTTATGCACAATATTCGATCACCATCATTAAACACTTTTGCCTATAAGCCACAAATATACATCCAAATGACAACTCTCGATCAACATAATCATTTACTGAGCACCAATGAAGCTTTACCAATTGTAAAGTACCAAAACTACTCGTGTTCACTCATAAGAACAGAATCAAATTATCATTCTCGAATCTAATGTAATTAGTCATCAAGATAAAGCATAACGTGTGATTAATGAAAAAAAGTCAAATCCATCTAGTACGACCAAGTGAATATATTTCATTGAATTTAAGTTAAAATTAGGTAATTATTGTTTTGTGCATCCATGTAATCTGGATGGCTTAACAAATACTTCAGAAATGAACTACGTATACAAATTATAAAAACAACAATAGTTCCGGTGAATAGTTTTTGATTCCGGTAACAACCACCAATCCTACGCGTTTTACTTCTTATGCATCTATACGCACTTCTAAACTATTTTAATCTAACCCAAGCATAATGATCACTTCAATCACACTAAACGATAAAATGTAGTGTTTGTGCATTTATTGGTTAAACCGAACATAGACCAAAGAAATCACCTTGAAATGGATCCACTTCTTCAAACTTATGCACAATATTCGATCACCATCATTAAACACTTTTGCCTATAAGCCACAAATATACATCCAAATGACAACTCTCGATCAACATAATCATTTACTTAGCACCAATGAAGTTTACCAATTGTAAAGTACCAAAAACTACTCGTGTTCACTCAATAAGAACCGAGAATCAAATTATCATTCTCGAATCTAATGTAATTAGTCATCAAAGATAAAGCATAACGTTGATTAATGAATAAGAAGTCAAATCATCTAGTACGACCAAGTGAATTATATTTCATTGAATTTAAGTTATAATTAGGTAATTATTGTTTTGTGCATCCATGTAATCTGGATGGCTTAACAAATACTTCAGAAATGAACTACGTATAAAATTTATAAAACAACAATAGTTCTCGCGTGAATAGGTTTTGATTCCGGTAACAACCACCAATCCTACGCGTTTCACTTCTTATGCCATCTATACGCACTTCTAAACTATTTTAATCTAACCCAAGCATATGATCACTTCAATCACACTAAACAATAAGAATGTAGTGTTTGTGCATTTATTTGGTAAACCGAACATGAGACCAAAGAAATCACCATTGAAATGGATCCACTTCTTCAAAACTTATGCACAATATTCGATCACCATCATTAAACACTTTTGCCTATAAGCCACAAATATACATCCAAATGACAACTCTCGATCAACATAATCTTTTACTGAGCACCAATGAAGTTTTACCAATTGTAAAGTACCAAAAACTACTCGTGTTCACTCAATAAGAATCGAGAATCAAATTATCATTCTCGAATCTAATGTAATTAGTCATCAAAGATAAAGCATAACGTGTGATTAATGAAAAAGAAGTCAAATCCATCTAGTACGACCAAGTGAATTATATTTCATTGAATTTAAGTTAAAATTAGGTAATTATTGTTTTGTGCATCCATGTAATCTGGATGGCTTAACGAAATACTTCAGAAATGAACTACGTATACAAATTTATAAAACAACAATAGTTCTCGCGTGAATAGGTTTTGATTCCGGTAACAACCACCAATCCTACGTGGTTTTACTTCTAATGACATCTATACACACTTCTAAACTATTTTAATCTAACCCAAGCATAATGATCACTTCAATCACACTAAACGATAACAAATGTAGTGTTTGCATTTATTGGTTAAACCGAACAATAGACCAAAGAAATCACCATTGAAATGGATCCACTTCTTCAAAACTATGCACATATTCGATCACCATTAAAAACACTTTGCCTATAAGCCACAAATATACATCAAATGACAACTCTCGATCAACATAATCATTTACTGAGCACCAATGAAGTTTACCAATTGTAAAGTACCAAAAACTACTCGTGTTCACTCAATAAGAACCGAGAATCAAATTATCATTCTCGAATCTAATGTAATTAGTCATCAAAGATAAAGCATAACGTGTGATTAATGAATAAGAAGTCAAATCAATCTAGTACGACCAAGTGAATTATATTTCATTGAATTTAAGTTAAAATTAGTAATTATTGTTTTTTGTGCATCCATGTAATCTGGATGGCTTAACAAAATACTTCAGAAATGAACTACGTATAAAATTTATAAAACAACAATAGTTCTCGCGTGAATAGTTTTGATTCCGGTAACAACCACCAATCCTACGCGGTTTCACTTCTTATGCCATCTATACGCACTTCTAAACTATTTAATCTAACAAGCATAATGATCACTTCAATCACACTAAACATAACAAATGTAGTGTTTGTGCATTTATTGTTAAAACAACAGAGACCAAAGAAATCACCATTGAAATGGATCCACTTCTTCAAACTTATGCACAATATTCGATCACCATCATTAAACACTTTTGCCTATAAGCCACAAATATACATCCAATGACAACTCTCGATCAACATAATCTTTTACTGAGCACCAATGAAGCTTTACCAATTGTAAAGTACCAAAAACTACTCGTGTTCACTCAATAAGAACAGAATCAAATTATCATTCTCGAATCTAATGTAATTAGTCATCAAAGATAAAGCATAACGTGTTTTAATGAAAAAAGTCAAATCCATCTAGTACGACCAAGTGAATTATATTCATTGAATTTAAGTTAAAATTAGGTATTATTGTTTTGTGCATCCATGTAATCTGGATGGCTTAACGAAACTTAGAAATGAACTACGTATACAAATTTATAAAACAACAATAGTTCTCGCGTGAATAGGTTTTGATTCCGGTAACAACCACCAATCCTACGCGGTTTTACTTCTTATGCCATCTATACGCACTTCTAAACTATTTTAATCTAACCCACATAATGATCACTTCAATCACACTAAACGATAACAAATGTAGTGTTTGTGCATTTATTGGTTAAACCGAACATAGACCAAAGAAATCACCATTGAAATGGATCCACTTCTTCAAAACTTATGCACAATATTCGATCACCATCATTAAACACTTTTGCCTATAACCACAATATACATCCAAATGACAACTCTCGATCAACATAATCATTTACTGAGCACCAATGAAGTTTACCATTGTAAAGTACCAAAACTACTCGTTCACTCAATAAGAACCGAGAATCAAATTATCATTCTCGAATCTAATGTAATTAGTCATCAAAGATAAAGCATAACGTGTGATTAATGAATAAGAAGTCAAATCCATCTAGTACGACCAAGTGAATTATATTTCATTGATTTAAGTTATAATTAGGTAATTATTGTTTTGTGCATCCATGTAATCTGGATGGCTTAACGAAATACTTCAGAAATGAACTACGTATACAAATTTATAAAAACAATAGTTTCTCGCATGAATAGGTTTTGATTCCGGTAACAACCACCAATCCTACGCGTTTTCACTTCTTATGCCATCTATACGCACTTCTAAACTATTTTAATCTAACCCAAGCATAATGATCACTTCAATCACACTAAACAATAACAATGTAGTGTTGTGCATTTATTTGTTAAACCGAACATGAGACCAAAGAAATCACCATTGAAATGGATCCACTCTTCCAAACTTATGCACAATATTCGATCACCATCATTAAACACTTTTGCCTATAGCCCACAATATACATCCAAATGACAACTCTCGATCAACATAATCATTTACTGAGCACCAATGATGCTTTACCAATTGTAAAGTACCAAAAACTACTCGTGTTCACTCAATAAGAATCGAGAATCAAATTATCATTCTCGAATCTAATGTAATTAGTCATCAAAGATAAAGCATAACGTGTGATTAATGAAAAAGAAGTCAAATCCATCTAGTACGACCAAGTGAATTATATTTCATTGAATTTAAGTTAAAATTAGGTAATTATTGTTTTGTGCATCCATGTAATCTGGATGGCTTAACGAAAACTTCAGAAATGAACTACGTATACAAATTTATAAAACAACAATAGTTCTCGAGTGAATAGGTTTTGATTCCGGTAACAACCACCAATCCTACGCGGTTTTACTTCTTATGACATCTATACGCACTTCTAAACTATTTTAATCTAACCCAAGCATAATGATCACTTCAATCACACTAAACGATAACAATGTGTGTTTGTGCATTTATTGGTTAAACCGAACAATAGACCAAAGAAATCACCTTGAAATGGATCCACTTCTTCAAAACTTATGCACAATATTCGATCACCATCATTAAACACTTTTGCCTATAAGCCACAAATATACATCCAAATGACAACTCTCGATCAACATAATCATTTACTAGCACCAATGAAGCTTTACCAATTGTAAAGTACCAAAAACTACTCGTGTTCACTCAATAAGAACCGAGAATCAAATTATCATTCTCGAATCTAATGTAATTAGTCATCAAAGATAAAGCATAACGTGTGATTAATGAAAAAGAAGTCAAATCCATCTAGTACGACCAAGTGAATTATATTTCATTGAATTTAAGTTAAAATTAGGTAATTATTGTTTTGTGCATCCATGTAATCTGGATGGCTTAACGAATACTTCAGAATGAACTACGTATACAAATTTATAAAACAACAATAGTTCTCGCGTGAATAGGTTTTGATTCCGGTAACAACCACCAATCCTACGCGTTTTACTTCTTATGACATCTATACGCACTTCTAAACTATTTTAATCTAACCCAAGCATAATGATCACTTCAATGACACTAACATAACAAATGTAGTGTTTGTGCATTTATGTTAAACCGAACAATAGACCAAAGAAATCACCATTGAAATGGATCCACTTCTTCAAAACTTATGCACAATATTCGATCACCATCATTAAACACTTTTGCCTATAAGCCACAAATATACATCCAAATGACAACTCTCGATCAACATAATCATTTACTGAGCACCAATGAAGCTTTACCAATTGTAAAGTACCAAAAACTACTCGTGTTCACTCAATAAGAACCGAGAATCAAATTATCATTCTCGAATCTAATGTAATTAGTCATCAAAGATAAAGCATAACGTGTGATTAATGAAAAGAAGTCAAATCCATCTAGTACGACCAAGTGAATTATATTTCATTGAATTTAAGTTAAAATTAGGTAATTATTGTTTTGTGCATCCATGTAATCTGGATGGCTTAACGAAATACTTCAGAAATGAACTACGTATACAAATTTATAAAACAACAATAGTTCTCGCGTGAATAGTTTTGATTCCGGTAACAACCACCAATCCTACGCGGTTTTCACTTCTTATGCCATCTATACGCACTTCTAAACTATTTTAATCTAACCCAAGCATAATGATCACTTCAATCACACTAAACGATACAAATGTAGTGTTTGTGCATTTATTGGTTAAACCGAACAATAGACCAAAGAAATCACCTTGAAATGGATCCACTTCTTCAAAACTTATGCACAATATTCGATCACCATCATTAAACACTTTTGCCTATAAGCCACAAATATACATCCAAATGACAACTCTCGATCAACATAATCATTTACTGAGCACCAATGAAGTTTACCAATTGTAAAGTACCAAAACTACTCGTGTTCACTCAATAAGAACCGAGAATCAAATTATCATTCTCGAATCTAATGTAATTAGTCATCAAAGATAAAGCATAACGTGTGATTAATGAAAAGAAGTCAAATCCATCTAGTACGACCAAGTGAATTATATTTCATTGAATTTAAGTTAAAATTAGGTAATTATTGTTTTGTGCATCCATGTAATCTGGATGGCTTAACGAAATACTTCAGAAATGAACTACTATACAAATTTATAAAACAACAATAGTTCTCGCGTGAATAGGTTTTGATTCCGGTAACAACCACCAATCCTACGCGGTTTTACTTCTTATGACATCTATACGCACTTCTAAACTATTTTAATCTAACCCAAGCATAATGATCACTTCAATGACACTAAACATAACAAATGTAGTGTTTGTGCATTTATTGGTTAAACCGAACAATAGACCAAAGAAATCACCTTGAAATGGATCCACTTCTTCAAAACTTATGCACAATATTCGATCACCATCATTAAACACTTTTGCCTATAAGCCACAAATATACATCCAAATGACAACTCTCGATCAACATAATCATTTACTGAGCACCAATGAAGCTTACCAATTGTAAGTACCAAAAACTACTCGTGTTCACTCAATAAGAACCGAGAATCAAATTATCATTCTCGAATCTAATGTAATTAGTCATCAAAGATAAGCATAACGTGTGATTAATGAAAAGAAGTCAAATCCATCTAGTACGACCAAGTGAATTATATTTCATTGAATTTAAGTTAAATTAGGTAATTATTGTTTTGTGCATCCATGTAATCTGGATGGCTTAACGAAATACTTCAGAAATGAACTACGTATACAAATTTATAAAACAACAATAGTTCTCGCGTGAATAGGTTTTGATTCCGGTAACAACCACCAATCCTACGCGGTTTTACTTCTTATGACATCTATACGCACTTCTAAACTATTTTAATCTAACCCAAGCATAATCACTTCAATGACACTAAACGATAACAAATGTAGTGTTTGTGCATTTATTGGTTAAACCGAACAATAGACCAAAGAAATCACCATTGAAATGGATCCACTTCTTCAAAACTTATGCACATATTCGATCACCATCATTAACACTTTTGCCTATAAGCCACAAATATACATCCAAATGACAACTCTCGATCAACATAATCATTTACTGAGCACCAATGAAGCTTTACCAATTGTAAAGTACCAAAAACTACTCGTGTTCACTCAATAAGAACCGAGAATCAATTATCATTCTCGAATCTAATGTAATTAGTCATCAAAGATAAAGCATAACGTGTGATTAATGAAAAGAAGTCAAATCCATCTAGTACGACCAAGTGAATTATATTTCATTGAATTTAAGTTAAAATTAGGTAATTATTGTTTTGTGCATCCATGTAATCTGGATGGCTTAACGAAATACTTCAGAAATAAACTACGTATACAAATTTATAAAACAACAATAGTTCTCGCGTGAATAGGTTTTGATTCCGGTAACAACCACCAATCCTACGCGTTTTACTTCTTATGCATCTATACGCACTTCTAAACTATTTTAATCTAACCCAAGCATAATGATCACTTCAATGACACTAAACGATAACAATGTAGTGTTTGTGCATTTATTGGTTAAACCGAACATAGACCAAAGAAATCACCATTGAAATGGATCCACTTCTTCAAAACTTATGCACAATATTCGATCACCATCATTAAACACTTTTGCCTATAAGCCACAAATATACATCCAAATGACAACTCTCGATCAACATAATCATTTACTGAGCACCAATGAAGTTACCAATTGTAAAGTACCAAAACTACTCGTGTTCACTCAATAAGAACCGAGAATCAAATTATCATTCTCGAATCTAATGTAATTAGTCATCAAAGATAAAGCATAACGTGTGATTAATGAAAAAGAAGTCAAATCCATCTAGTACGACCAAGTGAATTATATTTCATTGAATTTAAGTTAAATTAGGTAATTATTGTTTTGTGCATCCATGTAATCTGGATGGCTTAACAAATACTTCAGAAATGAACTACGTATACAAATTTATAAAACACAATAGTTCTCGCGTGAATAGGTTTTGATTCCGGTAACAACCACCAATCCTACGCGGTTTCACTTCTTATGCCATCTATACGCACTTCTAAACTATTTTAATCTAACCCAAGCATAATGATCACTTCAATCACACTAAACAATAAAAATGTAGTGTTTGTGCATTTATTGTTAAACCGAACATGAGACCAAAGAAATCACCATTGAAATGGATCCACTTCTTCAAAACTTATGCACAATATTCGATCACCATCATTAAACACTTTTGCCTATAAGCCACAAATATACATCCAAATGACAACTCTCGATCAACATAATCATTTACTGAGCACCAATGAAGCTTTACCAATTGTAAAGTACCAAAAACTACTCGTGTTCACTCAATAAGAACCGAGAATCAAATTATCATTCTCGAATCTAATGTAATTAGTCATCAAAGATAAAGCATAACGTGTGATTAATGAAAAGAAGTCAAATCCATCTAGTACGACCAAGTGAATTATATTTCATTGAATTTAAGTTAAATTAGGTAATTATTGTTTTGTGCATCCATGTAATCTGGATGGCTTAACGAAAACTTCAGAAATGAACTACGTATACAAATTTATAAAACAACAATAGTTCTCGAGTGAATAGGTTTTGATTCCGGTAACAACCACCAATCCTACGCGGTTTTACTTCTTATGCATCTATACGCACTTCTAAACTATTTTAATCTAACCCAAGCATAATGATCACTTCAATGACACTAAACGATAACAAATGTAGTGTTTGTGCATTTATTGGTTAAACCGAACAATGACCAAAGAAATCACCATTGAAATGGATCCACTTCTTCAAAACTTATGCACAATATTCGATCACCATCATTAAACACTTTTGCCTATAAGCCACAAATATACATCCAAATGACAACTCTCGATCAACATAATCATTTACTTAGCACCAATGAAGCTTACCAATTGTAAAGTACCAAAACTACTCGTGTTCACTCAATAAGAACCGAGAATCAAATTATCATTCTCGAATCTAATGTAATTAGTCATCAAAGATAAAGCATAACGTGTGATTAATGAAAAGAAGTCAAATCCATCTAGTACGACCAAGTGAATTATATTTCATTGAATTTAAGTTAAATTAGGTAATTATTGTTTTGTGCATCCATGTAATCTGGATGGCTTAACGAAATACTTCAGAAATGAACTACGTATACAAATTTATAAAACAACAATAGTTCTCGCGTGAATAGGTTTTGATTCCGGTAACAACCACCAATCCTACGCGGTTTCACTTCTTATGCCATCTATACGCACTTCTAAACTATTTTAATCTAACCCAAGCATAATGATCACTTCAATCACACTAAACATAAGAAATGTAGTGTTTGTGCATTTATTGGTTAAACCGAACATGAGACCAAAGAAATCACCATTGAAATGGATCCACTTCTTCAAAACTTATGCACAATATTCGATCACCATCATTAAACACTTTTGCCTATAAGCCACAATATACATCCAAATGACAACTCTCGATCAACATAATCATTTACTGAGCACCATGAAGCTTTACCAATTGTAAAGTACCAAAACTACTCGTGTTCACTCAATAAGAACCGAGAATCAAATTATCATTCTCGAATCTAATGTAATTAGTCATCAAAGATAAAGCATAACGTGTGATTAATGAAAAGAAGCAAATCCATCTAGTACGACCAAGTGAATTATATTTCATTGAATTTAAGTTAAAATTAGGTAATTATTGTTTTGTGCATCCATGTAATCTGGATGGCTTAACGAAATACTTCAGAAATGAACTACGTATACAAATTTATAAACAACAATAGTTCTCGCGTGAATAGTTTTGATTCCGGTAACAACCCCAATCCTACGCGGTTTTTACTTCTTATGCCATATATACGCACTTCTAAACTATTTTAATCTAACCCAAGCATAATGATCACTTCAATCACACTAAACGATAACAAATGTAGTGTTTGTGCATTTATTGGTTAAACCGAACACGAGACCAAACAAATCACCATTGAAATGGATCCACTTCTTCAAAACTTATGCAAAATATTCGATCACCATCATTAAACACTTTTGCCTATAAGCCACAAATATACATCCAAATGACAACTCTCGATCAACATAATCATTTACTGAGCACCAATGAAGTTTTGCCAATTGTAAAGTACCAAAAACTACTCGTGTACACTCGATAAGAATCGAGAATCAAATTATCATTTTCGAATCTAATGTAATTAGTCATGAAAGATAAAGCATAACGTGTGATTAATGAAAAAGAAGTCAAATCCATCTAGTACGACCAAGTGAATTATATTTCACTGAATTTAAGTTAAAATTAGGTAATTATTGTTTGGGCATCCATGTAATCTGGATACTTCAGAAATGAACTACGTATACAATTTATAAAACAGTAATAGTTCTCGCGTGAATAGGTTTTGATTCCGGTAACAACCACCAATCTTACGCGGTTTCACTTCTTATGCCATCTATACGCACTTCTAAACTATTTTAATCTAACCCAAGCATAATGATCACTTCAATCACACTAAACGATAACAAATGTAGTGTTTGTGCATTTATTGGTTAAACCGAACAATAGACCAAAGAAATCACCATTGAAATGGATCCACTTCTTCAAAACTTATGCACAATATTCGATCACCATCATTAAACACTTTTGCCTATAAGCCACAAATATACATCCAAATGACAACTCTCGATCAACATAATCATTTACTGAGCACCAATGAAGCTTTACCAATTGTAAAGTACCCAAACCACTCGTGTTCACTCAATAAGAACCGAGAATCAAATTATCATTCTCGAATCTAATGTAATTAGTCATCAAAGATAAAGCATAACGTGTGATTAATGAAAAGAAGTCAAATCCATCTAGTACGACCAAGTGAATTATATTTCATTGAATTTAAGTTAAAATTAGGTAATTATTGTTTTGTGCATCCATGTAATCTGGATGGCTTAACGAAATACTTCAGAAATGAACTACGTATACAAATTTATAAAACAACAATAGTTCTCGCGTGAATAGGTTTTGATTCCGGTAACAACCACCAATCCTACGCGGTTTTACTTCTTATGACATCTATACGCACTTCTAAACTATTTTAATCTAACCCAAGCATAATGATCACTTCAATGACACTAAACATAACAAATGTAGTGTTTGTGCATTTATTGGTTAAACCGAACAATAGACCAAAGAAATCACCATTGAAATGGATCCACTTCTTCAAAACTTATGCACAATATTCGATCACCATCATTAAACACTTTTGCCTATAAGCCACAAATATACATCCAAATGACAACTCTCGATCAACATAATCATTTACTGAGCACCAATGAAGCTTTACCAATTGTAAAGTACCAAAACTACTCGTGTTCACTCAATAAGAACCGAGAATCAATTATCATTCTCGAATCTAATGTAATTAGTCATCAAAGATAAAGCATAACGTGTGATTAATGAAAAAGAGTCAAATCCATCTAGTACGACCAAGTGAATTATATTTCATTGAATTTAAGTTAAAATTAGGTAATTATTGTTTTGTGCATCCATGTAATCTGGATGGCTTAACGAAATACTTCAGAAATGAACTACGTATACAAATTTATAAAACAACAATAGTTCTCGCGTGAATAGGTTTTGATTCCGGTAACAACCACCAATCCTACGCGGTTTTACTTCTTATGACATCTATACGCACTTCTAAACTATTTTAATCTAACCCAAGCATAATGATCACTTCAATGACACTAAACGATAACAAATGTAGTGTTTGTGCATTTATTGGTTAAACCGAACATAGACCAAAGAAATCACCATTGAAATGGATCCACTTCTTCAAAACTTATGCACAATATTCGATCACCATCATTAAACACTTTTGCCTATAAGCCACAAATATACATCCAAATGACAACTCTCGATCAACATAATCATTTACTGAGCACCAATGAAGCTTTACCAATTGTAAAGTACCAAAAACTACTCGTGTTCACTCAATAAGAACCGAGAATCAAATTATCATTCTCGAATCTAATGTAATTAGTCATCAAAGATAAAGCATAACGTGTGATTAATGAAAAAGAAGTCAAATCCATCTAGTACGACCAAGTGAATTATATTTCATTGAATTTAAGTTAAAATTAGGTAATTATTGTTTTGTGCATCCATGTAATCTGGATGGCTTAACGAAATACTTCAGAAATGAACTACGTATACAAATTTATAAAACAACAATAGTTCTCGCGTGAATAGGTTTTGATTCCGGTAACAACCACCAATCCTACGCGGTTTTACTTCTTATGACATCTATACGCACTTCTAAACTATTTTAATCTAACCCAAGCATAATGATCACTTCAATGACACTAAACGATAACAAATGTAGTGTTTGTGCATTTATTGGTTAAACCGAACATAGACCAAAGAAATCACCATTGAAATGGATCCACTTCTTCAAAACTTATGCACAATATTCGATCACCATCATTAAACACTTTTGCCTATAAGCCACAAATATACATCCAAATGACAACTCTCGATCAACATAATCATTTACTGAGCACCAATGAAGCTTTACCAATTGTAAAGTACCAAAAACTACTCGTGTTCACTCAATAAGAATCGAGAATCAAATTATCATTCTCGAATCTAATGTAATTAGTCATCAAAGATAAAGCATAACGTGTGATTAATGAAAAAGAAGTCAAATCCATCTAGTACGACCAAGTGAATTATATTTTATTGAATTTAAGTTAAAATTAGGTAATTATTGTTTTGTGCATCCATGTAATCTGGAAGGCTTAACGAAATACTTCAGAAATGAACTACGTATACAAATTTATAAAACAACAATAGTTCTCGAGTGAATAGGTTTTGATTCCGGTAACAACCACCAATCCTACGCGGTTTTACTTCTTATGACTTCTATACGCACTGCTAAACTATTTTAATCTAACCCAAGCATAATGATCACTTCAATGACACTAAACGATAACAAATGTAGTGTTTGTGCATTTATTGGTTAAACCGAACAATAGACCAAAGAAATCACCATTGAAATGGAACCACTTCTTCAAAACTTATGCACAATATTCGATCACCATCATTAAACACTTTTGCCTATAAGCCACAAATATACATCCAAATGACAACTCTCGATCAACATAATCATTTACTGAGCACCAATGAAGCTTTACCAATTGTAAAGTATCAAAAACTACTCGTGTTCACTCAATAAGAACCGAGAATCAAATTATCATTCTCGAATCTAATGTAATTAGTCATCAAAGATAAAGCATAACGTGTGATTAATGAAAAAGAAGTCAAATCCATCTAGTACGACCAAGTGAATTATATTTCATTGAATTTAAGTTAAAATTAGGTAATTATTGTTTTGTGCATCCATGTAATCTGGATGGCTTAACAAAATACTTCAGAAATGAACTACGTATAAAATTTATAAAACAACAATAGTTCTCGCGTGAATAGGTTTTGATTCCGGTAACAACCACCAATCCTACGCGGTTTTACTTCTTATGACATCTATACGCACTTCTAAACTATTTTAATCTAACCCAAGCATAATGATCACTTCAATGACACTAAACGATAACAAATGTAGTGTTTGTGCATTTATTGGTTAAACCGAACATGAGACCAAAAAAATCACCATTGAAATGGATCCAGTTCTTCAAAACTTATGCATAATATTCGATCACCATCATTAAACACTTTTGCCTATAAGCCACAAATATACATCCAAATGACAACTCTCGATCAACATAATCATTTACTGAGCACCAATGAAGCTTTACCAATTGTAAAGTACCAAAAACTACTCGTGTTCACTCAATAAGACCGAGAATCAAATTATCATTCTCGAATCTAATGTAATTAGTCATCAAAGATAAAGCATAACGTGTGATTAATGAAAAAGAAGTCAAATCCATCTAGTACGACCAAGTGAATTATATTTCATTGAATTTAAGTTAAAATTAGGTAATTATTGTTTTGTGCATCCATGTAATCTGGATGGCTTAACGAAATACTTCAGAAATGAACTACGTATACAAATTTATAAAACAACAATAGTTCTCGCGTGAATAGGTTTTGATTCCGGTAACAACCACCAATCCTACGCGGTTTTACTTCTTATGACATCTATACGCACTTCTAAACTATTTTAATCTAACCCAAGCATAATGATCACTTCAATGACACTAAACGATAACAAATGTAGTGTTTGTGCATTTATTGGTTAAACCGAACAATAGACCAAAGAAATCACCATTGAAATGGATCCACTTCTTCAAAACTTATGCACAATATTCGATCACCATCATTAAACACTTTTGCCTATAAGCCACAAATATACATCCAAATGACAACTCTCGATCAACATAATCATTTACTGAGCACCAATGAAGCTTTACCATTGTAAAGTACCAAAAACTACTCGTGTTCACTCAATAAGAACCGAGAATCAAATTATCATTCTCGAATCTAATGTAATTAGTCATCAAAGATAAAGCATAACGTGTGATTAATGAAAAAGAAGTCAAATCCATCTAGTACGACCAAGTGAATTATATTTCATTGAATTTAAGTTAAAATTAGGTAATTATTGTTTTGTGCATCCATGTAATCTGGATGGCTTAACGAAATACTTCAGAAATGAACTACGTATACAAATTTATAAAACAACAATAGTTCTCGCGTGAATAGGTTTTGATTCCGGTAACAACCACCAATCCTACGCGGTTTTACTTCTTATGACATCTATACGCACTTCTAAACTATTTTAATCTAACCCAAGCATAATGATCACTTCAATGACACTAAACGATAACAAATGTAGTGTTTGTGCATTTATTGGTTAAACCGAACAATAGACCAAAGAAATCACCATTGAAATGGATCCACTTCTTCAAAACTTATGCAAAATATTCGATCACCATCATTAAACACTTTTGCCTATAAGCCACAAATATACATCCAAATGACAACTCTCGATCAACCTAATTATTTACTGAGCACTAATGAAGCTTTACCAATGGTAAAGTACAAAAAACTACTCGTGTTCACTCAATAAGAACCGAGAATCAATCTATCATTATCGAATCTAATGTAATTAGTCATCAAAGATAAAGCATAACGTGTGATTAATGAAAAAGAAGTCAAATCCATCTAGTACGACCAAGTGAATTATATTTCATTGAATTTAAGTTAAAATTAGGTAATTATTGTTTTGTGCATCCATGTAATCTGGATGGCTTAACGAAATACTTCAGAAATGAACTACGTAAACAAATTTATAAAACAACAATAGTTCTCGCGTGAATAGGTTTTGATTCCGGTAACAACCACCAATCCTACGCGGTTTTACTTCTAATGACATCTATACGCACTTCTAAACTATTTTAATCTAACCCAAGCATAATGATCACTTCAATGACACTAAACGATAACAAATGTAGTGTTTGTGCATTTATTGGTTAAACCGAACATAGACCAAAGAAATCACCATTGAAATGGATCCACTTCTTCAAAACTTATGCACAATATTCGATCACCATCATTAAACACTTTTGCCTATAAGCCACAAATATACATCCAAATGACAACTCTCGATCAACATAATCATTTACTGAGCACCAATGAAGCTTTACCAATTGTAAAGTACCAAAAACTACTCGTGTTCACTCAATAAGAACCGAGAATCAAATTATCATTCTCGAATCTAATGTAATTAGTCATCAAAGATAAAGCATAACGTGTGATTAATGAAAAAGAAGTCAAATCCATCTAGTACGACCAAGTGAATTATATTTCATTGAATTTAAGTTAAAATTAGGTAATTATTGTTTTGTGCATCCATGTAATCTGGATGGCTTAACGAAATACTTCAGAAATGAACTACGTATACAAATTTATAAAACAACAATAGTTCTCGCGTGAATAGGTTTTGATTCCGGTAACAACCACCAATCCTACGCGGTTTTACTTCTTATGACATCTATACGCACTTCTAAACTATTTTAATCTAACCCAAGCATAATGATCACTTCAATCACACTAAACGATAACAAATGTAGTGTTTGTGCATTTATTGGTTAAACCGAACAATAGACCAAAGAAATCACCATTGAAATGGATCCACTTCTTCAAAACTTATGCACAATATTCGATCACCATCATTAAACACTTTTGCCTATAAGCCACAAATATACATCCAAATGAGACTCTCGATCAACATAATCATTTACTCAGCACCAATGAAGCTTTACCAATTGTAAAGTACCAAAAACTACTCGTGTTCACTCAATAAGAACCGAGAATCAAATTATCATTCTCGAATCTAATGTAATTAGTCATCAAAGATAAAGCATAACGCGTGATTAATGAAAAAGAAGTCAAATCAATCTAGTACGACCAAGTGAATTATATTTCATTGAATTTAAGTAAAAATTAGGTAATTATTGTTTTGTGCATCAATGTAATCTGGATGGCTTAACGAAATACTTCAGAAATGAACTACGTAAACAAATTTATAAAACAACAATAGTTCTCGCGTGAATAGGTTTTGATTCCGGTAACAACCACCAATCCTACGCGGTTTTACTTCTAATGACATCTATACGCACTTCTAAACTATTTTAATCTAACCCAAGCATAATGATCACTTCAATGACACTAAACGATAACAAATGTAGTGTTTGTGCATTTATTGGTTAAACCGAACAATAGACCAAAGAAATCACCATTGAAATGGATCCACTTCTTCAAAACTTATGCACAATATTCGATCACCATCATTAAACACTTTTGCCTATAAGCCACAAATATACATCCAAATGACAACTCTCGATCAACATAATCATTTACTGAGCACCAATGAAGCTTTACCAATTGTAAAGTACCAAAAACTACTCGTGTTCACTCAATAAGAACCGAGAATCAAATTATCATTCTCGAATCTAATGTAATTAGTCATCAAAGATAAAGCATAACGTGTGATTAATGAAAAAGAAGTCAAATCCATCTAGTACGACCAAGTGAATTATATTTCATTGAATTTAAGTTAAAATTAGGTAATTATTGTTTTGTGCATCCATGTAATCTGGATGGCTTAACGAAATACTTCAGAAATGAACTACGTATACAAATTTATAAAACAACAATAGTTCTCGCGTGAATAGGTTTTGATTCCGGTAACAACCACCAATCCTACGCGGTTTTACTTCTTATGACATCTATACGCACTTCTAAACTATTTTAATCTAACCCAAGCATAATGATCACTTCAATGACACTAAATGATAACAAATGTAGTGTTTGTGCATTTATTGGTTAAAACGAACAATAGACCAAAGATATCACCATTGAAATGGATCCACTTCTTCAAAACTTATGCACAATATTCGATCACCATCATTAAACACTTTTGCCTATAAGCCAAAATAATACATCCAAATGATAACTCTCGATCAACATAATCATTTACTGAGCACCAATGAAGCTTTACCAATTGTAAAGTACCAAAAACTACTCGTGTTCACTCAATAAGAACCGAGAAGCAAATTATCATTCTCGAATCTAATGTAATTAGTCATCAAAGATAAAGAATAACGTGTGAATAATGAAAAAGAAGCCAAATCCATCTAGTATGACCAAGTGAATTATATTTCATTGAATTTAAGTTAAAATTAGGTAATTATTGTTTTGTACATCCATGTAATCTGGATGGCTTAACGAAATACTTCAGAAATGAACTACGTATACAAATTTATAAAACAACAATAGTTCTCGAGTGAATAGGTTTTGATTCCGGTAACAACCACCAATCCTACGCGGTTTTACTTCTTATGACATCTATACGCACTTCTAAACTATTTTAATCTAACCCAAGCATAATGATCACTTCAATGACACTAAACATAACAAATGTAGTGTTTGTGCATTTATTGGTTAAACCAAACAATAGACCAAAGAAATCACCATTGAAATGGATCCACTTCTTCAAAACTTATGCACAATATTCGATCACCATCATTAAACACTTTTGCCTATAAGCCACAAATATACATCCAAATGACAACTCTCGATCAACATAATCATTTACTGAGCACCAATGAAGCTTTACCAATTGTAAAGTACCAAAAACTACTCGTGTTCACTCAATAAGAACCGAGAATCAAATTATCATTCTCGAATCTAATGTAATTAGTCATCAAAGATAAAGCATAACGTGTGATTAATGAAAAGAAGTAAATCCATCTAGTACGACCAAGTGAATTATATTTCATTGAATTTAAGTTAAAATTAGGTAATTATTGTTTTGTGCATCCATATAATCTGGATGGCTTAACGAAATACTTCAGAAATGAACTACGTATACAAATTTATAAAACAACAATAGTTCTCGCGTGAATAGGTTTTGATTCCGGTAACAACCACCAATCCTACGCGGTTTCACTTCTTATTCCATCTATACGCACTTCTAAACTATTTTAATCTAACCCAAGCATAATGATCACTTCAATCACACTAAACATTAAGAAATATAGTGTTTGTGCATTTATTTGTTAAACCGAACATGAGACCAAAGAAATCACCATTGAAATGGATCCACTTCTTCAAAACTTATGCACAATATTCGATCACCATCATTAAACACTTTTGCCTATAAGCCACAAATATACATCCAAATGACAACTCTCGATCAACATAATCATTTACTGAGCACCAATGAAGTTTACCAATTGTAAAGTACCAAAAACTACTCGTGTTCACTCAATAAGAACCGAGAATCAAATTATCATTCTCGAATCTAATGTAATTAGTCATCAAAGATAAAGCATAACGTGTGATTAATGAAAAGAAGTCAAATCCATCTAGTACGACCAAGTGAATTATATTTCATTGAATTTAAGTTAAAATTAGGTAATTATTGTTTTGTGCATCCATGTAATCTGGATGGCTTAACGAAATACTTCAGAAATGAACTACGTATACAAATTTATAAAACAACAATAGTTCTCGCGTGAATAGGTTTTGATTCCGGTAACAACCACCAATCCTACGCGGTTTTACTTCTTATGACATCTATACGCACTTCTAAACTATTTTAATCTAACCCAAGCATAATGATCACTTCAATGACACTAAACGATAACAAATGTAGTGTTTGTGCATTTATTGGTTAAACCGAACAATAGACCAAAGAAATCACCATTGAAATGGATCCACTTCTTCAAAACTTATGCACAATATTCGATCACCATCATTAAACACTTTTGCCTATAAGCCACAAATATACATCCAAATGACAACTCTCGATCAACATAATCATTTACTGAGCACCAATGAAGCTTTACCAATTGTAAAGTACCAAAAACTACTCGTGTTCACTCAATAAGAACCGAGAATCAAATTATCATTCTCGAATCTAATGTAATTAGTCATCAAAGATAAAGCATAACGTGTGATTAATGAAAAGAAGTCAAATCCATCTAGTACGACCAAGTGAATTATATTTCATTGAATTTAAGTTAAAATTAGGTAATTATTGTTTTGTGCATCCATGTAATCTGGATGGCTTAACGAAATACTTCAGAAATGAACTACGTATACAAATTTATAAAACAACAATAGTTCTCGCGTGAATAGGTTTTGATTCCGGTAACAACCACCAATCCTACGCGGTTTTACTTCTTATGAATCTATACGCACTTCTAAACTATTTTAATCTAACCCAAGCATAATGATCACTTCAATGACACTAAACGATAACAAATGTAGTGTTTGTGCATTTATTGGTTAAACCGAACAATAGACCAAAGAAATCACCATTGAAATGGATCCACTTCTTCAAAACTTATGCACAATATTCGATCACCATCATTAAACACTTTTGCCTATAAGCCACAAATATACATCCAAATGACAACTCTCGATCAACATAATCATTTACTGAGCACCAATGAAGCTTTACCAATTGTAAAGTACCAAAAACTACTCGTGTTCACTCAATAAGAACCGAGAATCAAATTATCATTCTCGAATCTAATGTAATTAGTCATCAAAGATAAAGCATAACGTGTGATTAATGAAAAAGAAGTCAAATCCATCTAGTACGACCAAGTGAATTATATTTCATTGAATTTAAGTTAAAATTAGGTAATTATTGTTTTGTGCATCCATGTAATCTGGATGGCTTAACGAAATACTTCAGAAATGAACTACGTATACAAATTTATAAAACAACAATAGTTCTCGCGTGAATAGGTTTTGATTCCGGTAACAACCACCAATCCTACGCGGTTTTACTTCTTATGACATCTATACGCACTTCTAAACTATTTTAATCTAACCCAAGCATAATGATCACTTCAATGACACTAAACGATAACAAATGTAGTGTTTGTGCATTTATTGGTTAAACCGAACAATAGACCAAAGAAATCACCATTGAAATGGATCCACTTCTTCAAAACTTATGCACAATATTCGATCACCATCATTAAACACTTTTGCCTATAAGCCACAAATATACATCCAAATGACAACTCTCGATCAACATAATCATTTACTTAGCACCAATGAAAGTTTACCAATTGTAAAGTACCAAAAACTACTCGTGTTCACTCAATAAGAACCGAGAATCAAATTATCATTCTCGAATCTAATGTAATTAGTCATCAAAGATAAAGCATAACGTGTGATTAATGAAAAAGAAGTCAAATCCATCTAGTACGACCAAGTGAATTATATTTCATTGAATTTAAGTTAAAATTAGGTAATTATTGTTTTGTGCATCCATGTAATCTGGATGACTTAACAAAATACTTCAGAAATGAACTACGTATACAAATTTATAAAACAACAATAGTTCTCGCGTGAATAGGTTTTGATTCCGGTAACAACCACCAATCCTACGCGGTTTCACTTCTTATGCCATCTATACGCACTTCTAAACTATTTTAATCTAACCCAAGCATAATGATCACTTCAATCACACTAAACATAACAAATGTAGTGTTTGTGCATTTATTGGTTAAACCGAACATGAGACCAAAGAAATCACCATTGAAATGGATCCACTTCTTCAAAACTTATGCACAATATTCGATCACCATCATTAAACACTTTTGCCTATAAGCCACAAATATACATCCAAATGACAACTCTCGATCAACATAATCATTTACTGAGCACCAATGAAGCTTTACCAATTGTAAAGTACCAAAAACTACTCGTGTTCACTCAATAAGAACCGAGAATCAAATTATCATTCTCGAATCTAATGTAATTAGTCATCAAAGATAAAGCATAACGTGTGATTAATGAAAAAGAAGTCAAATCCATCTAGTACGACCAAGTGAATTATATTTCATTGAATTTAAGTTAAAATTAGGTAATTATTGTTTTGTGCATCCATGTAATCTGGATGGCTTAACGAAATACTTCAGAAATGAACTACGTATACAAATTTATAAAACAACAATAGTTCTCGCGTGAATAGGTTTTGATTCCGGTAACAACCACCAATCCTACGCGGTTTTACTTCTTATGCCATCTATACGCACTTCTAAACTATTTTAATCTAACCCAAGCATAATGATCACTTCAATGACACTAAACGATAACAAATGTAGTGTTTGTGCATTTATTGGTTAAACCGAACAATAGACCAAAGAAATCACCATTGAAATGGAACCACTTCTTCAAAACTTATGCACAATATTCGATCACCATCATTAAACACTTTTGCCTATAAGCCACAAATATACATCCAAATGACAACTCTCGATCAACATAATCATTTACTGAGCACCAATGAAGCTTTACCAATTGTAAAGTACCAAAAACTACTCGTGTTCACTCAATAAGAACCGAGAATCAAATTATCATTCTCGAATCTAATGTAATTAGTCATCAAAGATAAAGCATAACGTGTGATTAATGAAAAAGAAGTCAAATCCATCTAGTACGACCAAGTGAATTATATTTCATTGAATTTAAGTTAAAATTAGGTAATTATTGTTTTGTGCATCCATGTAATCTGGATGGCTTAACGAAATACTTCAGAAATGAACTACGTATACAAATTTATAAAACAACAATAGTTCTCGCGTGAATAGGTTTTGATTCCGGTAACAACCACCAATCCTACGCGGTTTTACTTCTTATGACATCTATACGCACTTCTAAACTATTTTAATCTAACCCAAGCATAATGATCACTTCAATGACACTAAACGATAACAAATGTAGTGTTTGTGCATTTATTGGTTAAACCGAACAATAGACCAAAGAAATCACCATTGAAATGGATCCACTTCTTCAAAACTTATGCACAATATTCGATCACCATCATTAAACACTTTTGCCTATAAGCCACAAATATACATCCAAATGACAACTCTCGATCAACATAATCATTTACTGAGCACCAATGAAGCTTTACCAATTGTAAAGTACCAAAAACTACTCGTGTTCACTCAATAAGAACCGAGAATCAAATTATCATTCTCGAATCTAATGTAATTAGTCATCAAAGATAAAGCATAACGTGTGATTAATGAAAAGAAGTCAAATCCATCTAGTACGACCAAGTGAATTATATTTCATTGAATTTAAGTTAAAATTAGGTAATTATTGTTTTGTGCATCCATGTAATCTGGATGGCTTAACGAAATACTTCAGAAATGAACTACGTATACAAATTTATAAAACAACAATAGTTCTCGCGTGAATAGGTTTTGATTCCGGTAACAACCACCAATCCTACGCGGTTTTACTTCTTATGACATCTATACGCACTTCTAAACTATTTTAATCTAACCCAAGCATAATGATCACTTCAATGACACTAAACGATAACAAATGTAGTGTTTGTGCATTTATTGGTTAAACCGAACATAGACCAAAGAAATCACCATTGAAATGGATCCACTTCTTCAAAACTTATGCACAATATTCGATCACCATCATTAAACACTTTTGCCTATAAGCCACAATATACATCCAAATGATAACTCTCGATCAACATAATCATTTACTTAGCACCAATGAAAGTTTACCAATTGTAAAGTACCAAAAACTACTCGTGTTCACTCAATAAGAACCGAGAATCAAATTATCATTCTCGAATCTAATGTAATTAGTCATCAAAGATAAAGCATAACGTGTGATTAATGAAAAAGAAGTCAAATCAATCTAGTACGACCAAGTGAATTATATTTCATTGAATTTAAGTTAAAATTAGGTAATTATTGTTTTGTGCATCCATGTAATCTGGATGGCTTAACGAAATACTTCAGAAATGAACTACGTATACAAATTTATAAAACAACAATAGTTCTCGCGTGAATAGGTTTTGATTCCGGTAACAACCACCAATCCTACGCGGTTTTACTTCTTATGACATCTATACGCACTTCTAAACTATTTTAATCTAACCCAAGCATAATGATCACTTCAATGACACTAAACGATAACAAATGTAGTGTTTGTGCATTTATTGGTTAAACCGAACAATAGACCAAAGAAATCACCATTGAAATGGATCCACTTCTTCAAAACTTATGCACAATATTCGATCACCATCATTAAACACTTTTGCCTATAAGCCACAAATATACATCCAAATGACAACTCTCGATCAACATAATCATTTACTGAGCACCAATGAAGCTTTACCAATTGTAAAGTACCAAAAACTACTCGTGTTCACTCAATAAGAACCGAGAATCAAATTATCATTCTCGAATCAAATGTAATTAGTCATCAAAGATAAAGCATAACGTGTGATTAATGAAAAAGAAGTCAAATCCATCTAGTACGACCAAGTGAATTATATTTCATTGAATTTAAGTTAAAATTAGGTAATTATTGTTTTGTGCATCCATGTAATCTGGATGGCTTAACGAAATACTTCAGAAATTAACTACGTATACAAATTTATAAAACAACAATACTTCTCGCGTGAATAGGTTTTGATTCCGGTAACAACCACCAATCCTACGCGGTTTTACTTCTTATGACATCTATACGCACTTCTAAACTATTTTAATCTAACTCAAGCATAATGATCACTTCAATGACACTAAACGATAACTAATGTAGTGTTTGTACATTTATTGGTTAAACCGAACAATAGACCAAACTTATCCACAATATTCGATCACCATCATTAAACACTTTGGCCTATAAGCCACAAATATACATCCAAATGACAACTCTAGATCAACATAATCATTTACTGAGCACTAATGAAGCTTTACCAATTGTAAAGTACCAAAAACTACTCGTGCTCACTCAATAAGAATCGAGAATCAAATTATCATTCTCGAATCTAATGTAATTTGTCATCAAAGATAAAGCATAACGTGTGATTAATGAAAAAGAAGTCAAATCCATCTAGTACGACCAAGTTAATTATATTTCATTGAATTTAAGTTAAAATTAGGTAATTATTGTTTTGTGCATCCATGTAATCTGGATGGCTTAACGAAATACTTCAGCAATGAACTACGTATACAAATTTATAAAACAACAATAGTTCTCGCGTGAATAGGTTTTGATTCCGGTAACAACCACCAATCCTACGCGGTTTTACTTCTTATGACATCTATACGCACTTCTAAACTATTTTAATCTAACTCAAGCATAATGATCACTTCAATGACACTAAACGATAACAAATGTAGTGTTTGTGCATTTATTGGTTAAACCGAACAATAGACCAAAGAAATCACCATTGAAATGGAACCACTTCTTCAAAACTTATGCACAATATTCGATCACCATCATTAAACACTTTTGCCTATAAGCCACAAATATACATCCAAATGACAACTCTCGATCAACATAATCATTTACTGAGCACCAATGAAGCTTTACCAATTGTAAAGTACCAAAAACTACTCGTGTTCACTCAATAAGAACCGAGAATCAAATTATCATTCTCGAATCTAATGTAATTAGTCATCAAAGATAAAGCATAACGTGTGATTAATGAAAAGAAGTCAAATCCATCTAGTACGACCAAGTGAATTATATTTCATTGAATTTAAGTTAAAATTAGGTAATTATTGTTTTGTGCATCCATGTAATCTGGATGGCTTAACGAAATACTTCAGAAATGAACTACGTATACAAATTTATAAAACAACAATAGTTCTCGCGTGAATAGGTTTTGATTCCGGTAACAACCACCAATCCTACGCGGTTTACTTCTTATGACATCTATACGCACTTCTAAACTATTTTAATCTAACCCAAGCATAATGATCACTTCAATGACACTAAACGATAACAAATGTAGTGTTTGTGCATTTATTGGTTAAACCGAACAATAGACCAAAGAAATCACCATTGAAATGGATCCACTTCTTCAAAACTTATGCACAATATTCGATCACCATCATTAAACACTTTTGCCTATAAGCCACAAATATACATCCAAATGACAACTCTCGATCAACATAATCATTTACTGAGCACCAATGAAGCTTTACCAATTGTAAAGTACCAAAAACTACTCGTGTTCACTCAATAAGAACCGAGAATCAAATTATCATTCTCGAATCTAATGTAATTAGTCATCAAAGATAAAGCATAACGTGTGATTAATGAAAAAGAAGTCAAATCCATCTAGTACGACCAAGTGAATTATATTTCATTGAATTTAAGTTAAAATTAGGTAATTATTGTTTTGTGCATCCATGTAATCTGGATGGCTTAACGAAATACTTCAGAAATGAACTACGTATACAAATTTATAAAACAACAATAGTTCTCGCGTGAATAGGTTTTGATTCCGGTAACAACCACCAATCCTACGCGGTTTTACTTCTTATGACATCTATACGCACTTCTAAACTATTTTAATCTAACCCAAGCATAATGATCACTTCAATGACACTAAACGATAACAAATGTAGTGTTTGTGCATTTATTGGTTAAACCGAACAAGACCAAAGAAATCACCATTGAAATGGATCCACCTCTTCAAAACTTATGCATAATATTCGATCACCATCATTAAGCACTTTTGCCTATAAGCCACAAGTATACATCCAAATGACAACTCTCGATCAACATAATCATTTACTGAGCACCAATGAAGCTTTACCAATTGTAAAGTACCAAAAACTACTCGTGTTCACTCAATAAGAACCGAGAATCAAATTATCATTCTCGAATCTAATGTAATTAGTCATCAAAGATAAAGCATAACGTGTGATTAATGAAAAAGAAGTCAAATCCATCTAGTACGACCAAGTGAATTATATTTCATTGAATTTAAGTTAAAATTAGGTAATTATTGTTTTGTGCATCCATGTAATCTGGATGGCTTAACGAAATACTTCAAAAATGAACTACGTATACAAATTTATAAAACAACAATAGTTCTCGCGTGAATAGGTTTTGATTCCGGTAACAACCACCAATCCTACGCGGTTTTACTTCTTATGACATCTATACGCACTTCTAAACTATTTTAATCTAACCCAAGCATAATGATCACTTCAATGACACTAAACGATAACAAATGTAGTGTTTGTGCATTTATTGGTTAAACCGAACAATAGACCAAAGAAATCACCATTGAAATGGATCCACTTCTTCAAAACTTATGCACAATATTCGATCACCATCATTAAACACTTTTGCCTATAAGCCACAAATATACATCCAAATGACAACTCTCGATCAACATAATCATTTACTTAGCACCAATGAAGCTTTACCAATTGTAAAGTACCAAAAACTACTCGTGTTCACTCAATAAGAACCGAGAATCAAATTATCATTCTCGAATCTAATGTAATTAGTCATCAAAGATAAAGCATAACGTGTGATTAATGAATAAGAAGTTAAATCAATCTAGTACGACCAAGTGAATTATATTTCATTGAATTTAAGTTATAATTAGGTAATTATTGTTTTGTGCATCCATGTAATCTGGATGGCTTAACAAAATACTTCAGAAATGAACTACGTATAAAAATTTATAAAACAACAATGGTTCTCGCATGAATAGGTTTTGATTCCGGTAACAACCACCAATCCTACGCGGTTTCACTTCTTATGCCATCTATACGCACTTCTAAACTATTTTAATCTAACCCAAGCATAATGATCACTTCAATCACACTAAACAATAAGAAATGTAGTGTTTGTGCATTTATTTGTTAAACCGAACATGAGACCAAAGAAATCACCATTGAAATGGATCCACTTCTTCAAAACTTATGCACAATATTCGATCACCATCATTAAACACTTTTGCCTATAAGCCACAAATATACATCCAAATGACAACTCTCGATCAACATAATCATTTACTGAGCACCAATGAAGTTTACCAATTGTAAAGTACCAAAACTACTCGTGTTCACTCAATAAGAATCGAGAATCAAATTATCATTCTCGAATCTAATGTAATTAGTCATCAAAGATAAAGCATAACGTGTGATTAATGAAAAAGAAGTCAAATCCATCTAGTACGACCAAGTGAATTATATTTCATTGAATTTAAGTTAAAATTAGGTAATTATTGTTTTGTGCATCCATGTAATCTGGATGGCTTAACGAAATACTTCAGAAATGAACTACGTATACAAATTTATAAACAACAATAGTTCTCGCGTGAATAGGTTTTGATTCCGGTAACAACCACCAATCCTACGCGGTTTACTTCTTATGACATCTATACGCACTTCTAAACTATTTTAATCTAACCCAAGCATAATGATCACTTCAATGACACTAAACGATAACAAATGTAGTGTTTGTGCATTTATTGGTTAAACCGAACAAGACCAAAGAAATCACCATTGAAATGGATCCACTTCTTCAAAACTTATGCACAATATTCGATCACCATCATTAAACACTTTTGCCTATAAGCCACAAATATACATCCAAATGACAACTCTCGATCAACATAATCATTGACTAAGCACCAATGAAGCTTTACCAATTATAAATTACCAAAAACTACTCGTGTTCACTCAATAAGAACCGAGAATCAAATTATCATTCTCGAATCTAATATAATTAGTCATCAAAGATAAAGAATAACGTGTGATTAATGAAAAAAAAGTCAAATCCATCTAGTACGACCAAGTGAATTATATTTCATTGAATTTAAGTTAAAATTAGGTAATTATTGTTTTGTGCATCCATGTAATCTGGATGGCTTAACGAAATACTTCAGAAATGAACTACGTATACAAATTTATAAAACAACAATAGTTCTCGCGTGAATAGGTTTTGATTCCGGTAACAACCACCAATCCTACGCGGTTTAATTTATTATGACATCTATACGCACTTCTAAACTATTTTAATCTAACCCAAGCATAATGATCACTTCAATGACACTAAACGATAACAAATGTAGTGTTTGTGCATTTATTGGTTAAACCGAACAATAGACCAAAGAAATCACCATTGAAATGGATCCACTTCTTCAAAACTTATGCACAATATTCGATCACCATCATTAAACACTTTTGCCTATAAGCCACAAATATACATCCAAATGACAACTCTCGATCAACATAATCATTGACTAAGCACCAATGAAGCTTTACCAATTATAAATTACCAAAAACTACTCGTGTTCACTCAATAAGAACCGAGAATCAAATTATCATTCTCGAATCTAATATAATTAGTCATCAAAGATAAAGAATAACGTGTGATTAATGAAAAAAAAGTCAAATCCATCTAGTACGACCAAGTGAATTATATTTCATTGAATTTAAGTTAAAATTAGGTAATTATTGTTTTGTACATCCATGTAATCTGGATGGCTTAACAAATACTTCAGAAATGAACTACGTATACAAATTTATAAAACAACAATAGTTCTCGCGTGAATAGGTTTTGATTCCGGTAACAACCACCAATCCTACGCGGTTTTACTTCTTATGACATCTATACGCACTTCTAAACTATTTTAATCTAACCCAAGCATAATGATCACTTCAATGACACTAAACGATAACAAATGTAGTGTTTGTGCATTTATTGGTTAAACCGAACAATAGACCAAAGAAATCACCATTGAAATGGATCCACTTCTTCAAAACTTATGCACAATATTCGATCACCATCATTAAACACTTTTGCCTATAAGCCACAAATATACATCCAAATGACAACTCTCGATCAACATAATCATTTACTGAGCACCAATGAAGCTTTACCAATTGTAAAGTACCAAAAACTACTCGTGTTCACTCAATAAGAACCGAGAATCAAATTATCATTCTCGAATCTAATGTAATTAGTCATCAAAGATAAAGCATAACGTGTGATTAATGAAAAGAAGTCAAATCCATCTAGTACGACCAAGTGAATTATATTTCATTGAATTTAAGTTAAAATTAGGTAATTATTGTTTTGTGCATCCATGTAATCTGGATGGCTTAACGAAATACTTCAGAAATGAACTACGTATACAAATTTATAAAACAACAATAGTTCTCGCGTGAATAGGTTTTGATTCCGGTAACAACCACCAATCCTACGCGGTTTCACTTCTTATGCCATCTATACGCACTTCTAAACTATTTTAATCTAACCCAGCATAATGATCACTTCAATCACACTAAACAATACAAATGTAGTGTTTGTGCATTTATTGGTTAAACCGAACATAGACCAAAGAAATCACCATTGAAATGGATCCACTTCTTCAAAACTTATGCACAATATTCGATCACCATCATTAAACACTTTTGCCTATAAGCCACAAATATACATCCAAATGACAACTCTCGATCAACATAATCATTTACTGAGCACCAATGAAGCTTTACCAATTGTAAAGTACCAAAACTACTCGTGTTCACTCAATAAGAACCGAGAATCAAATTATCATTCTCGAATCTAATGTAATTAGTCATCAAAGATAAAGCATAACGTGTGATTAATGAAAAGAAAGTCAAATCCATCTAGTACGACCAAGTGAATTATATTTCATTGAATTTAAGTTAAATTAGGTAATTATTGTTTTGTGCATCCAAGTATCTGGATGGCTTAACAAAATACTTTAGAAATGAACTACGTATACAAATTTATAAAACAATAGTTCTCGCGTGAATACAACCACCAATCCTACGCGGTTTCACTTCTTATGCCATCTATACGCAGTTCTAAACTATTTTAATCTAACCCATGCATAACGATCACTTCAATCACACTAAACAATACGAAATATAGTGTTTGTGCATTTATTGGTTAAACCGAACAATAGACCAAAGAAATTGCCATTGAAATGGATCCACTTCTTCAAAACTTATGCACAATATTCGATCACCATCATTAAACACTTTTGCCTATAAGCCACAAATATACATCCAAATGACAACTCTCGATCAACATAATCATTTACTGAGCACCAATGAAGCTTCACCAATTGTAAAGTCCAAAAACTACTCGTGTTCACTCAATAAGAACCGAGAATCAAATTATCATTCTCGAATCTAATGTAATTAGTCATCAAAGATAAAGCATAACGTGTGATTAATGAAAAAGAAGTCAAATCCATCTAGTACGACCAAGTGAATTATATTTCATTGAATTTAAGTTAAAATTAGGTAATTATTGTTTTGTGCATCCATGTAATCTGGATGGCTTAACGAAATACTTCAGAAATGAACTACGTATACAAATTTATAAAACAACAATAGTTCTCGCGTGAATAGGTTTTGATTCCGGTAACAACCACCAATCCTACGCGGTTTCACTTCTTATGCCATCTATACGCACTTCTAAACTATTTTAATCTAACCCAAGCATAATGATCACTTCAATCACACTAAACAATAACAAATGTAGTGTTTGTGCATTTATTGGTTAAACCGAACAATAGACCAAAGAAATCACCATTGAAATGGATCCACTTCTTCAAAACTTATGCACAATATTCGATCACCATCATTAAACACTTTTGCCTATAAGCCACAAATATACATCCAAATGACAACTCTCGATCAACATAATCATTTACTGAGCACCAATGAAGCTTCACCAATTGTAAAGTCCAAAAACTACTCGTGTTCACTCAATAAGAAGCGAGAATCAAATTATCATTCTCGAATCAAATGTAATTAGTCATCAAAGATAAAGCATAACGTGTGATTAATGAAAAGAAAGTCAAATCCATCTAGTACGACCAAGTGAATTATATTTCATTGAATTTAAGTTAAAATTACGTAATTATTGTTTTGTGCATCCAAGTATCTGGATGGCTTAACGAAATACTTTAGAAATGAACTACGTATACAAATTTATAAAACAATAGTTCTCGCGTGAATACAACCACCAATCCTACGCGGTTTCACTTCTTATGCCATCTATACGCAGTTCTAAACTATTTTAATCTAACCCATGCATAACGATCACTTCAATCACACTAAACAATACGAAATATAGTGTTTGTGCATTTATTGGTTAAACCGAACAATAGACCAAAGAAATCACCATTGAAATCGATCCACTTCTTCAAAACTTATGCACAATATTCGATCACCATCATTAAACACTTTTGCCTGTAAGCCACAAATATACATCCAAATGACAACTCTCGATCAACATAATCATTTACTGAGCACTAATGAAGCTTTACCAATTGTAAAGTACCAAAAACTATTCGTGTTCACTCAATAAGAACCAAGAATCAAATTATCATTCTCGAATCTAATGTAATTTGTCATCAAAGATAAAGCATAACGTGTGATTAATGAAAAAGAAGTCAAATCCATCTAGTACGACCAAGTGAATTATATTTCATTGAATTTAAGTTAAAATTAGGTAATTATTGTTTTGTGCATCCATGTAATCTGGATGGCTTAACGAAATACTTCAGAAATGAACTACGTATACAAATTTATAAAACAACAATAGTTCTCGCGTGAATAGGTTTTGATTCCGGTAACAACCACCAATCCTACGCGGTTTCACTTCTTATGCCATCTATACGCACTTCTAAACTATTTTAATCTAACCCAAGCATAATGATCACTTCAATCACACTAAACATACAAAACTGTAGTGTTTGTGCATTTATTGGTTAAACCGAACAATAGACCAAAGAAATCACCATTGAAATGGATCCACTTCTTCAAAACTTATGCACAATATTCGATCACCATCATTAAACACTTTTGCCTATAAGCCACAAATATACATCCAAATGACAACTCTCGATCAACATAATCATTTACTAAGCACCAATGAAGTTTCACCAATTGTAAAGTCCAAAAACTACTCGTGTTCACTCAATAAGAAGCGAGAATCAAATTATCATTCTCGAATCAAATGTAATTAGTCATCAAAGATAAAGCATAACATGTGATTAATGAAAAGAAAGTCAAATCCATCTAGCACGACCAAGTGAATTATATTTCATTGAATTTAAGTTAAAATTAGGTAATTATTGTTTTGTGCATCCATGTAATCTGGATGGCTTAACGAAATACTTCAGAAATAAACTACGTATACAAATTTAAAAAACAATAGTTCTCGTGTGAATACAACCACCAATCCTACGCGGTTTTACTTCTTATGACATCTATATGCACTTCTAAACTATTTTAATCTAACCCAAGCATAATGATCACTTCAATGACACTAAACGATAACAAATGTAGTGTTTGTGCATTTATTGGTTAAACCGAACATGAGACCAAAGAAATCACCATTGAAATGGATCCACTTCTTCAAAACTTATGCACAATATTCGATCACCATCATTAAAACTTTTGCCTATAAGCCACAAATATACATCCAAATGACAACTCTCGATCAACATAATCATTTACTGAGCACCAATGAAAGTTTACCAATTGTAAAGTACCAAAAACTACTCGTGTTCACTCAATAAGAACCGAGAATCAAATTATCATTCTCGAATCTAATGTAATTAGTCATCAAAGATAAAGCATAACGTGTGATTAATGAAAAAGAAGTCAAATCCATCTAGTACGACCAAGTGAATTATATTTCATTGAATTTAAGTTAAAATTAGGTAATTATTGTTTTGTGCATCCATGTAATCTGGATGGCTTAACGAAATACTTCAGAAATGAACTACGTATACAAATTTATAAAACAACAATAGTTCTCGCGTGAATAGGTTTTGATTCCGGTAACAACCACCAATCCTACACGTTTTCACTTCTTATGCCATCTATACGCACTTCTAAACTATTTTAATCTAACCCAAGCATAATGATCTCTTCAATCACACTAAACAATAAGAAATGTAGTGTTTGTGCATTTATTGGTTAAACCGAACACGAGACCAAAGAAATCACCCTTGAAATGGATCCACTTCTTCAAAACTTATGCACAATATTCGATCACCATCATTAAACACTTTTGCCTATATGCCACAAATATACATCCAAATGACAACTCTAGATCAACATAATCATTTACTAAGCACCAATGAAGCTTTACCAATTGTAATGTACCAAAAACTACTCGTGTTCACTCAATAAGAACCGAGAATCAAATTATCATTCTCGAATCTAATGTAATTAGTCATCAAAGATAAAGCATAACGTGTGATTAATGAAAAAGAAGTCAAATCCATCTAGTACGACCAAGTGAATTATATTTCATTGAATTTAAGTTAAAATTAGGTAATTATTGTTTTGTGCATCCATGTAATCTGGATGGCTTAACGAAATACTTCAGAAATGAACTACGTATACAAATTTATAAAACAACAATAGTTCTCGCGTGAATAGGTTTTGATTCCGGTAACAACCACCAATCCTACGCGGTTTCACTTCTTATGCCATCTATACGCACTTCTAAACTATTTTAATCTAACCCAAGCATAATGATCACTTCAATCACACTAAACATAACAAATGTAGTGTTTGTGCATTTATTGGTTAAACCGAACAATAGACCAAAGAAATCACCATTGAAATGGATCCACTTCTTCAAAACTTATGCACAATATTCGATCACCATCATTAAACACTTTTGCCTATAAGCCACAAATATACATCCAAATGACAACTCTCGATCAACATAATCATTTACTGAGCACCAATGAAGCTTTACCAATTGTAAAGTACCAAAAACTACTCGTGTTCACTCAATAAGAACCGAGAATCAAATTATCATTCTCGAATCTAATGTAATTAGTCATCAAAGATAAAGCATAACGTGTGATTAATGAAAAAAAAGTCAAATCCATCTAGTACGACCAAGTGAATTATATTTCATTGAATTTAAGTTAAAATTAGGTAATTATTGTTTTGTGCATCCATGTAATCTGGATGGCTTAACGAAATACTTCAGAAATAAACTACGTATACAAATTTAAAAAACAATAGTTCTCGCGTGAATACAACCACCAATCCTACGCGGTTTTACTTCTTATGACATCTATATGCACTTCTAAACTATTTTAATCTAACCCAAGCATAATGATCACTTCAATGACACTAAACGATAACAAATGTAGTGTTTGTGCATTTATTGGCTAAACCGAACATGAGACCAAAGAAATCACCCTTGAAATGGATCCACTTCTTCAAAACTTATGCACAATATTCGATCACCATCATTAAACACTTTTGCCTATAAGCCACAAATATACATCCAAATGACAACTCTCGATCAACATAATCATTTACTTAGCACCAATGAAAGTTTACCAATTGTAAAGTACCAAAAACTACTCGTGTTCACTCAATAAGAACCGAGAATCAAATTATCATTCTCGAATCTAATGTAATTAGTCATCAAAGATAAAGCATAACGTGTGATTAATGAAAAAGAAGTCAAATCCATCTAGTACGACCAAGTGAATTATATTTCATTGAATTTAAGTTAAAATTAGGTAATTATTGTTTTGTGCATCCATGTAATCTGGATGGCTTAACGAAATACTTCAGAAATGAACTACGTATACAAATTATAAAACAACAATAGTTCTCGCGTGAATAGGTTTTGATTCCGGTAACAACCACCAATCCTACGCGGTTTCACTTCTTATGCATCTATACGCACTTCTAAACTATTTTAATCTAACCCAAGCATAATGATCACTTCAATCACACTAACAATACAAATGTAGTGTTTGTGCATTTATTGGTTAAACCGAACATAGACCAAAGAAATCACCATTGAAATGGATCCACTTCTTCAAAACTTATGCACAATATTCGATCACCATCATTAAACTTTTGCCTATAAGCCACAAATATACATCCAAATGACAACTCTCGATCAACATAATCATTTACTGAGCACCAATGAAGTTTACCAATTGTAAAGTACCAAAACTACTCGTGTTCACTCAATAAGAACCGAGAATCAATTATCATTCTCGAATCTAATGTAATTAGTCATCAAAGATAAAGCATAACGTGTGATTAATGAAAAAGAAGTCAAATCCATCTAGTACGACCAAGTGAATTATATTTCATTGAATTTAAGTTAAAATTAGGTAATTATTGTTTTGTGCATCCATGTAATCTGGATGGCTTAACGAAATACTTCAGAAATGAACTACGTATACAAATTTATAAAACAACAATAGTTCTCGCGTGAATAGGTTTTGATTCCGGTAACAACCACCAATCCTACGCGGTTTCACTTCTTATGCCATCTATACGCACTTCTAAACTATTTTAATCTAACCCAAGCATAATGATCACTTCAATCACACTAAACATAACAAATGTAGTGTTTGTGCATTTATTGGTTAAACCGAACATAGACCAAAGAAATCACCATTGAAATGGATCCACTTCTTCAAAACTTATGCACAATATTCGATCACCATCATTAAACACTTTTGCCTATAAGCCACAAATATACATCCAAATGACAACTCTCGATCAACATAATCATTTACTGAGCACCAATGAAGCTTTACCAATTGTAAAGTACCAAAAACTACTCGTGTTCACTCAATAAGAACCGAGAATCAAATTATCATTCTCGAATCTAATGTAATTAGTCATCAAAGATAAAGCATAACGTGTGATTAATGAAAAAGAAGTCAAATCCATCTAGTACGACCAAGTGAATTATATTTCATTGAATTTAAGTTAAAATTAGGTAATTATTGTTTTGTGCATCCATGTAATCTGGATGGCTTAACGAAATACTTCAGAAATGAACTACGTATACAAATTTATAAAACAACAATAGTTCTCGCGTGAATAGGTTTTGATTCCGGTAACAACCACCAATCCTACGCGGTTTCACTTCTTATGCCATCTATACGCACTTCTAAACTATTTTAATCTAACCCAAGCATAATGATCACTTCAATCACACTAAACAATAACAATGTAGTGTTTGTGCATTTATTGGTTAAACCGAACATAGACCAAAGAAATCACCATTGAAATGGATCCACTTCTTCAAAACTTATGCACAATATTCGATCACCATCATTAAACACTTTTGCCTATAAGCCACAAATATACATCCAAATGACAACTCTCGATCAACATAATCATTTACTGAGCACCAATGAAGCTTTACCAATTGTAAAGTACCAAAAACTACTCGTGTTCACTCAATAAGAACCGAGAATCAAATTATCATTCTCGAATGTAATGTAATTTCTCATCAAAGATAAAGCATAACATGTGATTAATGAAAAAGATGTCAAATCCATCTAGTACGACCAAGTTAATTATATTTCATTGAATTTAAGTTAAAATTAGGTAATTATTGTTTTGCGCATCCTTGTAATCTGGATGGCTTAACGAAATACTTCAGCAATAAACTACGTATACAAATTTATAAAACAACAATAGTTCTCGCGTGTAACAACCACCAATCCTATGCGGTTTTACTTCTTATGACATCTATACGCACTTCTAAACTATTTTAATCTAACGCAAGCATAATGATCACTTCAATGACACTAAACGATAACAAATGTAGTGTTTGTGCATTTATTGGTTAAACCGAACAATAGACCAAAGAAATCACCATTGAAATGGATCCACTTCTTCAAAACTTATGCATAATATTCGATCACCATCATTAAACACTTTTGTCCAAAAGCCACAAACATACATCCAAATGACAACTCTCGATCAACATAATCATTTACTGAGCACCAATGAAGGTTTATAATTGTAAAGTAACAAAAACTACTCGTGTTCGCTCAATAAGAACCAAGAATCAAATTATCATTCTCGAATCAAATGTAATTAGTCATCAAAGATAAAGCATAACGTGTGATTAATGAAAAAGAAGTCAAATCCATCTAGTACGACCAAGTGAATTATATTTCATTGAATTTAAGTTAAAATTAGGTAATTATTGTTTTGTGCATCCATGTAATCTGGATGGCTTAACGAAATACTTCAGAAATGAACTACGTATACAAATTTATAAAACAATAGTTCTCGCATGAATAGGTTTTGATTCCGGTAACAACCACCAATCCTACGCGGTTTTACTTTTTATGACATCTATATGCACTTCTAAACTATTTTAATCTAACCCAAGCATAATGATCACTTCAATGACACTAAACGATAACAAATGTAGTGTTTGTGCATTTATTGGCTAAACCGAACATGAGACCAAAGAAATCACCCTTGAAATGGATCCACTTCTTCAAAACTTATGCACAATATTCGATCACCATCATTAAACACTTTTGCCTATAAGCCACAAATATACATCCAAATGACAACTCTCGATCAACATAATCATTTACTGAGCACCAATGAAGCTTTACCAATTGTAAAGTACCAAAAACTACTCGTGTTCACTCAATAGGAACCGAGAATCAAATTATCATTCTCGAATCTAATGTAATTAGTCATCAAAGATAAAGCATAACGTGTGATTAATGAAAAGAAGTCAAATATCTAGTACGACCAAGTTAATTATATTTCATTGAATTTAAGTTAAAATTAGGTAATTATTGTTTTGTGCATCCATGTAATCTGGATGGCTTAACAAAATACTTCAGAAATGAACTACGTATACAAATTTATAAAACAACAATAGTTCTCGCGTGAATAGGTTTTGATTCCGGTAACAACCACCAATCCTACGCGGTTTCACTTCTTATGCCATCTATACGCACTTCTAAACTATTTTAATCTAACCCAAGCATAATGATCACTTCAATCACACTAAACATAACAAATGTAGTGTTTGTGCATTTATTGGTTAAACCGAACATAGACCAAAGAAATCACCATTGAAATGGATCCACTTCTTCAAAACTTATGCACAATATTCGATCACCATCATTAAACACTTTTGCCTATAAGCCACAAATATACATCCAAATGACAACTCTCGATCAACATAATCATTTACTGAGCACCAATGAAGCTTTACCAATTGTAAAGTACCCAAAACTACTCGTGTTCACTCAATAAGAACCGAGAATCAAATTATCATTCTCGAATCTAATGTAATTAGTCATCAAAGATAAAGCATAACGTGTGATTAATGAATAAGAAGTGAAATCGATCTAGTACGACCAAGTGAATTATATTTCATTGAATTTAAGTTATAATTAGGTAATTATTGTTTTGTGCATCCATGTAATCTGGATGGCTTAACAAAATACTTCAGAAATGAACTACGTAAAAAAATTTATAAAACAACAATGGTTCTCGCATGAATAGGTTTTGATTCCGGTAACAACCACCAATCCTACGCGGTTTCACTGTTTATGCTATCTATACGCACTTCTAAACTATTTTAATCTAACCCAAGCATAATTATCACTTCAATCACACTAAACAATAAGAAATGTAGTGTTTGTGCATTTATTTGTAAACCGAACATGAGACCAAAGAAATCACCATTGAAATGGATCCACTTCTTCAAAACTTATGCACAATATTCGATCACCATCATTAAACACTTTTGCCTATAAGCCCCAAATATACATCCAAATGACAACTCTCGATCAACATAATCATTTACTGAGCACCAATGAAGCTTTACCAATTGTAAAGTACCAAAAACTACTCGTGTTCACTCAATAAGAACCGAGAATCAAATTATCATTCTCGAATCTAATGTAATTAGTCATCAAAGATAAAGCATAACGTGTGATTAATGAAAAAGAAGTCAAATCCATCTAGTACGACCAAGTTAATTATATTTCATTGAATTTAAGTTAAAATTAGGTAATTATTGTTTTGTGCATCCATGTAATCTGGATGGCTTAACGAAATACTTCAGAAAAATACTACGTATACAAATTTATAAAACAACAAAAGTTCTCGTGTTAATAGGTTTTGATTCTGGTAACAACCACCAATCCTATGCGGTTTTACTTCTTATGACATCTATACACACTTCTAAACTATTTTAATCTAACCCAAGCATAATGATCACTTCAATGACACTAAACGATAACAAATGTAGTGTTTGTACATTTATTGGTTAAACCGAACAATAGACAAAACATATCACCATTGAAATGAATCCACTTCTTCAAAACTTATGCACAATATTCGATCACCATCATTAAACACTTTTGCCTATAAGCCACAAATGTACATCCAAATGACAACTCTCGATCAACATAATCATTGACTAAGCACCAATGAAGCTTACCAATTATAAATTACCAAAAACTACTCGTGTTGACTCAATAAGAACCGAGAATCAAATTATCATTCTCGAATCTAATATAATTAGTCATCAAAGATAAAGAATAACGTGTGATTAATGAAAAAAAAGTCAAATCCATCTAGTAAGACCAAGTGAATTATATTTCATTGAATTTAAGTTATAATTAGGTAATTATTGTTTTGTGCATCCATGTAATCTGGATGGCTTAACGAAATACTTCAGAATTGAACTACGTATAAAAATTTATAAAACAATAGTTCTCGCGTGAATAGGTTTTGATTCCGGTAACAACCACCAATCCTACGCGGTTTTACTTCTTATGACATCTATATGCACTTCTAAACTATTTTAATCTAACCCAAGCATAATGATCACTTCAATCACACAAAACAATACGAAATATAGTGTTTGTGCATTTATTTGTTAAACCGAACAATAGACCAAAGAAATCACCATTGAAATGGATCCACTTCTTCAAAACTTATGCACAATATTCGATCACCATCATTAAACACTTTTGCCTATAAGCCGCAAATATACATCCAAATGACAACTCTCGATCAGCATAATCTTTTACTGAGCACCAATGAAGTTTTATCAATTGTAAAGTACCAAAAACTACTCGTGTTCACTCAATAAGAATCGAGAATCAAATTATCATTCTCGAATCTAATGTAATTAGTCATCAAAGATAATGCATAACGTGTGATTAATGAAAAAGAAGTCAAATCCATCTAGTTCGACCAAGTTAATTATATTTCATTGAATTTAAATTATAATTAGGTAATTATTGTTTTGTGCATCCATTTAATCTGGATGGCTTAACAAAATACTTCAGAATTGAACTACGTATAAAAATTTATAAAACAACTATAGTTTCTCGCATAAATAGGTTTTGATTCCGGTAACAACCACCAATCCTACGCGGTTTCACTTCTTATGCCATCTATACGCACTTCTAAACTATTTTAATCTAACCCAAGCATAATGATCACTTCAATCACACTAAACAATAAGAAATGTTGTGTTTGTGCATTTATTGGTTAAACCGAACAATAGACCAAAGAAATCACCCTTGAAATGGATCCACTTCTTCAAAACTTATGCATAATATTCGATCACCATCATTAAACACTTTTGCCTATAAGCCACAAATATACATCCAAATGACAACTCTCGATCAACATAATCATTTACTAAGCACCAATGAAGCTTCACCAATTGTAAAGTCCAAAAACTACTCGTGTTCACTCAATAAGAACCGAGAATCAAATTATCATTCTCGAATCAAATGTAATTAGTCATCAAAGATAAAGCATAACGTGTGATTAATGAAAAAGAAGTCAAATCCATCTAGTACGACCAAGTGAATTATATTTCATTGAATTTAAGTTAAAATTAGGTAATTATTGTTTTGTGCATCCATGTAATCTGGATGGCTTAACAAATACTTCAGAAATGAACTACGTATAAAATTTATAAAACAACAATAGTTCTCGCGTGAATAGGTTTTGATTCCGGTAACAACCACCAATCCTACGCGGTTTCACTTCTTATGCCATCTATATGCACTTCTAAACTATTTTAATCTAACCCAAGCATAAAGATCACTTCAATCACACTAAATGATAACGAATGTAGTGTTTGTGTATTTATTGGTTAAACCGAACACGAGACCAAAGAAATCACCTTTGAAATGGATCCACTTTTCAAAACTTATGTACAATATTCGATCACCATCATTAAACACTTTTGCCTATAAGCCACACATATACATCTAAATGACAACTCTCGATCAACATAATCATTTACCGAGCACGAATGAAAGTTTACCAATTGTAAAGTACCAAAAACTATTTGTGTTCACTCAATAAGAACCGAGAATCAAATTATCATTCTCGAATCTAATGTAATTTGTCATCAAAGATAAAGCATAACGTGTGATTAACGAAAAAGAAGTCAAATCCATCTAGTACGACCAAGTGAATTATATTTCATTGAATTTAAGTTAAATTAGGTAATTATTGTTTTGTGCATCCATGTAATCTGGATGGCTTAACGAAGTACTTTAGAAATTAACTACGTATACAAATTTATAAAACAACAATACTTCTCGCGTGAATAGGTTTTGATTCCGGTAACAACCACCAATCCTACGCGGTTTTACTTCTTATGACATCTATACGCACTTCTAAACTATTTTAATCTAACGCAAGCATAATGATCACTTCAATGACACTAAACGATAACAAATGTAGTGTTTGTACATTTATTGGTTAAACCGAACAATAGACCAAAGAAATCACCATTGAAATGGATCCACTTCTTCAAAACTTATGCACAATATTCGATCACCATCATTAAACACTTTTGCCTATAAGCCACAAATATACATCCAAATGACAACTCTCGATCAACATAATCATTTACTGAGCACCAATGAAGCTTTACCAATTGTAAAGTACCAAAAACTACTCGTGTTCACTCAATAAGAACCGAGAATCAAATTATCATTCTCGAATCTAATGTAATTAGTCATCAAAGATAAAGCATAACGTGTGATTAATGAAAAAGAAGTCAAATCCATCTAGTACGACCAAGTGAATTATATTTCATTGAATTTAAGTTAAAATTAGGTAATTATTGTTTTGTGCATCCATGTAATCTGGATGGCTTAACGAAATACTTCAGAAATGAACTACGTATAAAAATTTATAAAACAATAGTTCTCGCGTGAATAGGTTTTGATTCCGGTAACAACCACCAATCCTACGCGGTTTTACTTCTTATGACATCTATATGCACTTCTAAACTATTTTAATCTAACCCAAGCATAATGATCACTTCAATCACACTAAACAATACGAAATATAGTGTTTGTGCATTTATTGGTTAAACCGAACAATAGACCAAAGAAATCACCATTGAAATGGATCCACTTCTTCAAAACTTATGCACAATATTCGATCACCATCATTAAACACTTTTGCCTATAAGCCACAAATATACATCCAAATGACAACTCTCGATCAACATAATCATTTACTGAGCACTAATGAAGCTTTACCAATTGTAAAGTACCAAAAACTACTCGTGTTCACTCAATAAGAACCGAGAATCAAATTATCATTCTCGAATCTAATGTAATTAGTCATCAAAGATAAAGCATAACGTGTGATTAATGAAAAAGAAGTCAAATCCATCTAGTACGACCAAGTGAATTATATTTCATTGAATTTAAGTTAAAATTAGGTAATTATTGTTTTGTGCATCCATGTAATCTGGATGGCTTAACGAAATACTTCAGAAATGAACTACGTATACAAATTTATAAAACAACAATAGTTCTCGTGTGAATAGGTTTTGATTCCGGTAACAACCACCAATCCTACGCGGTTTTACTTCATATGACATCTATACGCACTTCTAAACTATTTTAATCTAACCCAAGCATAATGATCACTTCAATGACACTAAACGATAACAAATGTAGTGTTTGTGCATTTATTGGTTAAACCGAACAATAGACCAAAGAAATCACCATTGAAATCGATCCACTTCTTCAAAACTTATGCACCATCATTAAACACTTTTGCTTATAAGCCGCAAATATACATCCAAATGACAACTCTCGATCAACATAATCTTTTACTGAGCACCAATGAAGTTTTACCAATTGTAAAGTACCAAAAACTACTCGTGTTCACTCAATAAGAATCGAGAATCAAATTATCATTCTCGAATCTAATGTAATTAGTCATCAAAGATAAAGCATAACGTGTGATTAATGAAAAAGAAGTCAAATCCATCTAGTACGACCAAGTGAATTATATTTCATTGAATTTAAGTTAAAATTAGGTAATTATTGTTTTGTGCATCCATGTAATCTGGATGGCTTAACGAAATACTTCAGAAATGAACTACGTATACAAATTTATAAAACAACAATAGTTCTCGCGTGAATAGGTTTTGATTCCGGTAACAACCACCAATCCTACGCGGTTTCACTTCTTATGCTATCTATACGCACTTCTAAACTATTTTAATCTAACGCAAGCATAATGATCACTTCAATGACACTAAACGATAACAAATGTAGTGTTTGTACATTTATTGGTTAAACCGAACAATAGACCAAAGAAATCACCATTGAAATGGATCCACTTCTTCAAAACTTATGCACAATATTCGATCACCATCATTAAACACTTTTGCCTATAAGCCACAAATATACATCCAAATGACAACTCTCGATCAACATAATCATTTACGGAGCACCAATGAAGCTTTACCAATTGTAAATTACCAAAAACTACTCGTGTTGACTCAATAAGAACCGAGAATCAACTTATCATTCTCGAATCTAATGTAATTAGTCATCAAAGATAAAGCATAATGTGTGATTAATGAAAAAGATGTCAAATCCATCTACTACGACCAAGTGAATTATATTTTATTGAATTCAAGTTAAAATTAGGTAATTATTGTTTTATGCATCCATGCAATCTAGATGGCTTAAACAAATACTTCAGAAATAAACTACGTATACAAATTTATAAAACAACAATAGTTCTCGTGTAAATAGGTTTTGATTCCGGTAACAACCACCAATCCTACGCGGTTTTACTTCATATGACATCTATACGCACTTCTAAACTATTTTAATCTAACCCAAGCATAATGATCACTTCAATGACACTAAACGATAACAAATGTAGTGTTTGTGCATTTATTGGTTAAACCGAACAATAGACCAAAGAAATCACCATTGAAATGGATCCACTTCTTCAAAACTTATGCACAATATTCGATCACCATCATTAAACACTTTTGCCTATAAGCCACAAATATACATCCAAATGACAACTCTCGATCAACATAATCATTTACTGAGCACCAATGAAGCTTTACCAATTGTAAAGTACCAAAAACTACTCGTGTTCACTCAATAAGAACCGAGAATCAAATTATCATTCTCGAATCTAATGTAATTAGTCATCAAAGATAAAGCATAACGTGTGATTAATGAAAAAGAAGTCAAATCCATCTAGTACGACCAAGTGAATTATATTTCATTGAATTTAAGTTAAAATTAGGTAATTATTGTTTTGTGCATCCATGTAATCTGGATGGCTTAACAAATACTTCAGAAATGAACTACGTATACAAATTTATAAAACAACAATAGTTCTCGCGTGAATAGGTTTTGATTCCGGTAACAACCACCAATCCTACGCGGTTTTACTTCTTATGACATCTATACGCACTTCTAAACTATTTTAATCTAACCCAAGCATAATGATCACTTCAATGACACTAAACGATAACAAATGTAGTGTTTGTGCATTTATTGGTTAAACCGAACATGAGACCAAAGAAATCACCATTGAAATGGATCCACTTCTTCAAAACTTATGCATAATATTCGATCACCATCATTAAACACTTTTGCCTATAAGCCACAAATATACATCCAAATGACAACTCTCGATCAACATAATCATTTACTTAGCACCAATGAAAGTTTACCAATTGTAAAGTACCAAAAACTACTCGTATTCACTCAATAAGAACCGACAATCAAATTATCATTCTCGAATCTAATGTAATTAGTCATCAAAGATAAAGCATAACGTGTGATTAATGAATAAGAAGTCAAATCCATCTAGTACGACCAAGTGAATTATATTTCATTGAATTTAAGTTAAAATTAGGTAATTATTGTTTTGTGCATCCATGTAATCTGGATGGCTTAACAAAATACTTCAGAAATGAACTACGTATACAAATTTATAAAACAACAATAGTTCTCGCGTGAATAGGTTTTGATTCCGGTAACAACCACCAATCCTACGCGGTTTTACTTCTTATGCCATCTATACGCACTTCTAAACTATTTTAATCTAACCCAAGCATAATGATCACTTCAATCACACTAAACGATAACAAATGTAGTGTTTGTGCATTTATTGTTAAACCGAACATGAGACCAAAGAAATCACCATTGAAATGGATCCACTTCTTCAAAACTTATGCACAATATTCGATCACCATCATTAAACACTTTTGCCTATAAGCCACAAATATACATCCAAATGACAACTCTCGATCAACATAATCATTTACTGAGCACCAATGAAGCTTTACCAATTGTAAAGTACCAAAAACTACTCGTGTTCACTCAATAAGAACCGAGAATCAAATTATCATTCTCGAATCTAATGTAATTAGTCATCAAAGATAAAGCATAACGTGTGATTAATGAAAAAGAAGCCAAATCCATCTAGTACGACCAAGTTAATTATATTTCATTGAATTTAAGTTAAAATTAGGTAATTATTGTTTTGTGCGTCCATGTAATCTGGATGACTTAACGAAATACTTCAGAAATGAACTACGTATACAAATTTATAAAACAACAATAGTTCTCGCGTGAATAGGTTTTGATTCCGGTAACAACCACCAATCCTACGCGGTTTTACTTCTTATGACATCTATACGCACTTCTAAACTATTTTAATCTAACCCAAGCATAATGATCACTTCAATGACACTAAACGATAACAAATGTAGTGTTTGTGCATTTATTGGTTAAACCGAACATGAGACCAAAGAAATCACCATTGAAATGGATCCACTTCTTCAAAACTTATGCATAATATTCGATCACCATCATTAAACACTTTTGCCTATAAGCCACAAATATACATCCAAATGACAACTCTCGATCAACATAATCATTTACTGAGCACCAATGAAGCTTTACCAATTGTAAAGTACCAAAAACTACTCGTGTTCACTCAATAAGAATCGAGAATCAAATTATCATTCTCGAATCTAATGTAATTAGTCATCAAAGATAAAGCATAACGTGTGATTAATGAAAAAGAAGTCAAATCCATCTAGTACGACCAAGTGAATTATATTTCATTGAATTTAAGTTAAAATTAGGTAATTATTGTTTTGTGCATCCATGTAATCTGGATGACTTAACGAAATACTTCAGAAATGAACTACGTATACAAATTTATAAAACAACAATAGTTCTCGCGTGAATAGGTTTTGATTCCGGTAACAACCACCAATCCTACGCGGTTTTACTTCTTATGACATCTATACGCACTTCTAAACTATTTTAATCTAACCCAAGCATAATGATCACTTCAATGACACTAAACGATAACAAATGTAGTGTTTGTGCATTTATTGGTTAAACCGAACAATAGACCAAAGAAATCACCATTGAAATGGATCCACTTCTTTAAACTTATGCACAATATTCGATCACCATCATTAAACACTTTTGCCTATAAGCCACAAATATACATCCAAATGACAACTCTCGATCAACATAATCATTTACTGAGCACCAATGAAGCTTTACCAATTGTAAAGTACCAAAAACTACTCGTGTTCACTCAATAAGAACCGAGAATCAAATTATCATTCTCGAATCTAATGTAATTAGTCATCAAAGATAAAGCATAACGTGTGATTAATGAAAAAGAAGTCAAATCCATCTAGTACGACCAAGTGAATTATATTTCATTGAATTTAAGTTAAAATTAGGTAATTATTGTTTTGTGCATCCATGTAATCTGGATGGCTTAACGAAATACTTCAGAAATGAACTACGTATACAAATTTATAAAACAACAATAGTTCTCGCGTGAATAGGTTTTGATTCCGGTAACAACCACCAATCCTACGCGGTTTTACTTCTTATGACATCTATACGCACTTCTAAACTATTTTAATCTAACCCAAGCATAATGATCACTTCAATGACACTAAACGATAACAAATGTAGTGTTTGTGCATTTATTGGTTAAACCGAACATAGACCAAAGAAATCACCATTGAAATGGATCCACTTCTTCAAAACTTATGCACAATATTCGATCACCATCATTAAACACTTTTGCCTATAAGCCACAAATATACATCCAAATGACAACTCTCGATCAACATAATCATTTACTGAGCACCAATGAAGCTTTACCAATTGTAAAGTACCAAAAACTACTCGTGTTCACTCAATAAGAACCGAGAATCAAATTATCATTCTCGAATCTAATGTAATTAGTCATCAAAGATAAAGCATAACGTGTGATTAATGAAAAAGAAGTCAAATCCATCTAGTACGACCAAGTGAATTATATTTCATTGAATTTAAGTTAAAATTAGGTAATTATTGTTTTGTGCATCCATGTAATCTGGATGACTTAACAAAATACTTCAGAAATGAACTACGTATACAAATTTATAAAACAACAATAGTTCTCGCGTGAATAGGTTTTGATTCCGGTAACAACCACCAATCCTACGCGGTTTTACTTCTTATGACATCTATACGCACTTCTAAACTATTTTAATCTAACCCAAGCATAATGATCACTTCAATCACACTAAACGATAACAAATGTAGTGTTTGTGCATTTATTGGTTAAACCGAACATGAGACCAAAGAAATCACCATTGAAATGGATCCACTTCTTCAAAACTTATGCACAATATTCGATCACCATCATTAAACACTTTTGCCTATAAGCCACAAATATACATCCAAATGACAACTCTCGATCAACATAATCATTTACTGAGCACCAATGAAGCTTTACCAATTGTAAAGTACCAAAACTACTCGTGTTCACTCAATAAGAACGAGAATCAAATTATCATTCTCGAATCTAATGTAATTAGTCATCAAAGATAAAGCATAACGTGTGATTAATGAAAAAGAAGTCAAATCCATCTAGTACGACCAAGTGAATTATATTTCATTGAATTTAAGTTAAAATTAGGTAATTATTGTTTTGTGCATCCATGTAATCTGGATGGCTTAACGAAATACTTCAGAAATGAACTACGTATACAAATTTATAAAACAACAATAGTTCTCGCGTGAATAGGTTTTGATTCCGGTAACAACCACCAATCCTACGCGGTTTTACTTCTTATGACATCTATACGCACTTCTAAACTATTTTAATCTAACCCAAGCATAATGATCACTTCAATGACACTAAACGATAACAAATGTAGTGTTTGTGCATTTATTGGTTAAACCGAACATGAGACCAAAGAAATCACCCTTGAAATGGATCCACTTCTTCAAAACTTATGCACAATATTCGATCACCATCATTAAACACTTTTGCCTATAAGCCACAAATATACATCCAAATGACAACTCTCGATCAACATAATCATTTACTGAGCACCAATGAAGCTTTACCAATTGTAAAGTACAAAAAACTACTCGTGTTCACTTAATAAGAACCGAGAATCAAATTATCATTCTCCAATCTAATGTAATTAGTCAACAAAGAAAAAGCATAACGTGTGATTAATGAAAAGAAGTCAAATCCATCAAGTACGACCAAGTGAATTATATTTCATTGAATTTAAGTTAAAATTAGGTAATTATTGTTTTGTGCATCCATGTAATCTGGATGGCTTAACGAAATACTTCAGAAATGAACTACGTATACAAATTTATAAAACAACAATACTTCTCGCGTGAATAGGTTTTGATTCCGGTAACAACCACCAATCCTACGCGGTTTTACTTCTTATGACATCTATACGCACTTCTAAACTATTTTAATCTAACGCAAGCATAATGATCACTTCAATGACACTAAACGATAACAAATGTAGTGTTTGTGCATTTATTGGTTAAACCGAACAATAGACCAAAGAAATCACCATTGAAATGGATCCACTTCTTCAAAACTTATGCACAATATTCGATCACCATCATTAAACACTTTTGCCTATAAGCCACACATATACATCCAAATGACAACTCTCGATCAACATAATCATTTATCGAGCACCAATGAAAGTTACCAATTGCAAAGTACCAAGAACTATTCGTGTTCACTCAATAAGAACCGAGAATCAAATTATAATTCTTGAATCTAATGTAATTAGTCATCAAAGATAAAGCATAACGTGTGATTAATGAAAAAGAAGTCAAATCCATCTAGTACGACCAAGTGAATTATATTTCATTGAATTTAAGTTAAAATTAGGTAATTATTGTTTTGTGCATCCATGTAATCTGGATGGCTTAACAAATACTTCAGAAATGAACTACGTATACAAATTTATAAAACAACAATAGTTCTCGCGTGAATAGGTTTTGATTCCGGTAACAACCACCAATCCTACGCGGTTTTACTTCTTATGACTTCTATACGCACTTCTAAACTATTTTAATCTAACCCAAGCATAATGATCACTTCAATGACACTAAACGAAACAAATGTAGTGTTTGTGCATTTATTAGTTAAACCGAACATGAGACCAAAGAAATCACCATTGAAATGGATCCACTTCTTCAAAACTTATGCACAATATTCGATCACCATCATTAAACACTTTTGCCTATAAGCCACAAATATACATCCAAATGACAACTCTCGATCAACATAATCATTTACTTAGCACCAATGAAGTTTACCAATTGTAAAGTACCAAAACTACTCGTGTTCACTCAATAAGAACCGAGAATCAAATTATCATTCTCGAATCAAATGTAATTAGTCATCAAAGATAAAGCATAACGTGTGATTAATGAAAAAAAGTCAAATCAATCTAGTACGACCAAGTGAATTATATTTCATTGAATTTAAGTTAAAATTAGGTAATTATTGTTTTGTGCATCCATGTAATCTCGATGGCTTACTTCAGAAATGAACTACGAATACAAATTTATAAAACAACAATAGTTCTCGCGTGAATAGGTTTTGATTCCGGTAACAACCACCAATCCTACGCGGTTTCACTTCTTATGCCATCTATACGCACTTCTAAACTATTTTAATCTACCCAAGCATAATGATCACTTCAATCACACTAAACATAACAAATGTAGTGTTTGTGCATTTATTGGTTAAACCGAACATGAGACCAAAGAAATCACCCTTGAAATGGATCCACTTCTTCAAAACTTATGCACAATATTCGATCACCATCATTAAAAACTTTTGCCTATAAGCCACAAATATACATCCAAATGACAGCTCTCGATCAACATAATCATTTACTGAGCACCAATGAATCTTTACCAATTATAAAGTATCAAAAACTAATCGTGTTCACTCAATAAGAACCGAGAATCAAATTATCATTCTCGAATCTGATGTAATTAGCCATCAAAGATAAAGCATAACGTGTGATTAATGAAAAAGCAGTCAAATCCATGTAGTACGACCAAGTGAATTATATTTCATTGAATTTAAGTTAAAATTAGGTACTTATTGTTTTGTGCATCGATGTAATCTGGATGGCTTAACGAAATACTTCTGAATGAACTACGTATAAAATTTATAAAACAACAATAGTACTCACGTGAATAGGTTTTGATTCCGGTAACAACCACCAATCCTATGCGGTTTTACTTCTTCTGAGATCTATACGCACTTCTAAACTATTTTAATCTAACTCAAGCATAATGATCACTTCAATGACACTAAACGATAACAAATGTAGTGTTTGTACATTTATTGGTTAAACCGAACAATAGACCAAAGAAATCACCATTGAAATGGATCCACTTCTTCAAAACTTATGCACAATATTCGATCACCATCATTAAACACTTTTGCCTATAAGCCACAAATATACATCCAAATGACAACTCTCGATCAACATAATCATTTACTGAGCACTAATGAAGCTTTACCAATTGTAAAGTACCAAAAACTACTCGTGTTCACTCAATAAGAACCGAGAATCAAATTATCATTCTCGAATCTAATGTAATTAGTCATCAAAGATAAAGCATAACGTGTGATTAATGAAAAGAAGTCAAATCCATCTAGTACGACCAAGTGAATTATATTTCATTGAATTTAAGTTAAAATTAGGTAATTATTGTTTTGTGCATCCATGTAATCTGGATGGCTTAACGAAATACTTCAGAAATGAACTACGTATACAAATTTATAAAACAACAATAGTTCTCGCGTGAATAGGTTTTGATTCCGGTAACAACCACCAATCCTACGCGGTTTTACTTCTTATGACATCTATACGCACTTCTAAACTATTTTAATCTAACCCAAGCATAATGATCACTTCAATGACACTAAACGATAACAAATGTAGTGTTTGTGCATTTATTGGTTAAACCGAACATGAGACCAAAGAAATCACCATTGAAATGGATCCACTTCTTCAAAACTTATGCATAATATTCGATCACCATCATTAAACACTTTTGCCTATAAGCCACAAATATGCATCCAAAGGACAACTCTCGATCAACATAATCATTTACTGAGCACCAATGAAGCTTTACCAATTGTAATGTACCAAAAACTACTCGTTTTCACTCAATAAGAACCGAGAATCAAATTATCATTCTTGAATCTAATGTAATTAGTCATCAAAGAAAAAGCGTAACGTGTGATTAATGAATAAGAAGTCAAATCCATCTAGTACGACCAAGTGAATTATATTTTATTGAATTTAAGTTAAAATTAGGTAATTATTGTTTTGGGCATCCATGTAATCTGGATGGCTTAACGAAATACTTCAGAAATGAAATACGTATAAAAATTTATAAAACAACAATAGTTCTCGCGTGAATAGGTTTTGATTCCGGTAACAACCACCAATCCTACACGTTTTCACTTCTTATGCCATCTATACGCACTTCTAAACTATTTTAATCTAGCCCAAGCATAAAGATCACTTCAATCACACTAAACGATAACAAATGTAGTGTTTGTGCATTTATTGGTTAAACCGAACATGAGACCAAAGAAATCACCCTTGAAATGGATCCACTTCTTCAAAACTTATGCACAATATTCGATCACCATCATTAAACACTTTTGCCTATAAGCCACAAATATACATCCAAATGACAACTCTAGATCAACATAATCATTTACTGAGCACTAATGAAGCTTTACCAATTGTAAAGTCCAAAAACTACTCGTGTTCACTCAATAAGAACCGAGAATCAAATTATCATTCTCGAATCTAATGTAATTTGTCATCAAAGATAAAGCATAACGTGTGATTAACGAAAAAGAAGTCAAATCCATCTAGTACGACCAAGTGAATTATATTTCATTGAATTTAAGTTAAATTAGGTAATTATTGTTTTGTGCATCCATGTAATCTGGATGGCTTAACGAAATACTTCAGAAATTAACTACGTATACAAATTTATAACAACAATACTTCTCGCGTGAATAGGTTTTGATTCTGGTAACAACCACCAATCCTACGTGGTTTTACTTCTTATGACATCTATACGCACTTCTAAACTATAATAATCTAACCCAAGCATAATGATCACTTCAATGACACTAAACGATAACAAATGTAGTGTTTGTGCATTTATTGGTTAAACCGAACATGAGACCAAAGAAATCACCCTTGAAATGAATCCACTTCTTCAAAACTTATGCACAATATTCAATCACCATCATTAAACACTTTTGCCTATAAGCCACAAATATACATTTAAATGACAACTCTCGATCAACATAATCATTTACTGAGCACCAATGAAGCTTCACCGATTGTAAAGTCTAAAAACTACTCGTGTTCACTCAATAAGAACCGAGAATCAAATTATCATTCTCGAATCAAATGTAATTAGTCATCAAAGATAAAGCATAACGTGTGATTAATGAAAAAGAAGTCAAATCCATCTAGTACGACCAAGTGAATTATATTTCATTGAATTTAAGTTAAAATTAGGTAATTATTGTTTTGTGCATCCATGTAATCTGGATGGCTTAACGAAATACTTCAGAAATGAACTACGTATACAAATTTTAAAACAACAATAGTTCTCGCGTGAATAGGTTTTGATTCCGGTAACAACCACCAATCCTACGCGGTTTTACTTCTTATGACATCTATACGCACTTCTAAACTATTTTAATCTAACCCAAGCATAATGATCACTTCAATCACACTAAACGATAACAAATGTGGTTTGTGCATTTATTGTTAAACCGAACATGAGACCAAAGAAATCACCATTGAAATGGATCCACTTCTTCAAACTTATGCACAATATTCGATCACCATCATTAAACACTTTTGCCTATAAGCCACAAATATACATCCAAATGACAACTCTCGATCAACATAATCATTTACTGAGCACCAATGAAGCTTTACCAATTGTAAAGTACCAAAACTACTACTCGTGTTCACTCAATAAGAACCGAGAATCAAATTATCATTCTCGAATCTAATGTAATTAGTCATCAAGATAAAGCATAACGTGTGATTAATGAATAAGAAGTTAAATCAATCTAGTACGACCAAGTGAATTATATTTCATTGAATTTAAGTTATAATTAGGTAATTATTGTTTTGTGCATCCATGTAATCTGGATGGCTTAACAAAATACTTCAGAAATGAACTACGTATAAAATTTATAAAACAACAATAGTTCTCGCGTGAATAGGTTTTGATTCCGGTAACAACCACCAATCCTACGCGGTTTTACTTCTTATAACATCTATATGCACTTCTAAACTATTTTAATCTAACCCAAGCATAATGATCACTTCAATCACACTAAACGATAACAAATGTAGTGTTTGTGCATTTATTGGTTAAACCGAACAATAGACCAAAGAAATCACCATTGAAATGGATCCACTTCTTCAAAACTTATGCACAATATTCGATCACCATCATTAAACACTTTTGCCTATAAGCCACAAATATACATCCAAATGACAACTCTCGATCAACATAATCATTTACTGAGCACCAATGAAGCTTTACCAATTGTAAAGTACCAAAAACTACTCGTGTTCACTCAATAAGAACCGAGAATCAAATTATCATTCTCGAATCTAATGTAATTAGTCATCAAAGATAAAGCATAACGTGTGATTAATGAAAAAGAAGTCAAATCCATCTAGTACGACCAAGTGAATTATATTTCATTGAATTTAAGTTAAAATTAGGTAATTATTGTTTTGTGCATCCATGTAATCTGGATGGCTTAACGAAATACTTCAGAAATGAACTACGTATACAAATTTATAAAACAACAATAGTTCTCGCGTGAATAGGTTTTGATTCCGGTAACAACCACCAATCCTACGCGGTTTTACTTCTTATGCATCTATACGCACTTCTAAACTATTTTAATCTAACCCAAGCATAATGATCACTTCAATGACACTAAACGATAACAAATGTAGTGTTTGTGCATTTATTGGTTAAACCGAACATAGACCAAAGAAATCACCATTGAAATGGATCCACTTCTTCAAACTTATGCACAATATTCGATCACCATCATTAAACACTTTTGCCTATAAGCCACAAATATACATCCAAATGACAACTCTCGATCAACATAATCATTTACTGAGCACCAATGAAGCTTTACCAATTGTAAAGTACCAAAACTACTCGTGTTCACTCAATAAGAACCGAGAATCAAATTATCATTCTCGAATCTAATGTAATTAGTCATCAAAGATAAAGCATAACGTGTGATTAATGAAAAAGAAGTCAAATCCATCTAGTACGACCAAGTGAATTATATTTCATTGAATTTAAGTTAAAATAGGTAATTATTGTTTTGTGCATCCATGTAATCTGGATGGCTTAACGAAATACTTCAGAAATGAACTACGTATACAAATTTATAAAACAACAATAGTTCTCGCGTGAATAGGTTTTGATTCCGGTAACAACCACCAATCCTACGCGGTTTCACTTCTTATGCATCTATACGCACTTCTAAACTATTTTAATCTAACCCAAGCATAATGATCACTTCAATCACACTAAACGATAACAAATGTAGTGTTTGTGCATTTATTGGTTAAACCGAACATAGACCAAAGAAATCACCATTGAAATGGATCCACTTCTTCAAAACTTATGCACAATATTCGATCACCATCATTAACACTTTTGCCTATAAGCCACAAATATACATCCAAATGACAACTCTCGATCAACATAATCATTTACTGAGCACCAATGAAGCTTTACCAATTGTAAAGTACCAAAACTACTCGTGTTCACTCAATAAGAACCGAGAATCAAATTATCATTCTCGAATCTAATGTAATTAGTCATCAAAGATAAAGCATAACGTGTGATTAATGAAAAGAAGTCAAATCCATCTAGTACGACCAAGTGAATTATATTTCATTGAATTTAAGTTAAAATTAGGTAATTATTGTTTTGTGCATCCATGTAATCTGGATGCTTAACGAAATACTTCAGAAATGAACTACGTATACAAATTTATAAAACAACAATAGTTCTCGCGTGAATAGGTTTTGATTCCGGTAACAACCACCAATCCTACGCGGTTTTCACTTCTTATGACATCTATACGCACTTCTAAACTATTTTAATCTAACCCAAGCATAATGATCACTTCAATGACACTAAACGATAACAAATGTAGTGTTTGTGCATTTATTGGTTAAACCGAACATGAGACCAAAGAAATCACCATTGAAATGGATCCACTTCTTCAAAACTTATGCACAATATTCGATCACCATCATTAAACACTTTTGCCTATAAGCCACAATATACATCCAAATGACAACTCTCGATCAACATAATCATTTACTGAGCACCAATGAAGCTTTACCAATTGTAAAGTACCAAAACTACTCGTGTTCACTCAATAAGAACCGAGAATCAAATTATCATTCTCGAATCTAATGTAATTAGTCATCAAAGATAAAGCATAACGTGTGATTAATGAAAAGAAGTCAAATCCATCTAGTACGACCAAGTGAATTATATTTCATTGAATTTAAGTTAAAATTAGGTAATTATTGTTTTGTGCATCCATGTAATCTGGATGGCTTAAAAAATACTTCAGAAATGAACTACGTATACAAATTTATAAAACAACAATAGTTCTCGCGTGAATAGGTTTGATTCCGGTAACAACCACCAATCCTACGCGGTTTTACTTCTTATGAATCTATACGCACTTCTAAACTATTTTAATCTAACCCAAGCATAATGATCACTTCAATGACACTAAACGATAACAAATGTAGTGTTTGTGCATTTATTGGTTAAACCGAACATAGACCAAAGAAATCACCATTGAAATGGATCCACTTCTTCAAAACTTATGCACAATATTCGATCACCATCATTAAACACTTTTGCCTATAAGCCACAAATATACATCCAAATGACAACTCTCGATCAACATAATCATTTACTGAGCACCAATGAAGCTTTACCAATTGTAAAGTACCAAAAACTACTCGTGTTCACTCAATAAGAACCGAGAATCAAATTATCATTCTCGAATCTAATGTAATTAGTCATCAAAGATAAAGCATAACGTGTGATTAATGAAAGAGAAGTCAAATCCATCTAGTACGACCAAGTGAATTATATTTCATTGAATTTAATTTAAAATTAGGTAATTATTGTTTTGTGCATCCATGTAATCTGGATGGCTTAACGAAATACTTCAGAAATGAACTACGTATACAAATTTATAAAACAACAATAGTTCTCGCGTGAATAGGTTTTGATTCCGGTAACAACCCCCAATCCTACGCGGTTTTACTTCTTATGACATCTATACGCACTTCTAAACTATTTTAATCTAACCCAAGCATAATGATCACTTCAATCACACTAAACGATAACAAATGTAGTGTTTGTGCATTTACAGGTTAAACAGAACACGAGACCAAAGAAATCACTATTGAAATGGATCCACTTCTTCAAAACTTATGCATAATATTCGATCACCATCATTAAACACCTTTGCCTATAAGCCACAAATATACATCCAATTGACAACTCTCGATCAACATAATCATTTACTGAGCACCATTGAAGCTATACCAATTGTGAAGTACCAAAAACTACTCGTGTTCACTCAATAAGAACCGAGAATCAAATTATCATTCTCGAATCTAATGTAATTAGTCATCAAAGAAAAAGCATAACGTGTGATTAATGAAAAAGAAGTCAAATCTATCTAGTACGACCAAGTTAACTATATTTCATTGAATTGAATTTAAAATTAGGTAATTATTGTTTTGTGCATCCATGTAATCTGGATGGCTTAACGAAATACTTCAGAAATGAACTACGTATACAAATTTATAAAACAACAATAGTTCTCGCATCAATACGTTTTGATTCCGGTAACAACCACCAATCCTACGCGGTTTCACTTCTTATGACATCTATACGCACTTCTAAACTATTTTAATCTAACCCAAGCATAATGATCACTTCAATGACACTAAACTATAACAAATGTAGTGTTTGTGCATTTATTGGTTAAACCGAACAATAGGCCAAAGAAATCACCATTGAAATGGATCCACTTCTTCAAAACTTATGCATAATATTCAATCACCATCATTAAAAACTTTTGCCTATAAGCCACAAATATACATCCAAATGACAACTCTCGATCAAAATAATCATTTACTTGCACCAATGAAGTTTACCAATTGTAAAGTACCAAAAACTACTCGTGTCACTCAATAAGAACCGAGAATCAAATTATCATTCTCGAATCTAATGTAATTAGTCATCAAGATAAAGCATAACGTGTGATTAATGAAAAAGAAGTCAAATCCATCTAGTACGACCAAGTGAATTATTTTCATTGAATTTAAGTTAAATTAGGTAATTATTGTTTTGTGCATCCATGTAATCTGGATGGCTTAACAAAATACTTCAGAAATGAACTACGTATACAAATTTATAAAACAACAATAGTTCTCGCGTGAATAGGTTTTGATTCCGGTAACAACCACCAATCCTACGCGGTTTACTTCTTATGACATCTATACGCACTTCTAAACTATTTTAATCTAACCCAAGCATAATGATCACTTCAATGACACTAAACGATAACATGTAGTTTTGTGCATTTATTGGTTAAACCGAACATGAGACCAAAGAAATCACCATTGAAATGGATCCACTTCTTCAAAACTTATGCACAATATTCGATCACCATCATTAAACACTTTTGCCTATAAGCCACAAATATACATCCAAATGACAACTCTCGATCACATAATCATTTACTTAGCACCAATGAAAGTTTACCATTGTAAAGTACCAAAAACTACTCGTGTTCACTCAATAAGAACCGAGAATCAAATTATCATTCTCGAATCTAATGTAATTAGTCATCAAAGATAAAGCATAACGTGTGATTAATGAAAAAAAGTCAAATCCATCTAGTACGACCAAGTGAATTATATTTCATTGAATTTAAGTTAAAATTAGGTAATTATTGTTTTGTGCATCCATGTAATCTGGATGGCTTAACAAATACTTCAGAAATAACTACGTATAAAATTTATAAAACAACAATAGTTTCTCGCGTGAATAGGTTTTGATTCCGGTAACAACCACCAATCCTACGCGGTTTTCACTTCTTATGCCATCTATACGCACTTCTAAACTATTTTAATCTAACCCAGCATAATGATCACTTCAATCACACTAAACAATAAGAAATGTAGTGTTTGTGCATTTATTGTTAAACCGAACATAGACCAAAGAAATCACCATTGAAATGGATCCACTTCTTCAAAACTTATGCATATTTCGATCACCATCATTAAACACTTTTGCCTATAAGCCACATATACATCCAAATGACAACTCTCGATCAACATAATCATTTACTGAGCACCAATGAAGCTTTACCATTGTAAAGTACCAAAACTACTCGTGTTCACTCAATAAGAACCGAGAATCAAATTATCATTCTCGAATCTAATGTAATAGTCATCAAAGATAAAGCATAACGTGTGATTAATGAAAAAAGTCAATCCATCTAGTATACCAAGTGAATTATATTTCATTGAATTTAAGTTAAAATTAGGTAATTATTGTTTTGTGCATCCATGTAATCTGGATGACTTAACGAATACTTCAGAAATGAACTACGTATACAAATTTATAAAACAACAATAGTTCTCGCGTGAATAGGTTTTGATTCCGGTAACAACCACCAATCCTACGCGGTTTTTACTTCTTATGACATCTATACGCACTTCTAAACTATTTTAATCTAACCCAAGCATATGATCACTTCAATGACACTAAACGATAACAAATGTAGTGTTTGTGCATTTATTGGTTAAACCGAACATGAGACCAAAGAATCACCATTGAATGGATCCACTTCTTCAAAACTTATGCACAATATTCGATCACCATCATTAAACACTTTTGCCTATAAGCCACAATATACATCCAAATGACAACTCTCGATCACATAATCATTTACTTCGTACCAATGAAAGTTTACCAATTGTAAAGTACCAAAAACTACTCGTGTTCACTCAATAAGAATCGAGAATCAAATTATCATTCTCGTATCAAATGTAATCAGTCATCAAAGGTAAAGCATAACGTGTGATTAATAAAAAAGAAGTCAAATCCATCTAGTACGACCAAGTGAATTATATTTCATTGAATTTAATTTAAAATTAGGTAATTATTGTTTTGTGCATCCATGTAATCTGGATGACTTAACGAAATACTTCAGAAATGAACTACGTATACAAATTTAAAAAACAACAATAGTTCTCGTGTGAATAGGTTTTGATTCCGGTAACAGCCACCAATCCTACGCGTTTTCACTTCTTATGCCATCTATACGCACTTCTAAACTATTTTAATCTAACCCAAGTATAATGATCACTTCAATCACGCTAAATGATAACAAATGTAGTGTTTGTGCATTTATTGGTTAAACCGAACAATAGACCAAAGAAATCACCCTTGAAATGGATTCACTTCCTCAAAACTTATGCACAATATTCGATCACCATCATTAAACACTTTTGCCTATAAGCCACAAATATACATCCAAATGACAACTCTCGATCAACATAATCATTTACTGAGCACCAATGAAGCTTTACCAATTGTAAAGTACCAAAAACTACTCGTGTTCACTCAATAAGAACCGAGAATCAAATTATCATTCTCGAATCTAATGTAATTAGTCATCAAAGATAAAGCATAACGTGTGATTAATGAAAAGAAGTCAAATCATCTAGTACGACCAAGTGAATTATATTTCATTTGAATTTAAGTTAAATTAGGTAATTATTGTTTTGTGCATCCATGTAATCTGGATGACTTAACGAAATACTTCAGAAATGAACTACGTATACAAATTTAAAAACAACAATAGTTCTCGCGTGAATAGGTTTTGATCCGGTAACAACCACCAATCCTACGCGGTTTCACTTCTTATGCCTCTATACGCACTTCTAAACTATTTAATCTAACCAAGCATAATGATCACTTCAATCACACTAAACGATAACAAATGTAGTGTTTGTGCATTTATTGGTTAAACCGAACAATAGACCAAAGAAATCACCATTGAAATGGATCCACTTCTTCAAAACTTATGCACAATATTCGATCACCATCATTAAACACTTTTGCCTATAAGCCACAAATATACATCCAAATGACAACTCTAGATCAACATAATCATTTACTGAGCACCAATGAAGCTTTCCATTGTAAAGTACCAAAAACTACTCGTGTTCACTCAATAAGAACCGAGAATCAAATTATCATTCTCGAATCAATGTAATTAGTCATCAAAGATAAAGCATAACGTGTGATTAATGAAAAAGAAGTCAATCCATCTAGTACGACCAAGTGAATTATATTTCATTGAATTTAAGTTAAAATTAGGTAATTCTTGTTTTGTGCATCCATGTAATCTGGATGACTTAACGAAATACTTCAGAAATGAACTACGTATAAAAATTTATAAAACAACAATAGTTCTCGCGTGAATAGGTTTTGATTCCGGTAACAACCAAATCCTACGCGGTTTCACTTCTTATGCCATCTATACGCACTTCTAACTACTATTTTAATCTAACCCAAGCATAATGATCACTTCAATCACACTAAACGATAACAAATGTAGTGTTTGTGCATTTATTGGTTAAACCGAACACGAGACCAAAGAAATCACCCTTGAAATGGATCAACTTCTTCAAAACTTATGCACAATATTCGATCACCATCATTAAACACTTTTGCCTATAAGCCACAATATACATCCAAATGACAACTCTCGATCAACATAATCATTTACTGAGCACCAATGAAGCTTTACAATTGTAAAGTACCAAAACTACTCGTGTTCACTCAATAAGAACCGAGAATCAAATTATCATTCTCGAATCTAATGTAATTAGTCATCAAAGATAAAGCATAACGGTGATTAATGAAAAAGAAGTCAAATCATCTAGTACGACCAAGTGAATTATATTTCATTGAATTTAAGTTAAAATTAGGTAATTATTGTTTTGTGCATCCATGTAATCTGGATGACTTAACGAAATACTTCAGAAATGAACTACGTATAAATTTATAAACAACAATAGTTCTCGCGTGAATAGGTTTTGATTCGGTAACAACCACCAATCCTACGCGGTTTCACTTCTTATGCCATCTATACGCACTTCTAAACTATTTTAATCTAACCCAAGCATAATGATCCCTACTTCACACTAACAATAAGAAAATGTAGTGTTTGTGCATTTATTGGTTAAACCGAACATGAGACCAAAGAAATCACCCTTGAAATGGATCCACTTCTTCAAACTTATGCACAATATTCGATCACCATCATTAAACACTTTTGCCTATAAGCCACAATATACATCCAAATGACAACTCTCGATCAACATAATCATTTACTGAGCACCAATGAAGCTTTACCAATTGTAAAGTACCAAAACTACTCGTGTTCACTCAATAGAACCGAGAATCAAATTATCATTCTCGAATCTAATGTAATTAGTCATCAAAGATAAAATAACGTGTGATTAATGAAAAGAAGTCAAATCCATCTAGTACGACCAAGTGAATTATATTTCATTGAATTTAAGTTAAAATTAGGTAATTATTGTTTTGTGCATCCATGTAATCTGGATGACTTAACGAATACTTCAGAAATGAACTACGTATACAAATTTATAAAACAACAATAGTTCTCGCGTGAATAGGTTTTGATTCCGGTAACAACCACCAATCCTACGCGGTTTCACTTCTTATGCCATCTATACGCACTTCTAAACTATTTTAATCTAACCCAAGCATAATGATCACTTCAATCACACTAAACATAACAAATGTAGTGTTTGTGCATTTATTGTTAAACCGAACACGAGACCAAAGAAATCACCCTTGAAATGGATCCACTTCTTCAAACTTATGCACAATATTCGATCACCATCATTAAACACTTTTGCCTATAAGCCACAAATATACATCCAAATGACAACTCTCGATCAACATAATCATTTACTGAGCACCAATGAAGCTTTACCAATTGTAAAGTACCAAAACTACTCGTGTTCACTCAATAAGAACCGAGAATCAATTATCATTCTCGAATCTAATGTAATTAGTCATCAAAGATAAAGCATAACGTGTGATTATGAAAAAGAAGTCAAATCCATCTAGTACGACCAAGTGAATTATATTTCATTGAATTTAAGTTAAAATTAGGTAATTATTGTTTTGTGCATCCATGTAATCTGGATGACTTAAGAAATACTTCAGAAATGAACTACGTATACAAATTTATAAAACAACAATAGTTCTCGCGTGAAAGGTTTTGATTCCGTAACAACCACCAATCCTACGCGGTTTCACTTCTTATGCCATCTATACGCACTTCTAAACTATTTTAATCTAACCCAAGCATAATGATCACTCAATCACACTAAACTAAAACATGTAGTGTTTGTGCATTTATTGGTTAAACCGAACACGAGACCAAAGAAATCACCCTTGAAATGGATCCACTTCTTCAAAACTTATGCACAATATTCGATCACCATCATTAAACACTTTTGCCTATAAGCCACAATATACATCCAAATGACAACTCTCGATCAACATAATCATTTACTTCCACCAATGAAGCTTTACCAATTGTAAAGTACCAAAAACTACTCGTGTTCACTCAATAAGAACCGAAATCAAATTATCATTCTCGAATCTAATGTAATTAGTCATAAGATAAAGCATAACGTGTGATTAATGAAAAAGAAGTCAAATCCATCTAGTACGACCAGTGAATTATATTTCATTGAATTTAAGTTAAAATTAGGTAATTATTGTTTTGTGCATCCATGTAATCTGGATGACTTAACGAAATACTTCAGAATGAACTACGTATACAAATTTATAAAACAACAATAGTTCTCGCGTGAATAGGTTTTGATTCCGTAACAACCACCAATCCTACGCGGTTTCACTTCTTATGCCATCTATACGCACTTCTAAACTATTTTAATCTAACCCAAGCATAATGATCACTTCAATCACACTAAACGATAACAAATGTAGTGTTTGTGCATTTATTGGTTAAACCGAACATGAGACCAAAGAAATCACCTTGAAATGGATCCACTTCTTCAAAAACTTATGCACAATATTCGATCACCATCATTAAACACTTTTGCCTATAAGCCACAATATACATCCAAATGACAACTCTCGATCAACATAATCATTTACTGAGCACCAATGAAGCTTTACCAATTGTAAAGTACCAAAAACTACTCGTGTTCACTCAATAAGAACCGAGAATCAAATTATCATTCTCGAATCTAATGTAATTAGTCATCAAAGATAAAGCATAACGTGTGATTAATGAAAAAGAAGTCAAATCCATCTAGTACGACCAAGTGAATTATATTTCATTGAATTTAAGTTAAAATTAGGTAATTATTGTTTTGTGCATCCATGTAATCTGGATGACTTAACGAAATACTTCAGAAATGAACTACGTATACAAATTTATAAAACAACAATAGTTCTCGCGTGAATAGGTTTTGATTCCGGTAACAACCACCAATCCTACGCGGTTTCACTTCTTATGCCATCTATACGCACTTCTAAACTATTTTAATCTAACCCAAGCATAATGATCACTTCAATCACACTAAACATAACAAATGTAGTGTTTGTGCATTTATTGGTTAAACCGAACAGAGACCAAAGAAATCACCCTTGAAATGGATCCACTTCTTCAAAACTTATGCACAATATTCGATCACCATCATTAAACACTTTTGCCTATAAGCCACAAATATACATCCAAATGACAACTCTCGATCAACATAATCATTTACTGAGCACCAATGAAGCTTTACCAATTGTAAAGTACCAAAAACTACTCGTGTTCACTCAATAAGAACCGAGAATCAAATTATCATTCTCGAATCTAATGTAATTAGTCATCAAAGATAAAGCATAACGTGTGATTAATAAAAAAGAAGTCAAATCCATCTAGTACGACCAAGTGAATTATATTTCATTGAATTTAAGTTAAAATTAGGTAATTATTGTTTTGTGCATCCATGTAATCTGGATGACTTAACGAAATACTTCAGAAATGAACTACGTATACAAATTTATAAAACACAATAGTTCTCGCGTGAATAGGTTTTGATTCCGTAACAACCACCAATCCTACGCGGTTTCACTTCTTATGCCATCTATACGCACTTCTAAACTATTTTAATCTAACCCAAGCATAATGATCACTTCAATCACACTAACATAAGAATGTAGTGTTTGTGCATTTATTGTTAAACCGAACATGAGACCAAAGAAATCACCCTTGAAATGGATCCACTTCTTCAAAACTTATGCACAATATTCGATCACCATCATTAAACACTTTTGCCTATAAGCCACAATATACATCCAAATGACAACTCTCGATCAACATAATCATTTACTTAGCACCAATGAACTTTACCAATTGTAAAGTACCAAAACTACTCGTGTTCACTCATAAGAACCGAGAATCAAATTATCATTCTCGAATCTAATGTAATTAGTCATCAAAGATAAAGCATAACGTGTGATTAATGAAGAAGTCAAATCCATCTAGTACGACCAAGTGAATTATATTTCATTGAATTTAAGTTAAAATTAGGTAATTATTGTTTTGTGCATCCATGTAATCTGGATGGCTTAACGAAATACTTCAGAAATAACTACGTATACAAATTATAAAACAACAATAGTTCTCGCGTGAATAGGTTTTGATTCCGGTAACAACCACCAATCCTACGCGTTTCACTTCTTATGCCATCTATACGCACTTCTAAACTATTTTAATCTAACCCAAGCATAATGATCACTTCAATCACACTAAACGATAACAAATGTAGTGTTTGTGCATTTATTGGTTAAACCGAACAATAGACCAAAGAAATCACCATTGAAATGGATCCACTTCTTCAAAACTTATGCATAATATTCGATCACCATCATTAAACACTTTTGCCTATAAGCCACAAATATACATCCAAATGACAACTCTCGATCAACATAATCATTTACTGATCACCAATGAAGCTTACCAATTGTAAAGTACCAAAAACTACTCGTGTTCACTCAATAAGAACCGAGAATCAAATTATCATTCTCGAATCTAATGTAATTAGTCATTAAAGATAAAGCATAACGTGTGATTAATGAAAAGAAGTCAATCCATCTAGTACGACCAAGAATTATATTTCATTGAATTTAAGTTAAAATTAGGTAATTATTGTTTTGTGCATCCATGTAATCTGGATGACTTAACGAATACTTCAGAAATGAACTACGTATACAAAATTTATAAACAACAATAGTTCTCGCGTGAATAGGTTTTGATTCCGGTAACAACCACCAATCCTACGCGTTTCACTTCTTATGCCATCTATACGCACTTCTAAACTATTTTAATCTAACCCAAGCATAATGATCACTTCAATCACACTAAACGATAACAAATGTATGTGTGCATTTATTGGTTAAACCGAACACGAGACCAAAGAAATCACCCTTGAAATGGATCCACTTCTTCAAAACTTATGCACAATATTCGATCACCATCATTAACACTTTTGCCTATAAGCCACAATATACATCCAAATGACAACTCTCGATCAACATAATCATTTACTTAGCACCAATGAAGTTTACCAATTGTAAAGTACCAAAACTACTCGTGTTCACTCAATAAGAACCGAGAATCAAATTATCATTCTCGAATCTAATGTAATTAGTCATCAAAGATAAAGCATAACGTGTGATTAATGAAAAGAAGTCAAATCCATCTAGTACGACCAAGTGAATTATATTTCATTGAATTTAAGTTAAAATTAGGTAATTATTGTTTTGTGCATCCATGTAATCTGGATGACTTAACGAAATACTTCAGAAATGAACTACGTATACAAATTTATAAAACAACAATAGTTCTCGCGTGAATAGGTTTTGATTCCGGTAACAACCACCAATCCTACGCGGTTTCACTTCTTATGCCATCTATACGCACTTCTAAACTATTTTAATCTAACCCAAGCATAATGATCACTTCAATCACACTAAACGATAACAAATGTAGTGTTTGTGCATTTATTGGTTAAACCGAACACGAGACCAAAGAAATCACCCTTGAAATGGATCCACTTCTTCAAAACTTATGCACAATATTCGATCACCATCATTAAACACTTTTGCCTATAAGCCACAAATATACATCCAAATGACAACTCTCGATCAACATAATCATTTACTTCGCACCAATGAAGCTTTGCCAATTGTAAAGTACCCAAAACTACTCGTGTTCACTCAATAAGAACCGAGAATCAAATTATCATTCTCGAATCTAATGTAATTAGTCATTAAAGATAAAGCATAACGTGTGATTAATGAAAAGAAGTCAATCATCTAGTACGACCAAGTGAATTATATTTCATTGAATTTAAGTTAAAATTAGGTAATTATTGTTTTGTGCATCCATGTAATCTGGATGACTTAACAAAAACTTCAGAAATGAACTACGTATACAAATTTATAAAACCAATAGTTCTCGCGTGAATAGTTTTTTGATTCCGGTAACAACCACCATCCTACGCGGTTTTCACTTCTTATGCCATCTATACGCACTTCTAAACTATTTTAATCTAACCCAAGCATAATGATCACTTCACACACTAAACGATAACAAATGTAGTGTTTGTGCATTTATTGGTTAAACCGAACAATAGACCAAAGAAATCACCCTTGAAATGGATCCACTTCAAAACTTATGCACAATATTCGATCACCATCATTAAACACTTTTGCCTATAAGCCACAAATATACATCCAAATGACAACTCTCGATCAACATAATCATTTACTGAGCACCAATGAAGCTTTACCAATTGTAAAGTACCAAAAACTACTCGTGTTCACTCAATAAGAACCGAGAATCAAATTATCATTCTCGAATCTAATGTAATTAGTCATCAAAGATAAAGCATACGTGTGATTAATGAAAAAGAGTCAAATCCATCTAGTACGACCAAGTGAATTATATTTCATTGAATTTAAGTTAAATTAGGTAATTATTGTTTTGTGCATCCATGTAATCTGGATGACTTAAGAAATACTTCAGAAATGAACTACGTATACAAATTTATAAACAACAATAGTTCTCGCGTGAATAGGTTTTGATTCCGGTAACAACCACCAATCCTACGCGGTTTCACTTCTTATGCCATCTATACGCACTTCTAAACTATTTTAATCTAACCCAAGCATAATGATCACTTCAATCACACTAAACGATAAAAAATGTAGTGTTTGTGCATTTATTGGTTAAACCGAACACGAGACCAAAGAAATCACCCTTGAAATGGATCCACTTCTTCAAACTTATGCACAATATTCGATCACCATCATTAACACTTTTGCCTATAAGCCACAAATATACATCCAAATGACAACTCTCGATCAACATAATCATTTACTGAGCACCAATGAAGCTTTACCAATTGTAAAGTACCAAAACTACTCGTGTTCACTCAATAAGAACCGAGAATCAAATTATCATTCTCGAATCTAATGTAATTAGTCATCAAAGATAAAGCATAACGTGTGATTAATGAAAAAGAAGTCAAATCATCTAGTACGACCAAGTGAATTATATTTCATTGAATTTAAGTTAAATTGGTAATTATTGTTTTGTGCATCCATGTAATCTGGATGGCTTAACGAAATACTTCAGAAATGAACTACGTATACAAATTTATAAACAACAATAGTTCTCGCGTGAATAGGTTTTGATTCCGTAACAACCACAATCCTACGCGGTTTCACTTCTTATGCCATCTATACGCACTTCTAAACTATTTTAATCTAACCCAAGCATAATGATCACTTCAATCACACTAAACGATAACAAATGTAGTGTTTGTGCATTTATTGTTAAACCGAACATAGACCAAAGAAATCACCATTGAAATGGATCCACTTCTTCAAAACTTATGCACAATATTCGATCACCATCATTAAACACTTTTGCCTATAAGCCACAATATACATCCAAATGACAACTCTCGATCAACATAATCATTTACTGAGCACCAATGAAGCTTTACCAATTGTAAAGTACCAAAACTACTCGTGTTCACTCAATAAGAACCGAGAATCAATTATCATTCTCGAATCTAATGTAATTAGTCATCAAGATAAAGCATAACGTGTGATTAATGAAAAAGAAGTCAAATCCATCTAGTACGACCAAGTGAATTATATTTTATTGAATTTAAGTTAAAATTAGGTAATTATTGTTTTGTGCATCTATGTAATCTGGATGACTAAACGAAATACTTCAGAAATGAACTACGTATACAAATTTACAAAACAACAATAGTTCTCGCGTGAATAGGTGTTGATTCCGGTAACAACCACCAATCCTACGCGGTTTCACTTCTTATGCCATCTATACACACTTCTAAACTATTTTAATCTTGCCCAAGCATAAGGATCACTTCAATCACACTAAACTATAACAAATGTAGTGTTTGTGCATTTATTGGTTAAACCGAACATGAGACCAAAAAAATCGCCCTTGAAATGGATCCACTTCTTCAAAACTTATGCACAATATTCGATCACCATCATTAAACACTTTTGCCTATAAGCCACAAATATACATCCAAATGACAACTCTCGATCAACATAATCATTTACTGAGCACCAATGAAGCTTTACCAATTGTAAAGTACCAAAAACTACTCGTGTTCACTCAATAAGAACCGAGAATCAAATTATCATTCTCGAATAAATGTAATTAGTCATCAAAGATAAAGCATAACGTGTGATTAATGAAAAGAAGTCAAATCATCTAGTACGACCAGTGAATTATATTTCATTGAATTTAAGTATAATTAGGTAATTATTGTTTTGTGCATCCATGTAATCTGGATGACTTAACGAAATACTTCAGAATGAACTACGTATACAAATTTATAAAAACAACAGTAGTTCTCGCGTGAATAGGTTTTGATTCCGGTAACAACCACCAATCCTACGCGGTTTCACTTCTTATGCCATCTATACGCACTTCTAAACTATTTTAATCTAACCCAGCATAATGATCACTTCAATCACACTAAACAATAACAATGTAGTGTTTGTGCATTTATTGGTTAAACCGAACATGAGACCAAAGAAATCACCCTTGAAATGGATCCACTTCTTCAAAACTTATGCACAATTTCGATCACCATCATTAACACTTTTGCCTATAAGCCACAAATATACATCCAAATGACAACTCTCGATCAACATAATCATTACTTAGCACCAATGAAAGTTTACCAATTGTAAAGTACCAAAACTACTCGTGTTCACTCATAAGAACCGAGAATCAATTATCATTCTCGAATCTAATGTAATTAGTCATCAAATAAAGCATAACGTGTGATTAATGAATAGAAGTCAAATCCATCTAGTACGACCAAGTGAATTATATTTCATTGAATTTAAGTTATAATTGGTAATTATTGTTTTGTGCATCCATGTAATCTGGATGGCTTAACGAAATACTTCAGAAATGAACTACGTATACAAATTTATAAACAACAATAGTTCTCGCGTGAATAGGTTTTGATTCCGGTAACAACCACCAATCCTACGCGGTTTTCACTTCTTATGCCATCTATACGCACTTCTAAACTATTTTAATCTAACCCAAGCATAATGATCACTTCAATCACACTAAACATAACAAATGTAGTGTTTGTGCATTTATTGGTAAACCGAACAAGACCAAAGAAATCACCATTGAAATGGATCCACTTCTTCAAAACTTATGCACAATATTCGATCACCATCATTAAACACTTTTGCCTATAAGCCACAAATATACATCCAAATGACAACTCTCGATCAACATAATCATTTACTAGCACCAATGAAGCTTTACCAATTGTAAAGTACCAAAAACTACTCGTGTTCACTCAATAAGAACCGAGAATCAAATTATCATTCTCGAATCTAATGTAATTAGTCATCAAAGATAAAGCATAACGTGTGATTAATGAAAAGAAGTCAAATCCATCTAGTACGACCAAGTGAATTATATTTCATTGAATTTAAGTAAAATTAGGTATTATTGTTTTGTGCATCCATGTAATCTGGATGACTTAACGAAATACTTCAGAAATGAACTACGTATACAAATTTAAAACAACAATAGTTCTCTCGTGAATAGGTTTTGATTCCGGTAACACCACAATCCTACGCGTTTCACTTCTTATGCCATCTATACGCACTTCTAAACTATTTTAATCTAACCAAGCATAATGATCACTTCAATCACACTAACGATAACAAATGTAGTGTTTGTGCATTTATTGGTTAAACCGAACACGAGACCAAAGAAATCACCCTTGAAATGGATCCACTTTCAAAACTTATGCACAATATTCGATCACCATCATTAAAACTTTTGCCTATAAGCCACAAATATACATCCAAATGACAACTCTCGATCAACATAATCATTTACTGAGCACCAATGAAGCTTTACCAATTGTAAAGTACCAAAACTACTCGTGTTCACTCAATAAGAACCGAGAATCAAATATCATTCTCGAATCTAATGTAATTAGTCATCAAGATAAAGCATAACGTGTGATTAATGAAAAGAAGTCAAATCCATCTAGTACGACCAAGTGAATTATATTTCATTGAATTTAAGTTAAATTGGTAATTATTGTTTTTGCATCCATGTAATCTGGATGCTTAACGAAATACTTCAGAAATGAACTACGTATACAATTTATAAAACAACAATAGTTCTCGCGTGAATAGGTTTTGATTCCGTAACAACCACCAATCCTACGCGGTTTCACTTCTTATGCCATCTATACGCACTTCTAAACTATTTTAATCTAACCCAAGCATAATGATCACTTCAATCATACTAAACAATAAGAAATGTAGTGTTTGCGCATTTATTGGTTAAACCGAACATGAGACTAAAGAAAATCACCCTTGACATGGATCCACTTCTTCAAAACTTATGTACAATATTTTATCACCATCATTAAACACTTTTGCCAATAAGCCACAATATACATCCAAATGACAACTCTCGATCAACATAATCATTTACTGAGCACCAATGAAGCATTATCAATTGTAATGTACCAAAAACTACTCGTGTTCACTCAATAAGAACCGAGAATCAAATTATCATTCTCAAATCTAATGTAAGTAGTCATCAAAGATAAAGCATAACGTGTGATTAATGAAAAAGAAGTCAAATCCATCTAGTATGACCTAATGAATATATTTCATTGAATTTAAGTTAAAATTAGGTAATTATTGTTTTGTGCATCCATGTAATCTGGATGACTTAACGAATACTTCAGAAATGAACTACGTATACAAATTTAAAAACAACAATAGTTCTCGCGTGAATAGGTTTTGATTCCGGTAACAACCACCAATCCTACGCGGTTTCACTTCTTATGCCATCTATACGCACTTCTAAACTATTTTAATCTAACCCAAGCATAATGATCACTTCAATCACACTAAACATAACAATGTAGTGTTTGTGCATTTATTGGTTAAACCGAACATGAGACCAAGAAATCACCCTTGAAATGGATCCACTTCTTCAAAACTTATGCACAATATTCGATCACCATCATTAAACACTTTTGCCTATAAGCCACAAATATACATCCAAATGACAACTCTCGATCAACATAATCATTTACTTAGCACCAATGAAGTTTACCAATTGTAAAGTACCAAAACTACTCGTGTTCACTCAATAAGAACCGAGAATCAAATTATCATTCTCGAATCTAATGTAATTAGTCATCAAGATAAAGCATAACGTGTGATTAATGAAAAGAAGTAAATCAATCTAGTACGACCAGTGAATTATATTTCATTGAATTAAGTTATAATTAGGTAATTATTGTTTTGTGCATCCATGTAATCTGGATGGCTTAACGAAATACTTCAGAAATGAACTACGTATACAAATTTATAAAACAACAATAGTTCTCGCGTGAATAGGTTTTGATTCCGGTAACAACCACCAATCCTACGCGGTTTCACTTCTTATGCCCTATACGCACTTCTAAACTATTTTAATCTAACCCAAGCATATGATCACTTCAATCACACTAAACGATAACAAATGTAGTGTTTGTGCATTTATTGGTTAAACCGAAACGAGACCAAAGAAATCACCCTTGAAATGGATCCACTTCTTCAAAACTTATGCACAATATTCGATCACCATCATTAAACACTTTTGCCTATAAGCCACAATATACATCCAAATGACAACTCTCGATCAACATAATCATTTACTTAGCACCAATGAAGTTTACCAATTGTAAAGTACCAAAAACTACTCGTGTTCACTCAATAAGAACCGAGAATCAATTATCATTCTCGAATCTAATGTAATTAGTCATCAAAGATAAAGCATAACGTGTGATTAATGAAAAAAGTCAAATCCATCTAGTACGACCAAGTGAATTATATTTCATTGAATTTAAGTTAAAATTAGGTAATTATTGTTTTGTGCATCCATGTAATCTGGATGACTTAACGAAATACTTCAGAAATAACTACGTATACAAATTTATAAAACACAATAGTTCTCGCGTGAATAGGTTTTGATTCCGGTAACAACCACCAATCCTACGCGGTTTCACTTCTTATGCCATCTATACGCACTTCTAAACTATTTTAATCTAACCCAAGCATAATGATCACTTCAATCACACTAAACAATAACAAATGTAGTGTTTGTGCATTTATTGTTAAACCGAACAGAGACCAAAGAATCACCCTTGAAATGGATCCACTTCTTCAAAACTTATGCACAAATTCGATCACCATCATTAAACACTTTTGCCTATAAGCCACAAATACATCCAAATGACAACTCTCGATCAACATAATCATTTACTTACCAATGAAGTTTACCAATTGTAAAGTACCAAAACTACTCGTGTTCACTCAATAAGAACCGAGAATCAAATTATCATTCTCGAATCTAATGTAATTAGTCATCAAATAAAGCATAACGTGTGATTAATGAAAAGAAGTCAATCATCTAGTACGACCAAGTGAATTATATTTTATTGAATTTAAGTTATAATTTGGTAATTATTGTTTTGTGCATCCATGTAATCTTGATGGCTTAACGAAATACTTCAGAAATGAACTACGTATACAAATATATAAAAAACAATAGTTCTCGCGTGAATAGGTTTTGATTCCGGTAACAACCACCAATCCTACGCGGTTTCACTTCTTATGCCATCTATACGTACTTCTAAACTATTTTAATCTAACCCAAGCATAATGATCACTTCAATCACACTAAATGATAACAAATGTAGTGTTTGTGCATTTATTGGTTAAACCGAACAATAGACCAAAGAAATCACCATTGAAATGGATCCACTTCTTCAAAACTTATGCACAATATTCAATCACCATCATTAAACACTTTTGCCTATAAGCCACAAATATACATCCAAATGACAACTCTCGATCAACATAATCATTTACTGAGCACCAATGAAGCTTTTCCAATTGTAAAGTACCAAAAACTACTCGTGTTCACTCAATAAGAACCGAGAATCAAATTATCATTCTCGAATCAAATGTAATTAGTCATCAAAGATAAAGCATAACGTGTGATTAATGAAAACGAAGTCAAATCCATCTAGTACGACCAAGTGAATTATATTTCATTGAATTTAAGTTATAATTAGGTAATTATTGTTTTGTGCATCCATGTAATCTCGATGACTTAACGAAATACTTCAGAAATAAACAACGTACACAAATTTATGAAACAACAATATTTCTCGCGTGAATAGGTTTTGATTCCGGTAACAACCACCAATCCTACGCGGTTTCACTTCTTATGCCATCTATACGCACTTCTAAACTATTTTAATCTAACCCAAGCATAATGATCACTTCAATCACACTAAACGATAACAAATGTAGTGTTTGTGCATTTATTGGTTAAACCGAACACGACCAAAGAAATCACCTTGAAATGGATCCACTTCTTCAAAACTTATGCACAATATTCGATCACCATCATTAAACACTTTTGCCTATAAGCCACAATATACATCCAAATGACAACTCTCGATCAACATAATCATTTACTGAGCACCAATGAAGCTTACCAATTGTAAAGTACCAAAACTACTCGTGTTCACTCAATAAGAACCGAGAATCAATTATCATTCTCGAATCTAATGTAATTAGTCATCAAATAAAGCATAACGTGTGATTAATGAAAAGAAGTCAAATCCATCTAGTACGACCAAGTGAATTATATTTCATTGAATTTAAGTTATAATTTGGTAATTATTGTTTTGTGCATCCATGTAATCTGGATGACTTAACGAAATACTTCAGAAATGAACTACGTATACAAATTTATAAAACAACAATAGTTCTCGCGTGAATAGGTTTTGATTCCAGTAACAACCACCAATCCTACGCGGTTTCACTTCTTATGCCATCTATACGCACTTCTAAACTATTTTAATCTAACCCAAGCATAATGATCACTTCAATCACACTAAACGATAAATGTAGTGTTTGTGCATTTATTGGTTAAACCGAACATAGACCAAAGAAATCACCCTTGAAATGGATCCACTTCTTCAAAACTTATGCACAATATTCGATCACCATCATTAAACACTTTTGCCTATAAGCACAAATATACATCCAAATGACAACTCTCGATCAACATAATCATTTACTGAGCACCAATGAAGCTTTACCAATTGTAAAGTACCAAAAACTACTCGTTCACTCAATAAGAACCGAGAATCAAATTATCATTCTCGAATCTAATGTAATTAGTCATCAAGATAAAGCATAACGTGTGATTAATGAAAAAGTCAAATCAATCTATACGACCAAGTGAATTATATTTCATTGAATTTAGTTAAATTAGGTAATTATTTTTGTGCATCCATGTAATCTGGATGACTTAAGAAATACTTCAGAATGAACTACGTATACAAATTTATAAAACAACAATAGTTCTCGCGTGAATAGGTTTTGATTCCGGTAACACCACCAATCCTACGCGGTTTCACTTCTTATGCCATCTATACGCACTTCTAAACTATTTTAATCTAACCCAAGCATAATGATCACTTCAATCACACTAAACATAACAAATGTAGTGTTTGTGCATTTATTGGTTAAACCGAACATGAGACCAAAGAAATCACCATTGAAATGGATCCACTTCTTCAAAACTTATGCACATATTCGATCACCATCATTAAACCTTTTGCCTATAAGCCACAAATATACATCCAAATGACAACTCTCGATCAACATAATCATTTACTTAGCACCAATGAAGTTTACCATTGTAAAGTACCAAAAACTACTCGTGTTCACTCAATAAGAACCGAGAATCAAATTATCATTCTCGAATCTAATGTAATTAGTCATCAAAGATAAAGCATAACGTGTGATTAATGAAAAGAAGTCAAATCCATCTAGTACGACCAAGTGAATTATATTCATTGAATTTAAGTTATAATTAGGTAATTATTGTTTTGTGCATCCATGTAATCTGGATGGCTTAACGAAATACTTCAGAAATGAACTACGTATACAAATTTATAAAACAACAATAGTTCTCGCGTGAATAGGTTTTGATTCCGTAACAACCACCAATCCTACGCGGTTTCACTTCTTATGCCATCTATACGCACTTCTAAACTATTTTAATCTAACCCAAGCATAATGATCACTTCAATCACACTAAACGATAACAATGTAGTGTTTGTGCATTTATTGGTTAAACCGAACAATAGACCAAAGAAATCACCATTGAAATGGATCCACTTCTTCAAAACTTATGCACAATATTCGATCACCATCATTAACACTTTTGCCTATAAGCCACAAATATACATCCAAATGACAACTCTCGATCAACATAATCATTTACTGCCACCAATGAAGCTTACCAATTGTAAAGTACCAAAAACTACTCGTGTTCACTCAATAAGACCGAGAATCAAATTATCATTCTCGAATCTAATGTAATTAGTCATCAAGATAAAGCATAACGTGTGATTAATGAAAAAGAGTCAAATCCATCTAGTACGACCAGTGAATTATATTTCATTGAATTTAAGTTAAAATTAGGTAATTATTGTTTTGTGCATCCATGTAATCTGGATGACTTAAGAAATACTTCAGAAATGAACTACGTATACAAATTTATAAAACAACAATAGTTCTCGCGTGAATAGGTTTTGATTCCGGTAACAACCACCAATCCTACGCGGTTTCACTTCTTATGCCATCTATACGCACTTCTAAACTATTTTAATCTAACCAAGCATAATGATCACTTCAATCACACTAAACATAACAAATGTAGTGTTTGTGCATTTATTGGTTAAACCGAACATGAGACCAAAGAAATCACCCTTGAAATGGATCCACTTCTTCAAAACTTATGCACAATATTCGATCACCATCATTAACACTTTTGCCTATAAGCCACAAATATACATCCAAATGACAACTCTCGATCAACATAATCATTTACTGAGCACAATGAAGTTTACCAATTGTAAAGTACCAAAAACTACTCGTGTTCACTCAATAAGAACCGAGAATCAAATTATCATTCTCGAATCTAATGTAATTAGTCATCAAAGATAAAGCATAACGTGTGATTAATGAAAAAGAAGTCAAATCCATCTAGTACGACCAAGTGAATTATATTTCATTGAATTTAAGTTAAAATTAGTAATTATTGTTTTGTGCATCCATGTAATCTGGATGACTTAACGAAATACTTCAGAAATGAACTACGTATACAATTTATAAAACAACAATAGTTCTCGCGTGAATAGGTTTTGATTCCGTAACAACCACCAATCCTACGCGGTTTCACTTCTTATGCCATCTATACGCACTTCTAAACTATTTTAATCTAACCCAAGCATAATGATCACTTCAATCACACTAAACATAACAAATGTAGTGTTTGTGCATTTATTGGTTAAACCGAACATGAGACCAAAGAAATCACCCTTGAAATGGATCCACTTCTTCAAAACTTATGCACAATATTCGATCACCATCATTAAAACTTTTGCCTATAAGCCACAAATATACATCCAAATGACAACTCTCGATCAACATAATCATTTACTTAGCACAATGAAGTTTACCAATTGTAAAGTACCAAAACTACTCGTGTTCACTCAATAAGAACCGAGAATCAAATTATCATTCTCGAATCTAATGTAATTAGTCATCAAAGATAAAGCATAACGTGTGATTAATGAATAAGAAGTCAAATCCATCTAGTACGACCAAGTGAATTATATTTCATTGAATTTATGTTATAATTTGGTAATTATTGTTTTGTGCATCCATGTAATCTGGATGGCTTAACAAAATACTTCAGAAATGAACTACGTATACAAATTTATAAAACAACAATAGTTCTTGCGTGAATAGGTTTTGATTCCGGTAACAACCACCAATCCTACGCATTTTCACTTCTTATGCCATCCATACGCACTTCTAAACTATTTTAATCTAACCCAGCATAATGATCACTTCAATCACACTAAACGATAACAAATGTAGTGTTTGTGCATTTATTGGTTAAACCGAACATAGACCAAAGAAATCACCATTGAAATGGATCCACTTCTTCAAAACTTATGCACAATATTCGATCACCATCATTAAACACTTTTGCCTATAAGCCACAAATATACATCCAAATGACAACTCTCGATCAACATAATCATTTACTGAGCACCAATGAAGCTTTACCAATTGTAAAGTACCAAAACTACTCGTGTTCACTCAATAAGAACCGAGAATCAAATTATCATTCTCGAATCTAATGTAGTCATCAAAGATAAAGCATAACGTGTGATTAATGAAAAAGAAGTCAATCCATCTAGTACGACCAAGTGAATTATATTTCATTGAATTTAAGTTAAAATTAGGTAATTATTGTTTTGTGCATCCATGTAATCTGGATGACTTAAGAAATACTTCAGAAATGAACTACGTATACAATTTTATAAAACAACAATAGTTCTCGCGTGAATAGGTTTTGATTCCGGTAACAACCACCAATCCTACGCGGTTTCACTTCTTATGCCATCTATACGCACTTCTAAACTATTTAATCTACCCAAGCATAATGATCACTTCAATCACACTAAACATAACAAATGTAGTGTTTGTGCATTTATGGTTAAACCGAACATGAGACCAAAGAAATCACCCTTGAAATGGATCCACTTCTTCAAAACTTATGCACAATATTCGATCACCATCATTAACACTTTTGCCTATAAGCCACAATATACATCCAAATGACAACTCTCGATCAACATAATCATTTACTGAGCACCAATGAAGCTTACCAATTGTAAAGTACCAAAACTACTCGTGTTCACTCAATAAGAACCGAGAATCAAATTATCATTCTCGAATCTAATGTAATTAGTCATCAAAGATAAAGCATAACGTGTGATTAATGAAAAGAAGTCAAATCCATCTAGTACGACCAAGTGAATTATATTTCATTGAATTTAAGTTAAAATTAGGTAATTATTGTTTTGTGCATCCATGTAATCTGGATGGCTTAACGAAATACTTCAGAAATGAACTACGTATACAAATTTATAAAACAACAATAGTTCTCGCGTGAATAGGTTTTGATTCCGGTAACAACCACCAATCCTACGCGGTTTCACTTCTTATGCCATCTATACGCACTTCTAAACTATTTTAATCTAACCCAAGCATAATGATCACTTCAATCACACTAAACGACAATGTAGTGTTTGTGCATTTATTGGTTAAACCGAACATAGACCAAAGAAATCACCTTGAAATGGATCCACTTCTTCAAAACTTATGCACAATATTCGATCACCATCATTAAACACTTTTGCCTATAAGCCACAATATACATCCAAATGACAACTCTCGATCAACATAATCATTTACTGAGCACCAATGAAGCTTTACCAATTGTAAAGTACCAAAAACTACTCGTGTTCACTCAATAAGACCGAGAATCAAATTATCATTCTCGAATCTAATGTAATTAGTCATCAAATAAAGCATAACGTGTGATTAATGAAAAGAAGTCAAATCCATCTAGTACGACCAAGTGAATATTTCATTGAATTTAAGTTAAATTAGGTAATTATTGTTTTGTGCATCCATGTAATCTGGATGACTTAAGAAAACTTCAGAAATGAACTACGTATACAAATTTATAAAACAACAATAGTTCTCGCGTGAATAGGTTTTGATTCCGGTAACAACCACCAATCCTACGCGTTTCACTTCTTATGCCATCTATACGCACTTCTAAACTATTTTAATCTAACCCAAGCATAATGATCACTTCAATCACACTAAACGATAACAATGTAGTGTTTGTGCATTTATTGGTTAAACCGAACATGAGACCAAGAAATCACCATTGAAATGGATCCACTTCTTCAAAACTTATGCACAATATTCGATCACCATCATTAAACACTTTTGCCTATAAGCCACAATATACATCCAAATGACAACTCTCGATCAACATAATCATTTACTTAGCACCAATGAAGTTTACCAATTGTAAAGTACCAAAAACTACTCGTGTTCACTCAATAAGACCGAGAATCAAATTATCATTCTCGAATCTAATGTAATTAGTCATCAAAGATAAAGCATAACGTGTGATTAATGAAAAAGAAGTCAAATCATCTAGTACGACCAAGTGAATTATATTTCATTGAATTTAAGTTAAAATTAGGTATTATTGTTTTTGTGCATCCATGTAATCTGGATGGCTTAACGAAATACTTCAGAAATGAACTACGTATACAAATTTATAAAACAACAATAGTTCTCGCGTGAATAGGTTTTTGATTCCGGTAACAACCACCAATCCTACGCGTTTCACTTCTTATGCCATCTATACGCACTTCTAAACTATTTTAATCTAACCCAAGCATAATGATCACTTCAATCACACTAACGATAACAATGTAGTGTTTGTGCATTTATTGGTTAAACCGAACATAGACCAAAGAAATCACCATTGAAATGGATCCACTTCTTCAAAACTTATGCACAATATTCGATCACCATCATTAAACACTTTTGCCTATAAGCCACAAATATACATCCAAATGACAACTCTCGATCAACATAATCATTTACTGAGCACCAATGAAGCTTACCAATTGTAAAGTACCAAAACTACTCGTGTTCACTCAATAAGAACCGAGAATCAAATTATCATTCTCGAATCTAATGTAATTAGTCATCAAAGATAAAGCATAACGTGTGATTAATGAAAAAAAGTCAAATCAATCTAGTACGACCAAGTGAATTATATTTCATTGAATTTAAGTTAAAATTAGGTAATTATTGTTTTGTGCATCCGTGTAATCTGGATGGCTTAACGAAATACTTCAGAAATGAACTACGAATACAAATTTATAAAACAACAATAGTTCTCGTGCGAATAGGTTTTGATTCCGGTAACAACCACCAATCCTACGCGGTTTCACTTCTTATGCCATCTATACGCACTTCTAAACTATTTTAATCTAGCCCAAGCATAATGATCACTTCAATCACACTAAACGATAACAAATGTAGTGTTTGTGTATTTATTGGTTAAACCGAACACGAGACCAAAGAAATCACCCTTGAAATGGATCCACTTTTCAAAACTTATGCATAATATTTGATCACCATCATTAAACACTTTTGCCTGTAAGCCACAAATATACATCCAAATGACAACTCTCGATCAACATAATCATTTACTGAGCACCAATGAAAGTTTACCAATTGTAAAGTACCAAAACTACTCGTGTTTCACTCAATAAGAACCGAGAATCAATTATCATTCTCGAATCTAATGTAATTAGTCATCAAAGATAAAGCATAACGTGTGATTAATGAAAAGAAGTCAAATCCATCTAGTACGACCAAGTGAATTATATTTCATTGAATTTAAGTTAAAATTAGGTAATTATTGTTTTGTGCATCCATGTAATCTGGATGACTTAACGAAATACTTCAGAAATGAACTACGTATACAAATTTATAAACAACAATAGTTCTCGCGCGTGAATAGGTTTTGATTCCGGTAACAACCACCAATCCTACGCGGTTTCACTTCTTATGCCATCTATACGCACTTCTAAACTATTTTAATCTAACCCAAGCATATGATCACTTCAATCACACTAAACAATAAAAATGTAGTGTTTGTGCATTTAGGTTAAACCGAACATGAGACCAAAGAAATCACCCTTGAAATGGATCCACTTCTTCAAAACTTATGCACAACATTCAATCTTGATCACCATCATTAAACACTTTTGCCTATAAGCCACAAATATACATCCAAATGACAACTCTCGATCACATAATCATTTACTTAGCACCAATGAAGTTTACCAATTGTAAAGTACCAAAAACTACTCGTGTTCACTCAATAAGAACCGAGAATCAAATTACCATTCTCGAATCTAATGTAATTAGTCATCAAAGATAAAGCATAACGTGTGATTAATGAAAAAGAAGTCAAATCCATCTAGTACGACCAAGTGAATTATATTTTATTGAATTTAAGTTAAAATTTGGTAATTATTGTTTTGTGCATCCATGTAATCTGGATGGCTTAACGAAATACTTCAGAAATAACTACGTATACAAATTTATAAAACAACAATAGTTCTCGCGTGAATAGGTTTTGATTCCGGTAACACCACCAATCCTACGCGTTTTCACTTCTTATGCCATCTATACGCACTTCTAAACTATTTTAATCTAACCCAAGCATAATGATCACTTCAATCACACTAAACGATAACAAATGTAGTGTTTGTGCATTTATTGGTTAAACCGAACACGAGACCAAAGAAATCACCATTGAAATGGATCCACTTCTTCAAAACTTATGCACAATATTCGATCACCATCATTAAACACTTTTGCCTATAAGCCACAAATATACATCCAAATGACAACTCTCGATCAACATAATCATTTACTGAGCACCAATGAAGCTTTACCAATTGTAAAGTACCAAAACTACTCGTGTTCACTCAATAACCGAGAATCAATTATCATTCTCGAATCTAATGTAATTAGTCATTAAAGATAAAGCATAACGTGTGATTAATGAAAAAGAAGTCAAATCCATCTAGTACGACCAAGTGAATTATATTTCATTGAATTTAAGTTAAAATTAGGTAATTATTGTTTTGTGCATCCATGTAATCTGGATGACTTAACGAAATACTTCAGAAATGAACTACGTATACAAATTTATAAAACAACAATAGTTCTCGCGTGAATAGGTTTTGATTCCGGTAACAACCACCAATCCTACGCGGTTTCACTTCTTATGCCATCTATACACACTTCTAAACTATTTTAATCTAACCCAAGCATAATGATCACTTCAATCACACTAAACGATAACAAATGTAGTGTTTGTGCATTTATTGGTTAAACCGAACACGAGACCAAAGAAATCACCCTTGAAATGGATCCACTTCTTCAAAACTTATGCACAATATTCGATCACCATCATTAAACACTTTTGCCTATAAGCCACAAATATACATCCAAATGACAACTCTCGATCAACATAATCATTTACTGAGCACCAATGAAGCTTTACCAATGTAAAGTACCAAAACTACTCGTGTTCTCTCAATAAGAACCGAGAATCAAATTATCATTCTCGAATCTAATGTAATTAGTCATCAAAGATAAAGCATAACGTGTGATTAATGAAAAAGAAGTCAAATCCATCTAGTACGACCAAGTGAATTATATTTCATTGAATTTAAGTTAAAATTAGGTAATTATTGTTTTGTGCATCCATGTAATCTGGATGACTTAACGAAATACTTCAGAATGAACTACGTATACAATTTATAAAAACAATAGTTCTCGCGTGAATAGGTTTTGATTCCGGTAACAACCACCAATCCTACGCGGTTTCACTTCTTATGCCATCTATACGCACTTCTAAACTATTTTAATCTAACCCAAGCATAATGATCACTTCAATCACACTAAACATAACAAATGTAGTGTTTGTGCATTTATTGGTTAAACCGAACACGAGACCAAAGAAATCACCCTTGAAATGGATCCACTTCTCAAAACTTATGCACAATATTCGATCACCATCATTAAACACTTTTGCCTATAAGCCACAAATATACATCCAAATGACAACTCGATCAACATAATCATTTACTTAGCACCAATGAAATTTACCAATTGTAAAGTACCAAAACTACTCGTGTTCACTCAATAAGACCGAGAATCAAATTATCATTCTCGAATCTAATGTAATTAGTCATCAAAGATAAAGCATAACGTGTGATTAATGAATAAGAAGTCAAATCATCTAGTACGACCAAGTGAATTATATTTCATTGAATTTAAGTTATAATTTGGTAATTATTGTTTTGTGCATCCATGTAATCTGGATGCTTAACGAAATACTTCAGAATGAACTACGTATACAAATTTATAAAACAACAATAGTTCTCGCGTGAATAGGTTTTGATTCCGGTAACAACCACCAATCCTACGCGGTTTCACTTCTTATGCATCTATACGCACTTCTAAACTATTTTAATCTAACCCAAGCATAATGATCACTTCAATCACACTAAACGATAACAAATGTAGTGTTTGTGCATTTATTGGTTAAACCGAACAATAGACCAAAGAAATCACCATTGAAATGGATCCACTTCTTCAAAACTTATGCACAATATTCAATCACCATCATTAAACACTTTTGCCTATAAGCCACAAATATACATCCAAATGACAACTCTCGATCAACATAATCATTTACTGAGCACCAATGAAGCTTTACCAATTGTAAAGTACCAAAAACTACTCGTGTTCACTCAATAAGAACCGAGAATCAAATTATCATTCTCGAATCTAATGTAATTAGTCATTAAAGATAAAGCATAACGTGTGATTAATGAAAAAGAAGTCAAATCTATCTAGTACGACCAAGTAATTAAATTTCATTGAATTTAAGTTAAAATTAGGTAATATTGTTTTGTGCATCCATGTAATCTGGATGACTTAACGAAATACTTCAGAAATGAACTACGTATACAAATTTATAAAACAACAATAGTTCTCGCGTGAATAGGTTTTGATTCCAGTAACAACCAACAATCCTACGCGGTTTCACTTCTTATGCCATCTATACGCACTTCTAAACTATTTTAATCTAACCCAAGCATAATGATCACTTCAATCACACTAAAGGATAACAAATGTAGTGTTTGTGCATTTATTGGTTAAACCGAACACGAGACCAAAGAAATCACCCTTGAAATGGATCCACTTTTCAAAACTTATGCACAATATTCGATCACCATCATTAAACACTTTTGCCTATAAGCCACAAATATACATCCAAATGACAACTCTCGATCAACATAATCATTTACTAGCACCAATGAAGCTTACCAATTGTAAAGTACCAAAACTACTCGTGTTCACTCAATAAAACCGAGAATCAAATTATCATTCTCGAATCTAATGTAATTAGTCATCAAGATAAAGCATAACGTGTGATTAATGAAAAGAAGTCAAATCCATCTAGTACGACCAAGTGAATTTATTTCATTGAATTTAAGTTAAAATTAGGTAATTATTGTTTTGTGCATCCATGTAATCTGGATGACTTAAGTAAATACTTCAGAAATGAACTACGTATACAAATTTATAAAACAACAATAGTTCTCGCGTGAAAAGGTTTTGATTCCGGTAACAACCACCAATCCTACGCGGTTTCACTTCTTGTGCCATCTATACGCACTTCTAAACTATTTTAATCTAACCCAAGCATAATGATCACTTCAATCACACTAAATGATAACAAATGTAGTGTTTGTGTATTTATTGGTTAAACCGAACAATAGACCAAAGAAATCACCCTTGAAATGGATCCACTTCTTCAAAACTTATGCACAATATTCGATCACCATCATTAAACACTTTTGCCTATAAGCCACAAATATACATCCAAATGACAACTCTCGATCAACATAATTATTTACAGAGCACCAATGAAGCTTTACCAATTGTAAAGTATCAAAAACTACTCGTGTTCACTCAATAAGAACCGAGAATCAAATTATCATTCTCGAATCAAATGTAATTAGTCATCAAAGATAAAGCATAACGTGTGATTAATGAAAAAGAAGTCAAATCAATCTAGTACGACCAAATGAATTATATTTCATTGAATTTAAGTTAAAATTAGGTAATTATTGTTTTCTGCATCCATGTAATCTGGATGACTTAACGAAATACTTCAGAAATGAACTACGTATACAAATTTATAAAACAACAATAGTTCTCGCGTGAATAGGTTTTGATTCCGGTAACAACCACCAATCCTACGCGGTTTCACTTCTTATGCCATCTAAACGCACTTCTAAACTATTTTAATCTAACCAAGCATAATGATCACTTCAATCACACTAAACGATAACAATGTAGTGTTTGTGCATTTATTGGTTAAACGAAAACGAGACCAAAGAAATCACCCTTGAAATGGATCCACTTCTTCAAAACTTATGCACATATTCGATCACCATCATTAAACACTTTTGCCTATAAGCCACAAATATACATCCAAATGACAACTCTCGATCAACATAATCATTTACTGAGCACCAATGAAGCTTACCATTGTAAAGTACCAAAAACTACTCGTGTTCACTCAATAAGAACCGAGAATCAAATTATCATTCTCGAATCTAATGTAATTAGTCATCAAAGATAAAGCATAACGTGTGATTAATGAAAAGAAGTCAAATCCATCTAGTACGACCAAGTGAATTATATTTCATTGAATTAAGTTAAAATTAGGTAATTATTGTTTTGTGCATCCATGTAATCTGGATGACTTAACGAAATACTTCAGAAATGAACTACGTATACAAATTTATAAAACAACAATAGTTCTCGCGTGAATAGGTTTTGATTCCGGTAACAACCACCAATCCTACGCGGTTTCACTTCTTATGCCATCTATACGCACTTCTAAACTATTTTAATCTAACCCAAGCATAATGATCACTTCAATCACACTAAATGATATCAAATGTAGTGTTTGTGCATTTATTGGTTAAACCGAACACGAGACCAAAGAAATCACCCTTGAAATGGATCCACTTTTCAAAACTTATGCACAATATTCGATCACCATCATTAAACACTTTTGCCTATAAGCCACAAATATACATCCAAATGACAACTCTCGATCAACATAATCATTTACTGAGCACCAATGAAGCTTTACCAATTGTAAAGTACCAAAAACTACTCGTGTTCACTCAATAAGAACCGAGAATCAAATTATCATTCTCGAATCTAATGTAATTAGTCATCAAAGATAAAGCATAACGTGTGATTAATGAAAACGAAGTCAAATCCATCTAGTACGACCAAGTGAATTATATTTCATTGAATTTAAGTTATAATTAGGTAATTATTGTTTTGTGCATCCATGTAATCTGGATGACTTAACGAAATACTTCAGAAATAAACTACGTACACAAATTTATAAAACAACAATATTTCTCGCGTGAATAGGTTTTGATTCCGGTAACAACCACCAATCCTACGCGTTTCACTTCTTATGCCATCTATACGCACTTCTAAACTATTTTCATCTAACCCAAGCATAATGATCACTTCAATCATACTAAATGATAACAAATGTAGTGTTTGTGCATTTATTGGTTAAACTGAACACGGGACCAAAGACATCACCATTGAAATGGATTCACTTTTTCAAAACTTATGCACAATATTCGATCACCATCATTAAACACTTTTGCCTATAAGCCACAAATATACATCCAAATGACAACTCTCGATCAACATAATCATTTACTGAGCACCAATGAAGCTTACCAATTGTAAAGTACCAAAACTCGTGTTCACTCAATAAGAACCGAGAATCAAATTATCATTCTCGAATCTAATGTAATTAGTCATCAAAGATAAAGCATAACGTGTGATTAATGAAAAAGAAGTCAAATCCATCTAGTACCCAAGTGAATTATATTTCATTGAATTTAAGTTAAAATTAGGTAATTATTGTTTTGTGCATCCATGTAATCTGGATGACTTAACGAAATACTTCAGAAATGAACTACGTATACAAATTTATAAAACACAATAGTTCTCGCGTGAATAGGTTTTGATTCCGGTAACAACCACCAATCCTACGCGGTTTCACTTCTTATGCCATCTATACGCACTTCTAAACTATTTTAATCTAACCCAAGCATAATGATCACTTGAATCACACTAAACGATAACAAATGTAGTGTTTGTGCATTTATTGGTTAAACCGAACAATAGACCAAAGAAATCACCATTGAAATGGATCCACTTCTTCAAAACTTATGCATAATATTCAATCACCATCATTAAACACTTTTGCCTATAAGCCACAAATATACATACAAATGACAACTCTCGATCAACATAATCATTTACTGAGCACAAATGAAGCTTACCAATTGTAAAGTACCAAAAACTACTCGTGTTCACTCAATAAGAACCGAGAATCAAATTATCATTCTCGAATCTAATGTAATTAGTCATTAAAGATAAAGCATAACGTGTGATTAATGAAAAAGAAGTCAAATCTATCTAGTACGACCAAGTAATTAAATTTCATTGAATTTAAGTTAAAATTAGGTAATATTGTTTTGTGCATCCATGTAATCTGGATGACTTAAGGAAATACTTCAGAAATGAACTACGTATACAAATTTTTAAAACAACAATAGTTCTCGCGTGAATAGGTTTTGATTCCGGTAACAACCACCAATCCTACGCGGTTTCACTTCTTATGCCATCTATACGCACTTCTAAACTATTTTAATCTAACCCAAGCATAATCACTTCAATCACACTAAACATAGAAATGTAGTGTTTGTGCATTTATTGGTTAAACCGAACATGAGACCAAGAAATCACCCTTGAAATGGATCCACTTCTTCAAACTTATGCACAATATTCGATCACCATCATTAAACCTTTTGCCTATAAGCCACAAATATACATCCAAATGACAACTCTCGATCAACATAATCATTTACTGAGCACCAATGAAGTTTTACCAATTGTAAAGTACCAAAACTACTCGTGTTCACTCAATAAGAACCGAGAATCAAATTATCATTCTCGAATCTATGTAATTAGTCATCAAAGATAAGCATAACGTGTGATTAATGAAAAGAAGTAAATCATCATAGTACGACCAAGTAATTAAATTTCATTGAATTTAAGTTAAAATTAGGTAATATTGTTTTGTGCATCCATGTAATCTGGATGACTTAAGGAAATACTTCAGAAATGAACTACGTATACAAATTTTTAAAACAACAATAGTTCTCGCGTGAATAGGTTTTGATTCCGGTAACAACCACCAATCCTACGCGGTTTCACTTCTTATGCCATCTATACGCACTTCTAAACTATTTTAATCTAACCCAAGCATAATGATCACTTCAATCACACTAAACGATAACAAATGTAGTGTTTGTGCATTTATTGGTTAAACCGAAAACTAGACCAAAGAAATCACCTTGAAATGGATCCACTTCTTCAAAACTTATGCACAATATTCGATCACCATCATTAACACTTTTGCCTATAAGCCACAATATACATCCAAATGACAACTCTCGATCACATAATCATTTACTGAGCACCATGAAGCTTTACCAATTGTAAAGTACCAAAACTACTCGTGTTCACTCAATAAGAACCGAGAATCAAATTATCATTCTCGAATCTAATGTAATTAGTCATCAAAGATAAAGCATAACGTGTGATTAATGAAAAAGAATCAAATCATCTAGTACGACCAAGTGAATTATATTTCATTGAATTTAAGTTAAAATTAGGTAATATTGTTTTGTGCATCCATGTAATCTGGATGCTTAACGAAATACTTCAGAAATGAACTACGTATACAAATTTATAAAACAACAATAGTTCTCGCGTGAATAGGTTTTGATTCCGTAACAACCACCAATCCTACGCGGTTTCACTTCTTATGCCATCTATACGCACTTCTAAACTATTTAATCTAACCCAGCATAATGATCACTTCAATCACACTAAACGATAACAAATGTGGTGTTTGTGCATTTATTGGTTAAACCGAACACAAGACCAAAGAAATCACCATTAAAATGTATCCACTTTTTCAAAACTTATGCACAATATTCGATCACCATCATTATACTGTTTTGCCTATAAGCCACAAATATACATCCAAAGGACAACTCTCGATCAACATAATCATTTACTGAGCAACAATGAAGCTTTACCAATTGTAATGTACCAAAAACTACTCGTTTTCACTCAATAAGAACCGAGAATCAAATTATCATTCTTGAATCTAATGTAATTAGTCATCAAAGATAAAGCATAACGTGTGATTAATGAAAAAAGAAGTCAAATCCATCTAGTACAACCAAGTGAATTATATTTCATTGAATTTAAGTTAAAATTAGGTAATTATTATTTTGTGCATCCATGTAATCTGGATGACTTAACGAAATACTTCAGAAATAACTACGTATACAAATTATAAAACAACAATAGTTCTCGCGTGAATAGGTTTTGATTCCGGTAACAACCACCAATCCTACGCGGTTTCACTTCTTATGCCATCTATACGCACTTCTAAACTATTTTAATCTAACCCAAGCATAATGATCACTTCAATCACACTAAACATAACAAATGTATGTTTGTGTTTTGTTTTATTGGTTAAACCGAACATGAGACCAAAGAAATCACCTTGAAATGGATCCACTTCTTCAAAACTTATGCACAATATTCGATCACCATCATTAAAACTTTTGCCTATAAGCCACAAATATACATCCAAATGACAACTCTCGATCAACATAATCATTTACTTAGCACCAATGAAGTTTACCAATTGTAAGTACCAAAACTACTCGTGTTCACTCAATAAGAACCGAGAATCAAATTATCATTCTCGAATCTAATGTAATTAGTCATCAAAGATAAAGCATAACGTGTGATTAATGAAAAGAAGTCAAATCCATCTAGTACGACCAAGTGAATTATATTTCATTGAATTTAAGTTAAAATTAGGTAATTATTGTTTGTGCATCCATGTAATCTGGATGCTTAACGAAATACTTCAGAAATGAACTACGTATACAATTTTATAAAACAACAATAGTTCTCGCGTGAATAGGTTTTGATTCCGGTAACAACCACCAATCCTACGCGGTTTCACTTCTTATGCCATCTATACGCACTTCTAAACTATTTTAATCTAACCCAAGCATAATGATCACTTCAATCACACTAAACGATAACAAATGTAGTGTTTGTGCATTTATTGGTTAACCGAACAATAGACCAAAGAAATCACCATTGAAATGGATCCACTTCTTCAAAACTTATGCACAATATTCGATCACCATCATTAAACACTTTTGCCTATAAGCCACAAATATACATCCAAATGACAACTCTCGATCAACATAATCATTTACTGAGCACCAATGAAGCTTTACCAATTGTAAAGTACCAAAACTACTCGTGTTCACTCAATAAGAACCGAGAATCAAATTATCATTCTCGAATCTAATGTAATTAGTCATCAAAGATAAAGCATAACGTGTGATTAATGAAAAGAAGTCAAATCCATCTAGTACGACCAAGTGAATTATATTTCATTGAATTTAAGTTAAATTAGGTAATTATTGTTTTGTGCATCCATGTAATCTGGATGACTTACGAAATACTTCAGAAATGAACTACGTATACAAATTTATAAAACAACAATAGTTCTCGCGTGAATAGGTTTTGATTCCGGTAACAACCCACAATCCTACGCGGTTTTCACTTCTTATGCCATCTATACGCACTTCTAAACTATTTTAATCTAACCCAGCATAATGATCACTTCAATCACACTAAAATAACAATGTAGTGTTTGTGCATTTATTGGTAACCGAACACGAGACAAAGAAATCACCCTTGAAATGGATCCACTTCTTCAAAACTTATGCACAATATTCGATCACCATCATTAAACACTTTTGCCTATAAGCCACAATATACATCCAAATGACAACTCTCGATCACATAATCATTTACTGAGCACCAATGAAGCTTTACCAATTGTAAAGTACCAAAACTACTCGTGTTCACTCAATAAGAACCGAGAATCAAATTATCATTCTCGAATCTAATGTAATTAGTCATCAAAGATAAAGCATAACGTGTGATTAATGAAAAAGGAAGTCAAATCCATCTAGTACGACCAAGTGAATTATATTTCACTGAATTTAAGTTAAAATTAGGTAATTATTGTTTTGTGCATCCATGTAATCTGGATACTTCAGAAATGAACTACGTATACAAATTTATAAAACAATAATAGTTCTCGCGTGAATAGGTTTTGATTCCGGTAACAACCACCAATCTTACGCGGTTTCACTTCTTATGCCATCTATACGCACTTCTAAACTTTTTTAATCTAACCCAAGCATAATGATCAATTCAATCACACTAAATGATAACAAATGTAGTGTTTGTGCATTTATTGGTTAAACCGAACACGAAACCAAAGAAATCACCAATGAAATGGATCCACTTCTTCAAAACTTATGCACAATATTCGATCACCATCATTTAACACTTTTTCTTATAAGCCACAAATATACATCCAAATGACAACTCTCGATCAACATAATCATTTACTGAGCACCAATGAAGCTTTGCCAATTGTAAAGTACAAAAAACGACTTGTGTTCACTCAATAAAAACTGAGAATCAAATTATCATTCTCGAATCTAATGTAATTGTCATCAAGATAAAGCATAACGTGTGATTAATGAAAAAAGTCAAATCAATCTAGTACGACCAAGTGAATTATATTTCATTGAATTTAAGTTAAATTAGGTAATTATTGTTTTGTGCATCCATGTAATCTGGATGACTTAACGAAATACTTCAGAAATGAACTACGTATACAAATTTTATAAACAACAACAATAGTTCTCGTGAATAGGTTTTGATTCCGGTAACAACCACCAATCCTACGCGTTTTCACTTCTTATGCATCTATACGCACTTCTAAACTATTTTAATCTAACCCAAGCATAATGATCACTTCAATCACACTAAACGATAACAAATAGTGTTTGTGCATTTATTGGTTAAACCGAACACGAGACCAAAGAAATCACCATTGAAATGGATCCACTTCTTCAAAACTTATGCACAATATTCGATCACCATCATTAAACACTTTTGCCTATAAGCCACAATATACATCCAAATGACAACTCTCGATCAACATAATCATTTACTGAGCACCAATGAAGCTTACCAATTGTAAAGTACCAAAACTACTCGTGTTCTCTCAATAAGAACCGAGAATCAAATTATCATTCTCGAATCTAATGTAATTAGTCATTAAAGATAAAGCATAACGTGTGATTAACGAAAAAGAAGTCAAATCCATCTAGTACGACCAAGTGAATTATATTTTATTGAATTTAAGTTAAAATTAGGTAATTATTGTTTTGTGCATCCATGTAATCTGGATGACTTAAGTAAATACTTCAGAAATAAACTACGTATACAAATTTATATAACAACAATAGTTCTCGCGTGAAAAGGTTTTGATTCCGGTAACAACCACCAATCCTACGCGGTTTCACTTCTTATGCCATCTATACGCACTTCTAAACTATTTTAATCTAACTCAAGCATAATGATCACTTCAATCACACTAAACGATAACAAATGTAGTGTTTGTGCATTTATTGGTTAAACCGAATACGAGACCAAAGAAATCACCCTTGAAATGGATCCACTTCTTCAAAACTTATGCATAATATTCGATCACCATCATTAAACATTTTGCCTATAAGCCACAAATATACATCCAAATGACAACTCTCGATCAACATAATCATTTACTGAGCACCAATGAAGCTTTACCAATTGTAAAGTACCAAAAACTACTCGTGTTCACTCAATAAGAACCGAGAATCAAATTATCATTCTCGAATCAAATGTAATTAGTCATTAAAGATAAAGCATAACGTGTGATTAATGAAAAGAAGTCAAATCCATCTAGTACGACCAAGTGAATTATATTTCTTGAATTTAAGTTAAAATAGGTAATTATTGTTTTGTGCATCCATGTAATCTGGATGACTTAACGAAATACTTCAGAAATAAACTACGTATACAAATTTATAAAACAACAATAGTTCTCGCGTGAATAGGTTTTGATTCCGGTAACAACCACCAATCCTACGCGGTTTCACTTCTTATGCCATCTATACGCACTTCTAAACTATTTTAATCTAACCCAAGCATAATGATCACTTCAATCACACTAAACGATAACAAATGTAGTGTTTGTGCATTTATTGGTTAAACCGAACAATAGACCAAAGAATCACCATTGAAATGATCCACTTCTTCAAAACTTATGCACAATATTCGATCACCATCATTAAACACTTTTGCCTATAAGCCACAAATATATCCAAATGACAACTCTCGATCAACATAATCATTTACTGAGCACCAATGAAGCTTACCAATTGTAAAGTACCAAAAACTACTCGTTTCACTCAATAAGAACCGAGAATCAAATTATCATTCTCGAATCTAATGTAATTAGTCATCAAAGATAAAGCATAACGTGTGATTAATGAAAAGAAGTCAAATCCATCTAGTACGACCAAGTGAATTATATTTCATTGAATTTAAGTTAAAATTAGGTAATTATTGTTTTGTGCATCCATGTAATCTGGATGACTTAACGAAATACTTCAGAAATGAACTACGTATACAAATTTATAAAACAACAATAGTTCTCGCGTGAATAGGTTTTGATTCCGGTAACAACCACCAATCCTATGCGGTTTCACTTCTTATGCCATCTATACGCACTTCTAAACTATTTTAATCTAACCCAGCATAATGATCACTTCAATCACACTAAACGATAACAATGTAGTGTTTGTGCATTTATTGGTTAACCGAACAAGACCAAAGAAATCACCATTGAAATGGATCCACTTCTTCAAAACTTATGCACAATATTCGATCACCATCATTAAACACTTTTGCCTATAAGCCACAAATATACATCCAAATGACAACTCTCGATAAACATAATCATTTACTAAGCACCAGTGAAGCTTACCAATTGTAAAGTACCAAAAACTACTCGTGTTCACTCAATAAGAACCGAGAATCAAATTATCATTCTAGAATCTAATGTAACTAGTCATTAAAGATGAAGCATAACGTGTGATTAATGAAAAAGAAGTCAAATCCATCTAGTACGACCAGTGAATTATATTTCATTGAATTTAAGTTAAATTAGGTAATTATTGTTTTGTGCATCCATGTAATCTGGATGACTTAACGAAATACTTCAGAAATGAACTACGTATACAAATTTATAAAACAACAATTTCTCGCGTGAATAGGTTTTGATTCCGGTAACAACCACCAATCCTACGCGGTTTCACTTCTTATGCCATCTATACGCACTTCTAAACTATTTTAATCTAACCCAAGCATAATGATCACTTCAATCACACTAAACATAACAATGTAGTGTTTGTGCATTTATTGGTTAAACCGAACACGAGACCAAAGAAATCACCATGAAATGGATCCACTTCTTCAAAACTTATGCACAATATTCGATCACCATCATTAAACACTTTTGCCTATAAGCCACAAATATACATCCAAATGACAACTCTCGATCAACATAATCATTTACTGACACCAATGAAGTTTTACCATTGTAAAGTACCAAAAACTACTCGTGTTCACTCAATAAGAACCGAGAATCAAATTATCATTCTCGAATCTAATGTAATTATCATCAAAGATAAAGCATAACGTGTGATTAATGAAAAGAAGTCAAATCCATCTAGTACGACCAAGTGAATTATATTTCATTGAATTTAAGTTAAAATTAGGTAATTTGTTTTGTGCATCCATGTAATCTGGATGACTTAACAAATACTTCAGAAATGAACTACGTATACAAATTTATAAAACAACAATAGTTCTCGCGTGAATAGTTTTGATTCCGGTAACAACCACCAATCCTACGCGGTTTCACTTCTTATGCATCTATACGCACTTCTAAACTATTTTAATCTAACCCAAGCATAATGATCACTTCAATCACACTAAACGATAACAATGTAGTGTTTGTGCATTTATTGGTTAAACCGAACATAGACCAAAGAAATCACCATTGAAATGGATCCACTTCTTCAAAACTTATGCACAATATTCGATCACCATCATTAAACACTTTTGCCTATAAGCCACAAATATACATCCAAATGACAACTCTCGATCAACATATCATTTACTGAGCACCAATGAAGCTTTACCCATTGTAAAGTACCAAAAACTACTCGTGTTCACTCAATAAGAACCGAGAATCAAATTATCATTCTCGAATCTAATGTAATTAGTCATCAAAGATAAAGCATAACGTGTGATTAATAAAAAGAAGTCAAATCCATCTAGTACGACCAAGTGAATTATATTTCATTGAATTTAAGTTAAAATTAGGTAATTGTTTTGTGCATCCATGTAATCTGGATGACTTAACGAAATACTTCAGAAATGAACTACGTATACAAATTTTAAAACAACAATAGTTCTCCGTGAATAGGTTTTGATTCCGGTAACAACCACCAATCCTACGCGGTTTCACTTCTTATGCCATCTATACGCACTTCTAAACTATTTTAATCTAACCCAAGCATAATGATCACTTCAATCACACTAAACGATACAAATGTAGTGTTGTGCATTTATTGGTTAAACCGAACACGAGACCAAAGAAATCACCTTGAAATGGATCCACTTTTCAAAACTTATGCACAATATTCGATCACCATCATTAAACACTTTTGCCTATAAGCCACAAATATACATCCAAATGACAACTCTCGATCAACATAATCATTTACTGAGCACCAATGAAGCTTTACCAATTGTAAAGTACCAAAAACTACTCGTGTTCACTCAATAAGAACCGAGAATCAAATTATCATTCTCGAATCTAATGTAATTAGTCATCAAAGATAAAGCATAACGTGTGATTAATGAAAAGAAGTCAAATCCATCTAGTACGACCAAGTGAATTATATTTCATTGAATTTAAGTTAAAATTAGGTAATTATTGTTTTGTGCATCCATGTAATCTGGATGACTTACGAAATACTTGAATAAACTACGTATACAAATTTATAAAACAACAATAGTTCTCGCGTGAATAGGTTTTGATTCCGGTAACAACCACCAATCCTACGCGGTTTCACTTCTTATGCCATCTATACGCACTTCTAAACTATTTTAATCTAACCCAGCATAATGATCACTTCAATCACACTAAACAATAACAAATGTATGTGTTTGTGCATTTATTGGTTAAACCGAACATAGACCAAAGAAATCACCCTTGAAATGGATCCACTTCTTCAAAACTTATGCACATATTCGATCACCATCAAAACACTTTTGCCTATAAGCCACAATATACATCCAAATGACAACTCTCGATCAACATAATCATTTACTGAGCACCAATGAAGCTTACCAATTGTAAAGTACCAAAACTACTCGTGTTCACTCAATAAGAACCGAGAATCAAATTATCATTCTCGAATCTAATGTAATTAGTCATCAAAGATAAAGCATAACGTGTGATTAATGAAAAAGAAGTCAAATCCATCTAGTACGACCAAGTGAATTATATTTCATTGAATTTAAGTTAAATTAGGTAATTATTGTTTTGTGCATCCATGTAATCTGGATGACTTAACAATACTTCAGAAATGAACTACGTATACAAATTTATAAAACAACAATAGTTCTCGCGTGAATAGGTTTTGATTCCGGTAACAACCACCAATCCTACGTCGCGTTTTCACTTCTTATGCCATCTATACGCACTTCTAAACTATTTTAATCTAACCAAGCATATGATCACTTCAATCACACTAAACGATAACAAATGTAGTGTTTGTGCATTTATTGGTTAAACCGAACATAGACCAAAGAAATCACCCTTGAAATGGATCCACTTCTTCAAAACTTATGCACAATATTCGATCACCATCATTAAACACTTTTGCCTATAAGCCACAAATATACATCCAAATGACAACTCTCGATCAACATAATCATTTACTGAGCACCAATGAAGCTTACCAATTGTAAAGTACCAAAACTACTCGTGTTCACTCAATAAGAACCGAGAATCAATTATCATTCTCGAATCTAATGTAATTAGTCATCAAAGATAAAGCATAACGTGTGATTAATGAAAAAGAAGTCAAATCCATCTAGTACGACCAAGTGAATTATATTTCCTTGAATTTAAGTTAAAATTAGGTAATTATTGTTTTGTGCATCCATGTAATCTGGATGACTTAACGATATACTTCAGAAATGAACTAAGTATACAAATTTATAAAACAACAATAGTTTTCGCATGAATAGGTTTTGATTCTGGTAACAACCTCCAATCCTACGCGGTTTCACTTCTTATGCAATCTATACGCACTTCTAAACTATTTTAATCTAACCCTTGCATTAGGATCACTTCAATCACACTAAACAATAAGAAATGTAGTGTTTGTGCATTTATTGGTTAAACCGAACATGAGACCAAAGAAAATCACCCTTGAAATGGATCCACTTCTTCAAAACTTATGCACAATATTCGATCACCATCATTAAACACTTTTGCCTATAAGCCACACATATACATCCAAATGACAACTCTCGATCAACATAATCATTTATCGAGCACCAATGAAAGTTACCAATTGCAAAGTACCAAGAACTATTCGTGTTCACTCAATAAGAACCGAGAATCAAATTATAATTCTTGAATCTAATGTAATTAGTCATCAAATAACATGTGATTAATGAAAAAGAAGTCAAAACCATCTAGTACGACCAAGTGAATTATATTTCATTGAATTTAAGTTAAATTAGGTAATTATTGTTTTGTGCATCCATGTAATCTGGATGGCTTAACGAAATACTTCAATAATGAACTACGTATACAAATTTATAAAACAACAATAGTTCTCGCGTGAATAGGTTTTGATTCCGGTAACAACCACCAATCCTACGCGGTTTCACTTCTTATGCCATCTATATGCACTTCTAAACTATTTTAATCTAACTTAAGCATAATGATCACTTCAATGACACTAAACGATAACAAATGTAGTGTTTGTGCATTTATTGGTTAAACCGAACAATGGACCAAAGAAATCACCATTGAAATGGAACCACTTCTTCAAAACTTATGCACAATATTCGATCACCATCATTAAACACTTTTACCTATAGGCCACAAATATACATCCAAATGACAACTCTCCATCAACATAATCATTTACTAAACACCAATGAAGCTTTACCAATTGTAAAGTACCAAAAACTACTCGTGTTCACTCAATAAGAACCGAGAATCAAATTATCATTCTCGAATCTAATGTAATTAGTCATCAAAGATAAAGCATAACGTGTGATTTAGGAAATAGAAGTCAAATCCATCTAGTACGACCAAGTGAATTATATTTCATTGAATTTAAGTTAAATTAGGTAATTATTGTTTGTGCATCCATGTAATCTGGATGACTTAACGAAATACTTCAGCAATGAACTACGTATACAAATTTATAAAACAACAATAGTTCTCGCGTGAATAGGTTTTGATTCCGGTAACAACCACCAATCCTACGCGGTTTCACTTCTTATGCCATCTATACACACTTCTAAACTATTTTAATCTAACCCAAGCATAATGATCACTTCAATCACACTAAACGATAACAAATGTAGTGTTTGTGCATTTATTGGTTAACCGAACACGACCAAAGAAATCACCCTTGAAATGGATCCACTTCTTCAAAACTTATGCACAATATTCGATCACCATCATTAAACACTTTTGCCTATAAGCCACAAATATACATCCAAATGACAACTCTCGATCAACATAATCATTTACTTCGCACCAATGAAGTTTACCAATTGTAAAGTACCAAAACTACTCGTGTTCACTCAATAAGACCGAGAATCAAATTATCATTCTCGAATCTAATGTAATTAGTCATCAAAGATAAAGCATAACGTGTGATTATGAAAAGAAGTCAAATCCATCTAGTACGACCAAGTGAATTATATTTCATTGAATTTAAGTTAAAATTAGGTAATTATTGTTTTGTGCATCCATGTAATCTGGATGACTTAACGAAATACTTCAGAAATAAACTACGTATACAAATTTATAAAACAACAATAGTTCTCGCGTGAATAGGTTTTGATTCCGGTAACAACCACCAATCCTACGCGGTTTCACTTCTTATGCCATCTATACACACTTCTAAACTATTTTAATCTAACCCAAGCATAATGATCACTTCAATCACACTAAACGATAACAAATGTAGTGTTTGTGCATTTATTGGTTAAACCGAACACGAGACCAAAGAAATCACCCTTGAAATGGATCCACTTCTTCAAAACTTATGCAATATTCGATCACCATCATTAAACACTTTTGCCTATAAGCCACAAATATACATCCAAATGACAACTCTCGATCAACATAATCATTTACTGAGCACCAATGAAGTTTACCATTGTAAAGTACAAAAACTACTCGTGTTCACTCAATAAGAACCGAGAATCAAATTATCATTCTCGAATCTAATGTAATTAGTCATCAAAGATAAAGCATAACGTGTGATTAATGAAAAGAAGTCAAATCATCTAGTACGACCAAGTGAATTATATTTCATTGAATTTAAGTTAAATTAGGTAATTATTGTTTTGTGCATCCATGTAATCTGGATGGCTTAACGAAATACTTCAGAAATGAACTACGTATACAAATTTATAAAACAACAATAGTTCTCGCGTGAATAGGTTTTGATTCCGGTAACAACCACCAATCCTACGCGGTTTTCACTTCTTATGCCATCTATACGCACTTCTAAACTATTTTAATCTAACCCAAGCATAATGATCACTTCAATCACACTAAACGATAACAAATGTAGTGTTTGTGCATTTATTGGTTAACCGAACAATAGACCAAAGAAATCACCATTGAAATGGATCCACTTCTTCAAACTTATGCACAATATTCGATCACCATCATTAAACACTTTTGCCTATAAGCCACAAATATACATCCAAATGACAACTCTCGATCAACATAATCATTTACTGAGCACCAATGAAGTTTTACCAATTGTAAAGTACCAAAACTACTCGTGTTCACTCAATAAGAACCGAGAATCAAATTATAATTCTTGAATCTAATGTAATTAGTCATTAAATAACATGTGATTAATGAAAAAGAAGTCAAAACCATCTAGTACGACCAAGTGAATTATATTTCATTGAATTTAAGTTATAATTTGGTAATTATTGTTTTGTGCATCCATGTAATCTGGATGGCTTAACGAAATACTTCAGAAATGAACTACGTATACAAATTTATAAAACAACAATAGTTCTCGCGTGAATAGGTTTTGATTCCGGTAACAACCACCAATCCTACGCGGTTTCACTTCTTATGCCATCTATACGCACTTCTAAACTATTTTAATCTAACCCAAGCATAATGATCACTTCAATCACACTAAACGATAACAAATGTAGTGTTTGTGCATTTATTGGTTAAACCGAACAATAGACCAAAGAAATCACCCTTGAAATGGATCCACTTCTTCAAAACTTATGCACAATATTCGATCACCATCATTAAACACTTTTGCCTATAAGCCACAAATATACATCCAAATGACAACTCTCGATCAACATAATCATTTACTGAGCACCAATGAAGCTTTACCAATTGTAAAGTATCAAAAACTACTCGTGTTCACTCAATAAGAACCGAGAATCAAATTATCATTCTCGAATCAAATGTAATTAGTCATCAAAGATAAAGCATAACGTGTGATTAATGAAAAAGAAGTCAAATCCATCTAGTACGACCAAGTGAATTATATTTCATTGAATTTAAGTTAAAATTAGGTATTTTGTTTTTGTGCATCCATGTAATCTGGATGACTTAACAAATACTTCAGAAATGAACTACGTATACAAATTTATAAACAACAATAGTTCTCGCGTGAATAGGTTTTGATTCCGGTAACAACCACCAATCCTACGCGGTTTCACTTCTTATGCCATCTATACGCACTTCTAAACTATTTTAATCTAACCCATGCATAACGATCACTTCAATCACACTAAACAATAAGAAATGTAGAGTTTGTGCATTTATTGGTTAAACCGAACATGAGACCAAAGAAATCACCATTTAAATGGATCCACTTCTTCAAAACTTATGCACAATATTCGATCACCATCATCAAACACTTTTGCCAATAAGCCACAAATATCCATGACAACTCTACAACTCTCGATCAACATAATTACTTAGCACCATGAAGTTTACCAATTGTAAAGTACCAAAACTACTCGTGTTCACTCAATAAGAACGAGAATCAAATTATCATTCTCGAATCTAATGTAATTAGTCATCAAAGATAAAGCATAACGTGTGATTAATGAAAAGAAGTCAAATCAATCTAGTACGACCAAGTGAATTATATTTCATTGAATTTAAGTTAATTAGGTAATTATTGTTTTTGTGCATCCATGTAATCTGGATGACTTAACGAAATACTTCAGAAATGAACTACGTATACAAATTTATAAAACAACAATAGTTCTCGCGTGAATAGGTTTTGATTCCGGTAACAACCACAATCCTACGCGTTTCACTTCTTATGCCATCTATACGCACTTCTAAACTATTTTAATCTAACCCAAGCATAATGATCACTTCAATCACACTAAACGATAACAAATGTAGTGTTTGTGCATTTATTGGTTAAACCGAACATAGACCAAAGAAATCACCATTGAAATGGATCCACTTCTTCAAAACTTATGCACAATATTCGATCACCATCATTAAACACTTTTGCCTATAAGCCACAATATACATCCAAATGACAACTCTCGATCAACATAATCATTTACTGAGCCCAATGAAGCTTTACCAATGTAAAGTACCAAACTACTCGTGTTCACTCAATAAGAACCGAGAATCAAATTATCATTCTCGAATCTAATGTAATTAGTCATCAAAGATAAAGCATAACGTGTGATTAATGAAAAGAAGTCAAATCCATCTAGTACGACCAAGTGAATTATTTTCATTGAATTTAAGTTAAAATTAGGTAATTATTGTTTTTGTGCATCCATGTAATCTGGATGACTTAACGAAATACTTCAGAAATGAACTACGTATACAAATTTATAAAACAACATAGTTCTCGCGTGAATAGGTTTTGATTCCGGTAACAACCACCAATCCTACGCGGTTTCACTTCTTATGCCATCTATACGCACTTCTAAACTATTTTAATCTAACCAAGCATAATGATCACTTCAATCACACTAAACGATAACAAATGTAGTGTTTGTGCATTTATTGGTTAAACCGAACACGAGACCAAAGAAATCACCCTTGAAATGGATCCACTTCTTCAAAACTTATGCATAATATTCGATCACTATCATTAACACTTTTGCCTATAAGCCACAAATATACATCCAAATGACAACTCTCGATCAACATAATCATTTACTGAGCACCATGAAAGTTACCACTTGTAAAGTACCAAAAACTACTCGTGTTCACTCAATAAGAACCGAGAATCAAATTATCATTCTCGAATCTAATGTAATTAGTCCTTAAAGATAAAGCATAACGTGTGATTAATGAAAAAAAAAGTCAAATCCATCTAGTACGACCAAGTGAATTATATTTCATTGAATTTAAGTTAAAATTAGGTAATTATTGTTTTGTGCATCCATGTAATCTGGATGACTTAACGAAATACTTCAGAAATGAACTACGTATAAAAATTTATAAAACAACAATAGTTCTCGCGTGAATAGGTTTTGATTCCGGTAACAACCACCAATCCTACGCGGTTTCACTTCTTATGCCATCTATACACACTTCTAAACTATTTTAATCTAACCCAAGCATAATGATCACTTCAATCACACTAAACGATAACAAATGTAGTGTTTGTGCATTTATTGGTTAAACCGAACAATAACCAAAGAAATCACCATGAAATGGATCCACTTCTTCAAACTTATGCACAATATTCGATCACCATCATTAAACACTTTTGCCTATAAGCCAAATATACATCCAAATGACAACTCTCGATCACATAATCATTTACTGAGCACCAATGAAGCTTTACCATTGTAAAGTACCAAAACTACTCGTGTTCACTCAATAAGAACCGAGAATCAATTATCATTCTCGAATCTAATGTAATTAGTCATCAAGATAAAGCATAACGTGTGATTAATGAAAAGAAGTCAATCCATCTAGTACGACCAAGTGAATTATATTTCATTGAATTTAAGTTATTATTAGGTAAATATTGTTTTGTGCATCCATGTAATCTGGATGACTTAACGAAATACTTCAGAAATGAACTACGTATACAAATTTTTAAAACAACAATAGTTCTCGCGTGAATAGGTTTTGATTCCGGTAACAACCAACAATCCTATGCGGTTTCACTTCTTATACCATCTATACGCACTTCTAAACTATTTTAATCTAACCCAAGCATAATGATCACTTCAATCACACTAAAGGATAACAAATGTAGTGTTTGTGCATTTATTGGTTAAACCGAAAACGAGACCAAGAAATCACCTTGAAATGGATCCACTTCTTCAAAACTTATGCACAATATTCGATCACCATCATTAAACACTTTTGCCTATAAGCCACAAATATACATCCAAATGACAACTCTCGATCAACATAATCATTTACTGAGCACCAATGAAGTTTACCAATTGTAAAGTACCAAAACTACTCGTGTCACTCAATAAAACCGAGAATCAAATTATCATTCTCGAATCTAATGTAATTAGTCATCAAAGATAAGCATAACGTGTGATTAATGAAAAAAGTCAAATCCATCTAGTACGACCAAGTGAATTATATTTCATTGAATTTAAGTTAAAATTAGGTAATTATTGTTTTGTGCATCCATGTAATCTGGATGACTTAACGAAATACTTCAGAAATGAACTACGTATACAAATTTATAAAACAACAATAGTTCTCGCGTGAATAGGTTTTGATTCCGGTAACAACCACCAATCCTACGCGGTTTCACTTCTTATGCCATCTATACGCTTTCTAAACTATTTTAATCTAACCCAAGCATAATGATCACTTCAATCACACTAAACAATAAGAAATGTAGTGTTTGTGCATTTATTGGTTAAACCGAACATGAGACCAAAGAAATCACCATTGAAATGATCCACTTCTTCAAAACTTATGCACAATATTCGATCACCATCATTAAACACTTTTGCCTATAAGCCACAAATATACATCCAAATGACAACTCTCGATCAACATATCATTTACTTAGCACCAATGAAGTTTACCAATTGTAAAGTACCAAAACTACTCGTGTTTCACTCAATAAGAACCGAGAATCAAATTATCATTCTCGAATCTAATGTAATTAGTCATCAAAGATAAAGCATAACGTGTGATTAATGAAAATGAATCAGAATCAAATCTAGTACGACCAAGTGAATTATATTTCATTGAATTTAAGTTAAAATTAGGTATTATTGTTTTGTGCATCCATGTAATCTGGATGCTTAACGAAATACTTCAGAAATGAACTACGTATACAATTTATAAAACAACAATAGTTCTCGCGTGAATAGGTTTTGATTCCGGTAACAACCACCAATCCTACGCGGTTTCACTTCTTATGCCATCTATACACACTTCTAAACTATTTTAATCTAACTCAAGCATAATGATCACTTCAATCACACTAACGATAACAAATGTAGTGTTTGTGCATTTATTGGTTAAACCGAACATAGACCAAAGAAATCACCATTGAAATGGATCCACTTCTTCAAACTTATGCACAATATTCGATCACCATCATTAAACACTTTTGCCTATAAGCCACAAATATACATCCAAATGACAACTCTCGATCAACATAATCATTTACTGAGCACCAATGAAGCTTTACCATTGTAAAGTACCAAAACTACTCGTGTTCACTCAATAAGACCGAGAATCAATTATCATTCTCGAATCTAATGTAATTAGTCATCAAAGATAAAGCATAACGTGTGATTAATGAAAAAGAAGTCAAATCCATCTAGTACGACCAAGTGAATTATTTCATTGAATTTAAGTTAAAATTAGGTAATTATTGTTTTGTGCATCCATGTAATCTGGATGACTTAACGAAATACTTCAGAAATGAACTACGTATACAAATTTATAAAACAACAATAGTTCTCGCGTGAATAGGTTTTGATTCCGGTAACAACCACCAATCCTACGCGGTTTCACTTCTTATGCCATCTATACACACTTCTAAACTATTTTAATCTAACCCAAGCATAATGATCACTTCAATCACACTAAACGATAACAAATGTAGTGTTTGTGCATTTATTGGTTAAACCGAACACGAGACCAAAGAAATCACCCTTGAAATGGATCCACTTCTTCAAAACTTATGCACAATATTCGATCACCATCATTAAACACTTTTGCCTATAAGCCACAAATATACATCCAAATGACAACTCTCGATCAACATAATCATTTACTTCGCACCAATGAAGCTTTGCCAATTGTAAAGTACCCAAAACTACTCGTGTTCACTCAATAAGAACCGAGAATCAAATTATCATTCTCGAATCTAATGTAATTAGTCATTAAAGATAAAGCATAACGTGTGATTAATGAATAAGAAGTCAAATCCATCTAGTACGCCCAAGTGAATTATATTTCATTGAATTTAAGTTAAAATTAGGTAATTATAGTTTTGTGCATCCAAGTAATCTGGATGACTTAACGAAATATTTCAGAAATGAACTACGTATACAAATTTATAAAATAACAATAGTTCTCGCGTGAATAGGTTTTGATTCAGGTAACAACCACCAATCCTACGCGGTTTCACTTCTTATGCCATCTATAAACACTTCTAAACTATTTTAATCTAACCCAAGCATAATGATCACTTCAATCACACTAAACAATAACAAATGTAGTGTTTGTGCATTTATTGGTTAAACCGAACATGAGACCAAAGAAATCACCTTGAAATGGATCCACTTCTTCAAAACTTATGCACATATTCGATATCACCATCATTAAACACTTTTGCCTATAAGCCACAAATATACATCCAAATGACAACTCTCGATCACATAATCATTTACTTAGCACCAATGAAGTTTACCAATTGTAAAGTACCAAAAACTACTCGTGTTCACTCAATAAGAACCGAGAATCAAATTATCATTCTCGAATCTAATGTAATTAGTCATCAAAGATAAAGCATAACGTGTGATTAATGAATAAGAAGTTAAATCAATCGAGTACGACCAAGTGAATTATATTTCATTGAATTTAAGTTATAATTTGGTAATTATTGTTTTGTGCATCCATGTAATCTGGATGGCTTAACGAAATACTTCAGAAATGAACTATGTATACAAATTTATAAAACACAATAGTTCTCGCGTGAATAGGTTTTGATTCCGGTAACAACCACCAATCCTACGCGGTTTCACTTCTTATGCCATCTATACGCACTTCTAAACTATTTTAATCTAACCCAAGCATAATGATCACTTCAATCACACTAAACGATAACAAATGTAGTGTTTGTGCATTTATTGGTTAAACCGAACAATAGACCAAAGAAATCACCATTGAAATGGATCCACTTCTTCAAAACTTATGCACAATATTCGATCACCATCATTAACACTTTTGCCTATAAGCCACAATATACATCCAAATGACAACTCTCGATCAACATAATCATTTACTGAGCACCAATGAAGTTTACCAATTGTAAAGTACCAAAAACTACTCGTGTTCACTCAATAAGAACCGAGAATCAAATTATCATTCTCGAATCTAATGTAATTAGTCATCAAAGATAAAGCATAACGTGTGATTAATGAAAAAGAAGTCAATCCATCTAGTACGACCAAGTGAATTATATTTCATTGAATTTTAAGTTAATTAGGTATTATTGTTTTGTGCATCCATGTAATCTGGATGACTTAACGAATACTTCAGAAATGAACTACGTATACAATTTATAAAACACAATAGTTCTCGCGTGAATAGGTTTTGATTCCGGTAACAACCACCAATCCTACGCGGTTTCACTTCTTATGCCATCTATACGCACTTCTAAACTATTTTAATCTAACCCAAGCATATGATCACTTCAATCACACTAAACGATACAAATGTAGTGTTTGTGCATTTATTGTTAAACCGAACACGAGACCAAAGAAATCACCCTTGAAATGGATCCACTTCTTCAAAACTTATGCACATATTCGATCACCATCATTAACACTTTTGCCTATAAGCCACAAATATACATCCAAATGACAACTCTCGATCAACATAATCATTTACTGAGCACCAATGAAAGTTTACCAATGTAAAGTACCAAAAACTACTCGTGTTCACTCAATAAGAACCGAGAATCAAATTATCATTCTCGAATCTAATGTAATTAGTCATCAAATAAAGCATAACGTGTGATTAATGAAAAGAAGTCAATCATCTAGTACGACCAAGTGAATTATATTTCATTGAATTTAAGTTAAAATTAGGTAATTATTGTTTTGTGCATCCATGTAATCTGGATGACTTAACGAAATACTTCAGAAATGAACTACGTATACAAATTTATAAAACAACAATAGTTCTCGCGTGAATAGGTTTTGATTCCGGTAACAACCACCAATCCTACGCGTTTCACTTTCTTATGCCATCTATACGCACTTCTAAACTATTTTAATCTAACCAAGCATAATGATCACTTCAATCACACTAAACAATAACAAATGTAGTGTTTGTGCATTTATTGGTTAAACCGAACATGAGACCAAAGAAATCACCATTGAAATGGATCCACTTCTTCAAACTTATGCACAATATTCGATCACCATCATTAAACACTTTTGCCTATAAGCCACAAATATACATCCAAATGACAACTCTCGATCAACATAATCATTTACTGAGCACCAATGAAGTTTACCAATTGTAAAGTACCAAAAACTACTCGTGTTCACTCAATAAGAACCGAGAATCAAATTATCATTCTCGAATCTAATGTAATTAGTCATCAAAGATAAAGCATAACGTGTGATTAATGAAAAGAAGTCAAATCCATCTAGTACGACCAAGTGAATTATATTTCATTGAATTAAGTTAAAATTAGGTAATTATTGTTTTGTGCATCCATGTAATCTGGATGACTTAACAAATACTTCAGAAATGAACTACGTATACAAATTTATAAAACAACAATAGTTCTCGCGTGAATAGGTTTTGATTCCGGTAACAACCACCAATCCTACGCGGTTTCACTTCTTATGCCATCTATACGCACTTCTAAACTATTTTAATCTACCCAAGCATAATGATCACTTCAATCACACTAACAATAACAAATGTAGTGTTTGTGCATTTATTGGTTAAACCGAACAGAACCAAGAAATCACCCTTGAAATGAAATGGATCCACTTCTTCAAAACTTATGCACAATATTCGATCACCATCATTAAACACTTTTGCCCATAAGCCACAAATATACATCCAAATGACAACTCTCGATCAACATAATCATTTACTGAGCACCAATGAAGCTTTACCAATTGTAAAGTAGCAAAAACTACTCATGTTCACTCAATAAAAACCGAGAATCAAATTATCATTCTCGAATCTAATGTAATTAGTCATTAAAAATAAAGCATAACGTGTGATTAATGAAAAAGAAGTCAAATCCATCTAGTACGACCAAGTGAATTATATTTAATTGAATTTAAGTTTAAATTAGGTAATTATTGTTTTGTGCATCCATGTAATCTAGATGACTTAAGGAAATACTTCAGAAATGAACTACGTATACAAATTTATAAAACAACAATAGTTCTCGCGTGAATAGGTTTTGATTCCGGTAACAACCACCAATCCTACGCGGTTTCACTTCTTATGCCTTCTATACGCACTTCTAAACTATTTTAATCTAACCCATGCATAATCATCACTTCAATCACACTAAACGATAACAAATGTAGTGTTTATGCATTTATTGGTTAAACCGAACAACAGACCAAAGAAATCACCCTTGAAATGGATCCACTTCTTCCAAAACTTATGCACATATTCGATCACCATCATTAAACACTTTTGCCTATAAGCCACAATATACATCCAAATGACAACTCTCGATCAACATAATCATTTACTGAGCACCAATGAAGCTTTACCAATTGTAAAGTACCAAAAACTACTCGTGTTCACTCAATAAGAACCGAGAATCAAATTATCATTCTCGAATCTAATGTAATTAGTCATCAAAGATAAAGCATAACGTGTGATTAATGAAAAAAAGTCAAATCCATCTAGTACGACCAAGTGAATTATATTTCATTGATTTAAGTTAAATTAGGTAATTATTGTTTTGTGCATCCATGTAATCTGGATGACTTAACGAAATACTTCAGAAATGAACTACGTATACAAATTTATAAACAACAATAGTTCTCGCGTGAATAGGTTTTGATTCCGGTAACAACCACCAATCCTACGCGTTTTCACTTCTTATGCCATCTATACGCACTTCTAAACTATTTTAATCTAACCCAAGCATAATGACCACTTCAATCACACTAAACATAACAAATGTAGTGTTTGTGCATTTATTGGTTAAACCGAACACGAGACCAAAGAAATCACCATTGAAATGGATCCACTTCTTCAAAACTTATGCACAATATTCGATCACCATCATCAAACACTTTTGCCAATAAGCCACAAATATACATCCAAATGACAACTCTCGATCAACATAATCATTTCCTTCGCACCAATAAAAGTTTACCAATTGTAAAGTATAAAAAACTACTCGTGTTCACTCAATAAGAACCGAGAATCAAATTATCATTCTCGAATCAAATGTAATTAGTCATCAAAGATAAAGCATAACGTGTGATTAATGAAAACGAAGTCAAATCCATCTAGTACGACCAAGTGAATTATATTTCATTGAATTTAAGTTATAATTAGGTAATTATTGTTTTGTGCATCCATGTAATCTGGATGACTTAACGAAAATACTTCAGAAATAAACTACGTACACAAATTTATAAAACAACAATAGTTCTCGCGTGAATAGGTTTTGATTCCGGTAACAACCACCAATCCTACGCGGTTTCACTTCTTATGCCATCTATACGCACTTCTAAACTATTTTAATCTAACCCAAGCATAATGATCACTTCAATCACACTAAATGATAACAAATGTAGTGTTTGTGCATTTATTGGTTAAACCGAACATAGACAAAAGATCACCATTGAAATGGATCCACTTCTTCAAAACTTATGCACAATATTCGATCACCATCATTAACACTTTTGCCTATAAGCCACAAATATACATCCAAATGACAACTCTCGATCAACATAATCATTTACTGAGCACCAATGAAGTTTACCAATTGTAAAGTACCAAAACTACTCGTGTTCACTCAATAAGAACCGAGAATCAAATTATCATTCTCGAATCTAATGTAATTAGTCATCAAAGATAAAGCATAACGTGTGATTAATGAAAAGAAGTCAAATCCATCTAGTACGACCAAGTGAATTATATTTCATTGAATTTAAGTTAAAATTAGGTATTATTGTTTTGTGCATCCATGTAATCTGGATGACTTAACGAAATACTTCAGAAATGAACTACGTATACAAATTTATAAAACAACAATAGTTCTCGCGTGAATAGGTTTTGATTCCGGTAACACCACCAATCCTACGGTTTTCACTTCTTATGCCATCTATACGCACTTCTAAACTATTTTAATCTAACCCAAGCATAATGATCACTTCAATGACACTAAACGATAACAAATGTAGTGTTTGTGCATTTATTGGCTAAACCGAACATGAGACCGAAGAAATCACCCTTGAAATGGATCTACTTCTTCAAAACTTATGCACAATATTCGATCACCATCATTAAACACTTTTGCCTATAAGCCACAAATATACATCCAAATGACAACTCTCGATCAACATAATCATTTACTGAGCACCAATGAAGTTTTACCAATTGTAAAGTACCAAAAACTACTCGTGTTCACTAATAACCGAGAATCAAATTATCATTCTCGAATCTAATGTAATTAGTCATCAAGATAAAGCATAACGTGTGATTAATGAAAAGAAGTCAAATCCATCTAGTACGACCAAGTGAATTATATTTCATTGAATTTAAGTTAAAATTAGGTAATTATTGTTGTTTTGTGCATCCATGTAATCTGGATGACTTAACGAATACTTCAGAAATGAACTACGTATACAAATTTAAAAACAACAATAGTTCTCGCGTGAATAGGTTTTGATTCCGGTAACAACCACCAATCCTACGCGGTTTCACTTCTTATGCCATCTATACGCACTTCTAAACTATTTTAATCTAACCCAGCATAATGATCACTTCAATCACACTAACAATAAGAAATGTAGTGTTTGTGCTTTATTTGTTAATAACCGACCGACATAGACCAAGAAATCACCCTTGAAATGGATCCACTTCTTCAAAACTTATGCACAATATTCGATCACCATCATTAAAACTTTTGCCTATAAGCCACAAATATACATCAAATGACAACTCTCGATCAACATAATCATTTACTTAGCACCAATGAAGTTACCAATTGTAAAGTACCAAAACTACTCGTGTTCACTCAATAAGAACCGAGAATCAATTATCATTCTCGAATCTAATGTAATTAGTCATCAAAGATAAAGCATAATGTGATTAATGAAAAGAAGTCAAATCCATCTAGTACGACCAAGTGAATTATATTTCATTGAATTTAAGTTAAAATTAGTAATTATTGTTTTGTGCATCCATGTAATCTGGATGGCTTAACGAAATACTTCAGAAATGAACTACGTATACAAATTTATAAAACAACAATAGTTCTCGCGTGAATATTTTGATTCCGGTAACAACCACCAATCCTACGCGGTTTCACTTCTTATGCCATCTATACGCACTTCTAAACTATTTTAATCTAACCCAAGCATAATGATCACTTCAATCACACTAAACGATACAAATGTAGTGTTTGTGCATTTATTGTTTAAACCGAACCGAGACCAAGAAATCACCCTTGAAATGGATCCACTTCTTCAAAACTTATGCACAATATCGATCACCATCATTAAACACTTTTGCCTATAAGCCACAAATATACATCCAAATGACAACTCTCGATCAACATAATCATTTACTGAGCACCAATGAAGCTTTACCAATTGTAAGTACCAAAACTACTCGTGTTCACTCAATAAGAACCGAGAATCAAATTATCATTCTCGAATCTAATGTAATTAGTCATCAAAGATAAGCATAACGTGTGATTAATGAAAAGAAGTCAAATCCATCTAGTACGACCAAGTGAATTATATTTCATTGAATTTAAGTTAAAATTAGGTAATTATTGTTTTGTGCATCCATGTAATCTGGATGACTTAACAAATACTTCAGAAATGAACTACGTATACAAATTTATAAACAACAATAGTTCTCGCGTGAATAGGTTTTGATTCCGGTAACAACCACCAATCCTACGCGGTTTCACTTCTTATGCCATCTATACGCACTTCTAACTATTTTAATCTAACCCAAGCATAATGATCACTTCAATCACACTAAAGAAACAAATGTAGTGTTTGTGCATTTATTGGTTAACCGAACAGAGACCAAAGAAATCACCCTTGAAATGGATCCACTTTTCAAAACTTATGCACAATATTCGATCACCATCATTAAACACTTTTGCCTATAAGCCACAAATATACATCCAATGACAACTCTCGATCAACATAATCATTTACTGAGCACCAATGAAGCTTTACCAATTGTAAAGTACCAAAACTACTCGTGTTCACTCAATAAGAACCGAGAATCAAATTATCATTCTCGAATCTAATGTAATTAGTCATCAAAGATAAAGCATAACGTGTGATTAATGAAAAGAAGTCAAATCCATCTAGTACGACCAAGTGAATTATATTTCATTGAATTTAAGTTAAATTAGGTAATATTGTTTTGTGCATCCATGTAATCTGGATGACTTAACGAAATACTTCAGAAATGAACTACGTATACAAATTTATAAAACACAATAGTTCTCGCGTGAATAGGTTTTGATTCCGGTAACAACCACAATCCTACGCGTTTCACTTCTTATGCCATCTATACGCACTTCTAAACTATTTAATCTAACCCATGCATAAATCACTTCAATCACACTAAACATAACATGTAGTGTTTGTGCATTTATTGGTTAAACCGAACATGAGACCAAAGAAATCACCCTTGAAATAGATCCACTTCTTCAAAACTTATGCATAATATTCGATCACCATCATTAAACACTTTTGCCTATAAGCCACAAATATACATCCAAATGACAACTCTCTATTAACATAATCATTTACTTAGCACGAATGAAGCTTTACCAATTGTAAAGTACCAAAAACTACTCGTTTTCACTCAATAAGACCGAGAATCAAATTATCATTCTCGAATCTAATGTAATTAGTCATCAAGATAAAGCATAACGTGTGATTAATGAAAAGAAGTCAAATCCATCTAGTACGACCAAGTGAATTATATTTCATTGAATTTAAGTTAAAATTAGGTAATTATTGTTTTGTGCATCCATGTAATCTGGATGGCTTAACGAAATACTTCAGAAATGAACTACGTATACAAATTTATAAAACAACAATAGTTCTCGCGTGAATAGGTTTTGATTCCGGTAACAACCACCATCCTACGCGGTTTCACTTCTTATGCCATCTATACGCACTTCTAAACTATTTTAATCTAACCAAGCATAATGATCACTTCAATCACACTAACATAACAAATGTAGTGTTTGTGCATTTATTGGTTAAACCGAACATGAGACCAAAGAAATCACCCTTGAAATGGATCCACTTTTCAAAACTTATGCACAATATTCGATCACCATCATTAAACACTTTTGCCTATAAGCCACAAATATACATCCAAATGACAACTCTCGATCAACATAATCATTTACTTCGCACCAATGAAATTTTACCAATTGTAAAGTACCAAAAACTACTCGTGTTCACTCAATAAGAACCGAGAATCAAATTATCATTCTCGAATCTAATGTAATTAGTCATCAAAGATAAAGCATAACGTGTGATTAATGAAAACGAAGTCAAATCCATCTAGTACGACCAAGTGAATTATATTTCATTGAATTTAAGTTATTATTAGGTAATTATTGTTTTGTGCATCCATGTAATCTGGATGACTTAACGAAATACTTCAGAAATAAACTACGTACACAAATTTATAAAACAACAATAGTTCTCGCGTGAATAGGTTTTGATTCCGGTAACAACCACCAATCCTACGCGGTTTCACTTCTTATCCCATCTATACGCACTTCTAAACTATTTTAATCTAACCCAAGCACAATTATCACTTCAATCACACTAAACAATAAGAAATGTAGTGTTTGTGCATTTATTGGTTAAACCGAACACGAGACCAAAGAAATCATCCTTGAAATGGATCCACTTTTCAAAACTTATGCACAATATACGATCACCATCATTAAAAACTTTTGCCTATAAGCCACAAATATACATCCAAATGACAACTCGCGATCAACATAATCATTTACTGAGCACCAATGAAGCTTTACCAATTGTAAAGTACCAAAAACTACTCGTGTTCACTAAATAAGAACCGAGAATCAAATTATCATTCTCGAATCTAATGTAATTAGTCATCAAAGATAAAGCATAACGTGTGATTAATGAAAAGAAGTCAAATCAATCTAGTACGACCAAGTGAATTATATTTCATTGAATTTAAGTTAAATTAGGTAATTATTGTTTTGTGCATCCATGTAATCTGGATGGCTTAACGAATACTTCAGAAATGAACTACGTATACAAATTTATAAAACAACAATAGTTCTCGCGTGAATAGGTTTTGATTCCGGTAACAACCACCAATCCTACGCGGTTTCACTTCTTATGCCATCTATACGCACTTCTAAACTATTTTTAATCTAACCCAAGCATAATGATCACTTCAATCACACTAAACGATAACAAATGTAGTTTTGTGCATTTATTGGTTAAACCGAACAGACCAAAGAAATCACCCTTGAAATGGATCCACTTCTTCAAACTTATGCACAATATTCGATCACCATCATTAAACACTTTTGCCTATAAGCCACAAATATACATCCAAATGACAACTCTCGATCAACATAATCATTTACTGAGCACCAATGAAGCTTTACCAATTGTAAAGTACCAAAAACTACTCGTGTTCACTCAATAAGAACCGAGAATCAAATTATCATTCTCGAATCTAATGTAATTAGTCATCAAGATAAAGCATAACGTGTGATTAATGAAAAGAAGTCAAATCCATCTAGTACGACCAAGTGAATTATATTTCATTGAATTTAAGTTAAAATTAGGTAATTATTGTTTTGTGCATCCATGTAATCTGGATGACTTAACAAATACTTCAGAAATGACTACGTATACAATTTATAAAACAACAATAGTTCTCGCGTGAATAGGTTTTGATTCCGGTAACAACCACCAATCCTACGCGGTTTCACTTCTTATGCCATCTATACGCACTTCTAAACTATTTTAATCTAACCCAAGCATAATGATCACTTCAATCACACTAAACGATAACAAATGTAGTGTTTGTGCATTTATTTGTTAAACCGAACATGAGACCAAAGAAATCACCCTTGAAATGGATCCACTTCTTCAAAACTTATGCACAATATTCGATCACCATCATTAAACACTTTTGCCTATAAGCCACAAATATACATCCAAATGACAACTCTCGATCAACATAATCATTTACTGAGCACCAATGAACTTACCAATTGTAAGTACCAAAAACTACTCGTGTTCACTCAATAAGACCGAGAATCAAATTATCATTCTCGAATCTAATGTAATTAGTCATCAAAGATAAAGCATAACGTGTGATTAATGAAAAAGAGTCAAATCCATCTAGTACGACCAAGTGAATTATATTTCATTGAATTTAAGTTAAATTAGGTAATTATTGTTTTGTGCATCCATGTAATCTGGATGACTTAACGAAATACTTCAGAAATGAACTACGTATACAAATTTATAAAACAACAATAGTTCTCGCGTGAATAGGTTTTGATTCCGGTAACAACCACCAATCCTACGCGGTTTCACTTCTTATGCCATCTATACGCACTTCTAAACTATTTTAATCTAACCCATGCATAAATCACTTCAATCACACTAAACATAACAAATGTAGTGTTTGTGCATTTATTGGTTAAACCGAACATAGACCAAAGAAATCACCCTTGAAATGGATCCACTTCTTCAAAACTTATGCACAATATTCGATCACCATCATTAAACACTTTGCCTATAAGCCACAAATATACATCCAAATGACAACTCTCGATCAACATAATCATTTACTTAGACCAATGAAGTTTACCAATTGTAAAGTACCAAAAACTACTCGTGTTCACTCAATAAGAACCGAGAATCAAATTATCATTCTCGAATCTAATGTAATTAGTCATCAAAGATAAAGCATAACGTGTGATTAATGAATAAGAAGTAAATCAATCTAGTACGACCAAGTGAATTATATTTCATTGAATTTAAGTATAATTAGGTAATTATTGTTTTGTGCATCCATGTAATCTGGATGCTTAACGAAATACTTCAGAAATGAACTACGTATACAAATTTATAAAACAACAATAGTTCTCGCGTGAATAGGTTTTGATTCCGGTAACAACCACCAATCCTACGCGGTTTCACTTCTTATGCCATCTATACGCACTTCTAAACTATTTTAATCTAACCCAGCATAATGATCACTTCAATCACAAAACGATACAAATGTAGTGTTTGTGCATTTATTGGTTAAACCGAACATGAGACCAAAGAAATCACCTTGAAATGGATCCACTTCTTCAAAACTTATGCACAATATTCGATCACCATCATTAAACACTTTTGCCTATAAGCACAATATACATCCAAATGACAACTCTCGATCAACATAATCATTTACTTAGCACCGAAAGTTTACCATTGTAAAGTACCAAAACTACTCGTGTTCACTCAATAAGAACCGAGAATCAAATTATCATTCTCGAATCTAATGTAATTAGTCATCAAAGATAAAGCATAACGTGTGATTAATGAAAAGAAGTCAAATCCATCTAGTACGACCAAGTGAATTATATTTCATTGAATTTAAGTTAAAATTAGGTATTATTTTTTGTGCATCCATGTAACGGATGATGGACTTAACGAAATACTTCAGAAATGAACTACGTATACAAATTTATAAAACAACAATAGTTCTCGCGTGAATAGGTTTTGATTCCGGTAACACCACCAATCCTACGCGTTTCACTTCTTATGCCATCTATACGCACTTCTAAACTATTTTAATCTAACCCAAGCATAATGATCACTTCAATCACACTAAACATAACAATGTAGTGTTTGTGCATTTATTGGTTAAACCGAACAGAGACCAAAGAAATCACCATTGAATGGATCCACTTCTTCAAAACTTATGCACAATATTCGATCACCATCATTAAACACTTTTGCCTATAAGCCACAAATATACATCCAAATGACAACTCTCGATCAACATAATCATTTACTTAGCACCAATGAAAGTTTACCAATTGTAAAGTACCAAAACTACTCGTGTTCACTCAATAAGAACCGAGAATCAAATTATCATTCTCGAATCTAATGTAATTAGTCATCAAAGATAAAGCATAACGTGTGATTAATGAAAAAGAAGTCAAATCAATCTAGTACGACCAAGAATTATATTTCATTGAATTTAAGTTAAAATTAGGTAATTATTGTTTTGTGCATCCATGTAATCTGGATGACTTAACGAAATACTTCAGAAATGAACTACGTATACAAATTTATAAACAACAATAGTTCTCGCGTGAATAGGTTTTGATTCCGGTAACAACCACCAATCCTACGCGGTTTTCACTTCTTATGCCATCTATACGCACTTCTAACTATTTTAATCTAACCCAAGCATAATGATCACTTCAATCACACTAAACGATAACAAATGTAGTGTTGTGCATTTATTGGTTAAACCGAACACGAGACCAAAGAAATCACCCTTGAAATGGATCCACTTCTTCAAAACTTATGCACATATTCGATCACCATCATTAACTTTTGCCTATAAGCCACAAATACATCCAAATGAAACTCTCGATCAACATAATCATTTACTAGCACCAATGAAGCTTTACCAATTGTAAAGTACCAAAAACTACTCGTGTTCACTCAATAAGAACCGAGAATCAAATTATCATTCTCGAATCTAATGTAATTAGTCATCAAAAGATAAAGCATAACGTGTGATTAATGAAAAAGAAGTCAAATCCATCTAGTACGACCAAGTGAATTATATTTCATTGAATTTAAGTTAAATTAGTAATTATTGTTTTGTGCATCCATGTAATCTGGATGACTTAACAAATACTTCAGAAATGAACTACGTATACAAATTTATAAACAACAATAGTTCTCGCGTGAATAGGTTTTGATTCCGGTAACAACCACCAATCCTACGCGGTTCACTTCTTATGCCATCTATACGCACTTCTAAACTATTTTAATCTAACCCAAGCATAATGATCACTTCAATCACACAAAAGATAACAAATGTAGTGTTTGTGCATTTATTGGTTAAACCGAACACGAGACCAAAGAATCACCATTGAAATGGATCCACTTCTCAAAACTTATGCACATATTCGATCACCATCATTAACACTTTTGCCTATAAGCCACAAATATACATCCAAATGACAACTCTCGATCAACATAATCATTTACTGAGCACCAATGAAGCTTTACCAATTGTAAAGTACCAAAACTACTCGTGTTCACTCAATAAGAACCGAGAATCAAATTATCATTCTCGAATCTAATGTAATTAGTCATCAAGATAAAGCATAACGTGTGATTAATGAAAAGAAGTCAAATCCATCTAGTACGACCAAGTGAATTATATTTCATTGAATTTAAGTTAAATTAGGTAATTATTGTTTTGTGCATCCATGTAATCTGGATGACTTAACGAAATACTTCAGAAATGAACTACGTATACAATTTTAAAACAACAATAGTTCTCGCGTGAATAGGTTTTGATTCCGGTACACCACCAATCCTACGCGGTTTCACTTCTTATGCCATCTATACGCACTTCTAAACTATTTTAATCTAACCCATGCATAATGATCACTTCAATCACACTAAGATAACAAATGTAGTGTTTGTGCATTTATTGGTTAAACCGACACGAGACCAAAGAAATCACCCTTGAAATGGATCCACTTCTTCAAAACTTATGCACAATATTCGATCACCATCATTAAACACTTTTGCCTATAAGCCACAAATATACATCCAAATGACAACTCTCGATCAACATAATCATTTACTTAGCACCATGAAAGTTTAAGTTTACCATTGTAAAGTACCAAAACTACTGTGTTCACTCAATAAGAACCGAGAATCAAATTATCATTCTCGAATCTAATGTAATTAGTCATCAAAGATAAAGCATAACGTGTGATTAATGAATAAGAAGTCAAATCAATCTAGTACGACCAAGTGAATTATATTTCATTGAATTTAAGTTATAATTAGGTAATTATTGTTTTGTGCATCCATGTAATCTGGATGGCTTAACAAAATACTTCAGAAATGAACTACGTAACAAATTTAAAAACAACAATAGTTCTCGCGAATAGTTTTTGATTCCGTAACAACCACCAATCCTACGGTTTCACTTCTTATGCCATCTATACGCACTTCTAAACTATTTTAATCTAACCCAAGCATAGATCACTTCAATCACACTAAACATACAAATGTAGTGTTTGTGCATTTATTGTTAACCGAACAGAACCAAAGAAATCACCCTTGAAATGGACCACTTCTTCAAAACTTATGCACATATTCGAATCACCATCATTAAAACTTTTGCCTATAAGCCACAATATACATCCAAATGACAACTCTCGATCAACATAATCATTTACTGAGCACCAATGAAGCTTTACAATTGTAAAGTACCAAAAACTACTCGTGTTCACTCATAAGAACCGAGAATCAAATTATCATTCTCGAATCTAATGTAATTAGTCATCAAAGATAAAGCATAACGTGTGATTAATGAAAA
>CM046472.1:13225509-13481205 GCA_025506415.1 Flaveria robusta
CAATAAATGCACAAACACTACATTTCTTATTGTTTAGTGTGATTGAAGTGATCCTAATGCATGGGTTAGATTAAAATAGTTTAGAAGTGCGTATAGATTGCATAAGAAGGTGAAACCGCGTAGGATTGGTGGTTGTTACCGGAATCAAAACCTATTCACGCGAAAATATTGTTGTTTTATAAATTTGTATACGTAGTTCATTTCTGAAGTATTTCGTTAAGTCATCCAGATTACATGGATGCACAAAACAATAATTACCTAATTTTAACTTAAATTCAATGAAATATATTACTGGGTCGTACTAGATGGATTTGACTTTCTATCATTAATCACACGTTATGCTTTATCTTTGATGACTAATTACATTAGATTCGAGAATGATATTTGATTCTCGGTTCTTATTGAGTGAAAACGAGTAGTTTTTGGTACATTACAATTGGTAAGCTTATTGGTGCTCAGTAAATGATTATGTTGATCGAGAGTTGTCATTTGGATGTATATTGTGGCTTATAGGCAAAAGTGTTAATGATGGTGATCGAATATTGTGCATAAGTTTTGAAGAAGTGGATCCATTTCAAGGGTGATTTCTTTGGTCTCGTGTTCGGTTTAACCAATAAATGCACAAACACTACATTCTTATGTTTAGTGTGATTGAAGTGATCATTATGCATGGGTTAGATTAATAGTTTAGAATGCATATAGATGCATAAGAAGTGAAACCGCGTAGGATTGGTGGTTGTTACCGGAATCAAAACCTATTCACGCGAGAACTATTGTGTTTATAAATTTTATTACGTAGTTCATTTCTGAAGTATTTCGTTAAGCCATCCAGATTACATGGATGCACAAAACAATAATTACCTAATTTTAACTTAAATTCAATGAAATATAATTCACTTGGTCGTACTAGATGGATTTGACTTTTTATTTAATCACACGTTATGCTTTATCTTTGATGACTAATTACATTAGATTCGAGAATGATAATTTGATTCTCGGTTCTTGTGAGTGAACACGAGTAGTTTTTGGTACTTACAATTGGTAAAGCTTTTGGTGCTCGTAAATGATTATGTGATCGAGAGTTGTCATTTGGATATATTTGTGGCTTATAGGCAAAAGTGTTTAATGACGGTGATCGAATATTGTGCATAAGTTTTGAAGAAGTGGATCCTTGTCAAGGGTGATTTCTTTGGTCTCGTGTTCGGTTTAACCAATAAATGCACAAACACTACATTTTTATTGTTTAGTGTGATTGAAGTGATCCTTATGCATGGGTTAGATTAAATAGTTTAGAAGTGCGTATAGATGCATAAGAAGTGAAACCGCGTAGGATTGGTGGTTGTTACCGAATCAAAACCTATTCACGCGAGAAATATTGTTGTTTATAAATTGGTATACGAGTTCATTTCTGAAGTATTTCGTTAAGCCATCCAGATTACGGATGCACAAAACAATAATTACTAATTTTAACTTAATTCAATGAAATATAATTCACTTGGTCGTACTAGATGGATTTGACTTCTTTTTCATTAATCACACGTTATGCTTTATCTTTGATGACTAATTACATTAGATTCGAGAATGATAATTTGATTCTCGGTTCTTATTGAGTGAAACACGAGTAGTTTTGGTACTTTACAATTGGTAAAGCTTCATTGGTGCTAAGTAAATGATTATGTTGATCGAGAGTTGTCATTTGGATGTATATTTGTGGCTTATAGGCAAAAGTGTTAATGATGGTGATCGAATATTGTGCATAAGTTTTGAAGAAGTGGATCCATTTCAAGGTGATTTCTTTGGTTCGTGTTCGGTTTAACCAATAAATGCACAAACACTACATTTCTTATTGTTTAGTGTGATTGAAGTGATCCTAATGCATGGGTTAGATTAAAATAGTTTAGAAATGCATATAGATGGCATAAGAAGTGAAACCGCGTAGGATTGGTGGTTGTTACCGGAATCAAAACCTATTCACGCGAGAACTATTGTTGTTTTATAAATTTGTATACGTAGTTCATTTTTGAAGTATTTCGTTAAGCCATCCAGATTACATGGATGCATAAAACAATAATTACCTAATTTTAACTTAAATTCAATGAAATATAATTCACTTGGTCGTACTAGATGGATTTGACTTCTTATTCATTAATCACACGTTATGCTTTATCTTTGATGACTAATTACATTAGATTCGAGAATGATAATTTGATTCTCGGTTCTTATTGAGTGAAAACGAGTAGTTTTAGGTACATTACAATTGGTAAAGCTTTATTGGTGCTCAGTAAATGATTATGTTGATCGAGAGTTGTCCTTTGGATGTATATTTGTGGCTTATAGGAAAAAGTGTTTAATGACGGTGATCGAATATTGTGCATAAGTTTGAAGAAGTGGATCCATGTCAAGGGTGATTTCTTTGGTCTCATGTTCGGTTTAACCAATAAATGCACAAACACTACATTTCTTATTGTTTAGTGTGATTGAAGTGATCCTAATGCATGGGTTAGATTAAAATAGTTTAGAAGTGCGTATAGATTGCATAAGAAGTGAAACCGCGTAGGATTGGTGGTTGTTACCGGAATCAAAACCTATTCACGCGAGAACTATTGTTGTTTTATAAATTTGTATACGTAGTTCATTTCTGAAGTATTTCGTTAAGCCATCCAGATTACATGGATGCACAAAACAATAATTACCTAATTTTAACTTAAATTCAATGAAATATAATTCACTTGGTCGTACTAGATGGATTTGACTTCTTATTCATTAATCACACGTTATGCTTTATCTTTGATGACTAATTACATTAGATTCGAGAATGATAATTTGATTCTCGGTTCTTATTGAGTGAAAACGAGTAGTTTTTGGTACATTACAATTGGTAAAGCTTCATTGGTGCTCAGTAAATGATTATGTTGATCGAGAGTTGTCATTTGGATGTATATTGTGGCTTATTGACAAAAGTGTTTAATGATGGTGATAAAATATTGTGCATAAGTTTTGAAGAAGTGGATCCATTTCAAGGGTGATTTCTTTGGTCTCGTGTTTGGTTTAACCAATAAATGCACAAACACTACATTTCTTATTGTTTAGTGCGATTGAAGTGATCATTATGCATGGGTTAGATTAAAATAGTTTAGAAATGCGTATAGATGGCATAAGAAGTGAAACCGCGTAGGATTGGTGGTTGTTACCGGAATCAAAACCTATTCACGCGAGAACTATTGTTGTTTTATAAATTTGTATACGTAGTTCATTTCTGAAGTATTTCGTTAAGCCATCCAGATTACATGGATGCATAAAACAATAATTACCTAATTTTAACTTAAATTCAATGAAATATAATTCACTTGGTCGTACTAGATGGATTTGACTTTTTATTCATTAATCACACGTTATGCTTTATCTTTGATGACTAATTACATTAGATTCGAGAATGATAATTTTATTCTCGGTTCTTGTTGAGTGAACACGATTAGTTTTTGGTACTTTACAATTGGAAAACTTTCATTGTTGCTAAGTAAATGATTATGTTGATCGAGAGAGTGGTCATTGGATGTATATTTGTGGCTTATAGGCAAAAGTGTTTAATGACGATGATCGAATATTGTGCATAAGTTTTGAAGAAGTGCATCCATGTCAAGGGTGATTTCTTCGGTCTCGTGTTCGGTTTAACCAGTAAATGCACAAACACTACATTTCTTATTGTTTAGTGTGATTAAAGTGATCATTATCCATGGGTTAGATTAAAATAGTTTAGAAATGCGTAGAGATGGCATAAGAAGTGAAACCGTGTATGATTGGTGGTTGTTACCGGAATCAAAACCTATTCACGCGACAACTATTGTTGCTTTATAAATTTGTATACGTAGTTCATTTCTGAATTATTTTGTTAAGACATCCAGATTACATGGATGCACAAAACTATAATTACCTAATTTTAACTTAAATTCAATGAAATATAATTCACTTGGTCCTACTAGATTGATTTGACTTTTTATTCATTAATCACACGTTATGCTTTATCTTTGATGACTAATTACATTAGATTCGAGAATGATAATTTGATTCTCGGTTCTTATTGAGTGAAAACGAGTAGTTTTGGTACATTACAATTGGTAAATAACAGTGTGTAGTAAATGATTATGTTGATCGAGAGTTGTCATTTGGATGTATATTTGGGCTTATAGGCAAAAGTGTTTAATGACGGTGATCGAATATTGTGCATAAGTTTGAAGAAGTGGATCCATTTCAAGGGTGATTTCTTTGGTCTAGTGTCGGTTTAACCAATAAATGCACAAACACTACATTTCTTATTGTTTAGTGTGATTGAAGTGATCATTATGCATGGGTTAGATTAAAATAGTTTAGAAAGCGTATAGATGCATAAGAAGTGAAACCGCGTAGGATTGGTGGTTGTTACCGGAATCAAAACCTATTCACGCGAGAACTATTGTGGTTTTATAAATTTGTATACGTAGTTCATTTCTGAAGTATTTCGTTAAGCCATCCAGATTACATGGATGCACAAAACAATAATTACCTAATTTTAACTTAAATTCAATGAAATATAATTCACTTGGTCGTACTAGATGGATTTGACTTCTTATTCATTAATCACACGTTATGCTTTATCTTTGATGACTAATTACATTAGATTCGAGAATGATAATTTGATTCACGGTTCTTATTGAGTGAAAACGAGTAGTTTTTGGTACACTACAATTGGTAAGCTTCATTGGTGCTTCGTAAATGATTATGTTGATCGAGAGTTATTCTTTGGATGTATATTTGTGGCTTATAGGCAAAAGTGTATAATGATGGTGCTCGAATATTGTGCATAAGTTTTGAAGAAGTGGATCCATTTCAAGGGTGATTTCTTTGGTCTCGTGTTCGGTTTAACCAATAAATGCACAAACACTACATTTCTTATTGTTTAGTGTGATTGAAGTGATCCTTATGCATGGGTTAGATTAAAATAGTTTAGAAGTGCATATAGATGGCATAAGAAGTGAAACCGCGTAGGATTGGTGGTTGTTACCGGAATCAAAACCTATTCACGCGAGAACTATTGTTGTTTTATAAATTTGTATACGTAGTTCATTTCTGAAGTATTTCGTTAAGCCATCCAGATTACATGGATGCACAAAACAATAATTACATAATTTTAACTTAAATTCAATGAAATATAATTCACTTGGTCGTACTAGATGGATTTGACTTCTTATTCATTAATCACACGTTATGCTTTATCTTTGATGACTAATTACATTAGATTCGAGAATGATAATTTGATTCTCGGTTCTTATTGAGTGAAAACGAGTAGTTTTTGGTACATTACAATTGGTAAAGCTTCATTGGTGCTTAGTAAATGATTATGTTGATCGAGAGTTGTCCTTTGGATGTATATTTGTGGCTTATAGGCAAAAGTGTATATGATGGTGCTGATGTGATATGTGCATAAATTGTGTAGTTTGAAGAAGTGGATCCATTTCAAGGGTGATTTCTTTGGTCTCGTGTTTGGTTTAACCAATAAATGCACAAACACTACATTTCTTAATGTTTAGTGCGATTGAAGTGATCATTATGCATGGGTTAGATTAAAATAGTTTAGAAATGGTTATAGATGGCATAAGAAGTGAAACGGTAGGATTGGTGGTTGTTACCGGAATCAAAAACCTATCACGCGAGAACTATTGGTTTTTTAAATTTGTATACGTAGTTCATTTCTGAAGTATTTCGTTAAGCCATCCAGATTACATGGATGCATAAAACAATAATTACCTAATTTTAACTTAAATTCAATGAAATATAATTCACTTGGTAGTACTAGATTGATTTGACTTTTTATTCATTAATCACACGTTATGCTTTATCTTTGATGACTAATTACATTAGATTCGAGAATGATAATTTTATTCTCGGTTCTTGTTGAGTGAACACGATTAGTTTTTGGTACTTTACAATTGGAAAACTTTCATTTTTGCTAAGTAAATGATTATGTTGATCGAGAGTGGACATTTGGATGTTATTTGGTGCTTATAGCAAAAGTGTTTAATGACGGTGATCGAATATTGTGCATAAGTTTTGAAGAAGTGGATCCATGTCAAGGGTGATTTCTTTGGTCTCGTGTTCGGTTTAACCAATAAATGCACAAACACTACATTTCTTATTGTTTAGTGTGATTGAAGTGATCATTATGCATGGGTTAGATTAAAATAGTTTAGAAATGCGTATAGATGGCATAAGAAGTGAAACCGTGTAGGATTGGTGGTTGTTACCGGAATCAAAACCTATTCACGCGAGAACTATTGTTGTTTTATAAATTTGTATACGTAGTTCATTTCTGAAGTATTTCGTTAAGCCATCCAGATTACATGGATGCATAAAACAATAATTACCTAATTTTAACTTAAATTCAATGAAATATAATTCACTTGGTCGTACTAGATTGATTTGACTTTTTATTCATTAATCACACGTTATGCTTTATCTTTGATGACTAATTACATTAGATTCGAGAATGATAATTTGATTCTCGGTCTTATTGAGTGAACACGAGTAGTTTTGGTACTTTACAATTGGAAACTTCATTGGTGCTAGTAAATGATTATGTTGATCGAGAGTGGTCATTTGGATGTATATTTGTGGCTTTAGGCAAAAGTGTTAATGATGGTGATCGAATATTGTGCATAAGTTTGAAGAAGTGGATCCATGTCAAGGGTGATTTCTTTGGTCTCGTGTTCGGTTTAACCAATAAATGCACAAACACTACATTCTTATTGTTTAGTGTGATTGAAGTGATCATTATGCATGGGTTAGATTAAAATAGTTTAGAAATGCGTAAGATGGCATAAGAAGTGAAACCGCGTAGGATTGGTGGTTGTTACCGGAATCAAAACCTATTCACGCGAGAACTATTGTTGTTTATAAATTGGTATACGTAGTTCATTTCTGAAGTATTCGTTAAGCCATCCAGATTACATGGATGCACAAAACAATAATTACCTAATTTTAACTTAAATTCAATGAAATATAATTCACTTGGTCGTACTAGATTGATTTGACTTTTATCATTAATCACACGTTATGCTTTATCTTTGATGACTAATTACATTAGATTCGAGAATGATAATTTGATTCTCGGTTCTTATGTAGTGAAAACGAGTAGTTTTGGTACATTACAATTGGTAAACTTCATTGGTGTTAGTAAATGATATGTTGATCGAGAGTTGTCATTTGGATGTATATTTGAGTCATATACGCAAAAGTGTCTAATGACGGTGATCGAATATTGTGCATAAGTTTTGAAGAAGTGGATCCATTTCAAGGGTGAGTTCTTTGTTCTAGTGTTCGGTTTAACCAATAAATGCACAAACAGTACATTTCTTATTGTTTAGTGCGATTGAATGATCATTATGCAAGAGTTAGATTAAAATAGTTTAGAAATGCATATAGATGGCATAAGAACTGAAACCACGTAGGATTGGTGGTTGTTACCGGAATCAAAACCTGTTCACGCGAGAACATTTGTTGTTTTATAAATTTGTAAACGTAGTTCATTTCTAAAGTATTTCGTTAAGCCATCCAGATTACATGGATGCGTAAAACAATAATTACCTAATTTTAACTTAAATTCAATGAAATATAATTCACTTGGTCGTACTAGATGGATTTGACTTCTTATTCATTAATCACATGTTATGCTTTATCTTTGATGACTAGGTACATTAGATTCGAGAATGATAATTTGATTCTCGGTTCTTATTGAGTGAAAACGAGTATTTTGGTACATTACAATGGTAAAGCTTCATTGGTGCTTAGTAAATGATTATGTTGATCGAGAGTTGTCCTTTGGATGTATATTTGTGGCTTATAGGCAAAAGTGTATAATGATGGTGATCGAATATTGTGCATAAGTTTTGAAGAAGTGGATCCATTCAAGGGTGATTTCTTTGGTCTCGTGTTCGGTTAACCAATAAATGCACAAACACTACATTTTATTGTTTAGTGCGATTGAAGTGATCATTATGCATGGGTTAGATTAAAATAGTTTAGAAGTGCATATAGATGGCATAAGAAGTGAAACCGTGTAGGATTGGTGGTTGTTACCGGAATCAAAACCTATTCACGCGAGAACTATTGTTGTTTTATAAATTTGTATACGTAGTTCATTTCTGAAGTATTTCGTTAAGCCATCCAGATTACATGGATGCACAAAACAATAATTACATAATTTTAACTTAAATGAAATATAATTCACTTGGTCGTACTAGATGGATTTGACTTCTTATTCATTAATCACACGTTATGCTTTATCTTTGATGACTAATTACATTAGATTCGAGAATGATAATTTGATTCTCGGTTCTTATTGAGTGAAAACGAGTAGTTTTTGGTACATTACAATTGGTAAAGCTTCATTGGTGCTTAGTAAATGATTATGTTGATCGAGAGTTGTCCTTTGGATGTATATTTGTGGCTTATAGGCAAAAGTGTATAATGATGGTGCTCGAATATTGTGCATAAGTTTTGAAGAAGTGGATCCATTTCAAGGGTGATTTCTTTGGTCTCGTGTTCGGTTTAACCAATAAATGCACAAACACTACATTTCTTATTGTTTAGTGCGATTGAAGTGATCATTATGCATGGGTTAGATTAAAATAGTTTAGAAATGCATATAGATGGCATAAGAAGTGAAACCGCGTAGGATTGGTGGTTGTTACCGGAATCAAAACCTATTCACGCGAGAACTATTGTTGTTTTATAAATTTGTATACGTAGTTCATTTCAAAAGTATTTCATTAAGCCATCCAAATTACATGGATTCATAAAACAATAATTACCTAATTTTAGCTTAAATTCAAAGAAATATAATTCACTTGGTCGTACTAGATGGATTTGACTTCTTATTCATTAATCACACGTTATGCTTTTTCTTTAATGAGTAATTACATTAGATTCGAGAATGATAATTTGATTCTCGGTTCATATTGAGTGAAAACGAGTAGTTTTTGGTACATTACAATTGGTAAAGCTTCATTGGTGCTAAGTAAATGATTATGTTGATCGAGAGTTGTCCTTTGGATGTATATTTGTGGCTTATAGGCAAAAGTGTATAATGATGGTGCTCGAATATTGTGCATAAGTTTTTAATAAGTGGATCCAATTCAAGGGTGATTTCTTTGGTCTCGTGTTCGGTTTAACCAATAAATGCACAAACACTACATTTCTTATTGTTTAGTGCGATTGAAGTGATCCTTATGCATGGGTTAGATTAAAATAGTTTAGAAGTGCATATAGATGGCATAAGAAGTGAAACCGCGTAGGATTGGTGGTTGTTATCGGAATCAAAACCTATTCACGCGAGAACTATTGTTGTTTTATAAATTTGTATACGTAGTTCATTTCTGAAGTATTTCGTTAAGCCATCCAGATTACATGGATGCACAAAACAATAATTACATAACTTTAACTTAAATTCAATAAAATATAATTCACTTGGTCGTACTAGATGGATTTGACTTTTTTTCATTAATCACACGTAATGCTTTATCTTTGATGACTAATTACAGTAGATTCGAGAATGAAAATTTGATTCTCGGTTCTTATTGAGTGAAAACGAGTTGTTTTTGGTGCATTACAATTGGTAAAGCTTCATTGGTGCTTAGTAAATGGTTATGTTGATCGAGAGTTGTCCTTTGGATGTATATTTGTGGCCTATAGGCAAAAGTGTATAATGATGGTGCTAGAATATTGTGCAAAAGTTTTAAATAAGTGGATCCATTTCAGGGGTGATTTCTTTGGTCTCGTGTTCGGTTTAACCAATAAATGCACAAACACTACATTTCTTATTGTTTAGTATGATTGAAGTGATCCTAATGCATGGGTTAGATTAAAATAGTTTAGAAGTGCCTATAGATTGCATAAGAAGTGAAACCGCGTAGGATTAGTGGTTGTTACCTCAATCAAAACCTATTCATGTGAAAACTATTGTTGTTTTATAAATTTATATACTTAGTTCATTTCTGAAGTATTTCGTTAAGTCATCCAGATTACATGGATGCACAAAACAATAATTACCTAATTTTAACTTAAATTCAATGAAGTATAATTCACTTGGTCGTACTAGATGGATTTGTCTTCTTTTTCATTAATCACACGTTATGCTTTATCTTTGATGACTAATTACATTTCATTCGAGAATAATAATTTTATTCTCGGTTCTTGTTGAGTGAACACGATTAGTTTTTGGTACTTTACAATTGGTAAACTTTCATTGTTGCTAAGTAAATGATTATGTTGATCGAGAGTGGACATTTGGATATATATTTGTGTCTTATACGCAAAAGTGTTTAATGACGGTAATCGAATATTGTGCATAAGTTTTGAAGAAGTGGATCCATGTCAAGGGTGATTTTCTTTAGTCTCATGTTCGGTTTAACCAATAAAAAACACTACATTTCTTATTGTTTAGTGTGAAGTGATCCTTACGCATGGGATAAATTAAAATAGTATAAAAGTGCATATAGATGGCATAAGAAGTAAAACCGCGTAGGATTGGTGTTTGTTACCGGAATCAAAACCTATTCACGCGAGAACTATTGTTGTTTTATAAATTTGTATACGTAGTTCATTTCTAAAGTATTTCGTTAAGCCATCCAGATTACATGGATGCACAAAACAATAATTACCTAATTTTAACTTGAATTCAATAAAATATAATTCACTTGGTCGTACTAGATTGATTTGACTTCTTATTCATTCATCACACGTTATGTTTTATCTTTGATGACTAATTACATTTCATTCGAGAATGATAATTTTATTCTCGGTTCTCGTTGAGTGAACACGATTAGTTTTTGGTACTTTACAATTGGTAAACTTTCATTGTTGCTAAGTAAATGATTATGTTGAACGAGAGTGGACATTTGGATATATATTTGTGTCTTATACGCAAAAGTGTTTACTGACGGTGATCGAATATTATGCATAAGTTTTGAAGAAAGTGGATCCATGTCAAGGGTGATTTCTTTGGTCTCATGTTTGGTTTAACCAATAAATACACAAACACTACATTTCTTATTGTTTAGTGTGATTGAAGTGATCCTAATGCATGGGTTAGACTAAAATAGTTTAGAAGTGCGTATAGATTGCATAAGAAGTGAAACCGCGTAGGATTGGTGGTTGTTATCGGAATCAAAACCTATTCACGCGAGAACTTTTGTTGTTTTATAAATTTGCATACGTAGTTCAATTCTGAAGTATTTCGTTAAGCCATCCAGATTACATGGATACACAAAACAATAATTACATAATTTTAACTTAAATTCAATGAAATATAATTCACTTGGTTGTACTAGATGGATTTGACTTCTTATTCACTAATCACACGTTATGCTTTATCTTTGATGACTAATTACATTAGATTCGAGAATGATAATTTGATTCTCGGTTCTTATTGAGTGAAAACGACTAGTTTTTGGTACATTACAATTGGTAAAGCTTCATTGGTGCTTAGTAAATGATTATGTTGATCGAGAGTTGTCCTTTGGATGTATATTTGTGGCTTATAGGCAAATGTGTATAATGATGGTGGTCGAATATTATGCATAAGTTTTGAAGAAGTGGATCCATTTCAAGGGTGATTTCTTTGGTCTCGTGTTCGGTTTAACCAATAAATGCACAAACACTACATTTCTTATTGTTTAGTGCGATTGAAGTGATCATTATGCATGGGTTAGATTAAAATAGTTTAGAAATGCGTATAGATGGCATAAGAAGTGAAACCGTGTAGGATTGGTGGTTGTTGCCGGAATCAAAACCTATTCACGCGACAACTGTTGTTGTTTTATAAATTTGTATACTTAGTTTATTTCTGAAGTATTTCGTTAAGTCATCCAGATTACATGGATGCACAAAACAATAATTACCTAATTTTAACTTAAATTCAATGAAATATAATTCACTTGGTCGTACTAGATGCATTTGACTTCTTTTTCATTAATCACACGTTATGCTTTATCTTTGATGACTAATTACATTAGCTTCGAGAATGATAATTTGATTCTCGGTTCTTATTGAGTGAACACGAGTAGTTTTTGGTTTACATAATTGGTAAAGCTTCATTGGTGCTCAGTAAATGATTATGTGATGGAGAGTTGTCTTGGATGTATATTTGTGGCTTATAGGCAAAAGTGTATAATGATGGTGGTCGAATATTGTGCATAAGTTTTGTAGAAGTGGATCCATTTCAAGGGTGATTTCTTTGGTCTCGTGTTCGGTTTAACCAATAAATGCACAAACACTACATTTCTTTGTTTAGTTTGTGATTGAAGTGATCATTATGCATGGGTTAGATTAAAATAGTTTAGAAATGCGTATAGATGGCCTAAGAAGTGAAACCGTGTAGGATTGGTGGTTGTTGCCGGAATCAAAACCTATTCACGCGACAACTATTGTTGTTTATAAATTTGTATACGTAGTTCATTTCTGAAGTATTTCGTTAAGTCATCCAGATTACATGGATGCCCAAAACAATAATACCTAATTTTAACTTAAATTCAATGAAATATAATTCACTTGGTCGTACTAGATGCATTTGACTTCTTTTCATTAATCACGTTATGCTTTATCTTTGATGACTAATTACATTAGATTCGAGAATGATAATTGATTCTCGGTTCTTATTGAGTGAACACGAGTAGTTTTTGGCACATTACAATTGGTAAAGCTTCATTGGCGCTTAGTAAATGATTATGTTGATCGAGAGTTGTCATTTGGATGTATATTGTGGCTTATTGGCAGAAGTGTTTAATGCTGATAAAATATTGTGCATAAGTTTTGAAGAAGTGGATCCATTTCAAGGGTGATTTTCTTTAGTCTCATGTTCGGTTTAACCAATAAATGCACAAACACTACATTTCTTATTGTTTAGTGTGAAGTGATCCTTATGCATGGGATAGATTAAAATTATTTAGAAGCGCATATAGATGGCATAAGAAGTGAAACCGCATAGGATTAGTGGTTGTTACCGGAATCAAAACCTATTCACGCGAGAACTATTGTTTTATAAATTTGTATACATAGTTCATTTCTAAAATATTTCGTTAAGCCATCCAGATTACATGGATGCACAAAACAATAATTACCTAATTTTAACTTGAATTCAATGAAATATAATTCACTTGGTCGTACTAGATTGATTTGACTTCTTATTCATTCATCACACGTTATGTTTTATCTTTGATGACTAATTACATTTCATTCGAGAATGATAATTTTTTTCTCGGTTCTTGTTGAGTGAACACGATTAGTTTTTGGTACTTGACAATTGGTAAACTCTCATTGTTGCTAAGTAAATGATTATATTTATCGAGAGTGGACATTTGGATATATATTTGTGTCTTATGTGCAAAAGTGTTTAATGACGGTAATCGAATATTGTGCATAAGTTTTGAAGAAGTGGATCCATGTCAAGGGTGATTTCTTCGGTCTCGTGTTCGGTTTAACCAATAAATGCACAAACACTACATTTCTTATTGTTTAGTGTGATTAAAGTGATCATTATGCATGGGATAGATTAAAATAGTTTACAAATGCATATAGATGGCATAAGAAGTGAAACCGTGTAGGATTGGTGGTTGTTACCGGAATCAAAACCTATTCACGCGAGAACTATTGTTGTTTTATATATATGTATACGTAGTTCATTTCAGAATTATTTCGTTAAGCCATCCAGATTACATGGATGCACAAAACAATAATTACCTAATTTTAACTTAAATTCAATGAAATATAATTCTTGGTCGTACTAGATTGATTTGACTTTTTATTCATTAATCACACGTTATGCTTTATCTTTAATGACTAATTACATTAGATTCGAGAATGATAATTTGATTCTCGGTTCTTATTGAGTGAAAACGAGTAGTTTTTGGTACATTACAATTGGTAAACTAACGTTGTTGTTAAGTAAATGATTATGTTGATCGAGAGTTGTCATTTGGATGTATATTTGAGTCATATACGCAAAAGTGTTTAATGACGGTGATCTAATATTGTGCATAAGTTTTGAAGAAGTGGATCCATTTCAAAGGTGATTTCTTTGGTCTCGTGTTCGGTTTTAACCAATAAATGCACAAACACTACATTTCTTATTGTTTAGTGAGATTGAAGTGATCATTATGCATGGGTTAGATTAAAATAGTTTAGAAATGCGTATAGATGGCATAAGAAGTGAAACCGCGTACGATTGGTGGTTGTTACCGGAATCGAAACCTATTCACGCGAGAACTATTGTTGTTTTATAAATTTGTATACGTAGTTCATTTCTGAATTATTTCGTTAAGCCATCCAGATTACATTGATGCACAAAACAATAATTACCTAATTTTAACTTAAATTCAATGAAATATAATTCACTTGGTCGTACTAGATTGATCTGAATTTTTATTCATTAATCACACGTTATGCTTTATCTTTGATGACTAATTACATTAGATTCGAGAATGATAATTTGATTCTCGGTTCTTATTGAGTGAAAACTAGTAGTTTTTGGTACATTACAATTGGTAAACTAACGTTGTTGTTAAGTGAATGATTATGTTGATCGAGAGTTGTCATTTGGATGTATATTTGAGTCATATACGCAAAAGTGTTTAATGACGGTGATCTAATATTGTGCATAAGTTTTGAAGAAGTGGATCTATTTCAAAGGTGATTTCTTTGGTCTCGTGTTCGGTTTAACCAATAAATGCACAAACACTACATTTCTTATTGTTTAGTGAGATTGAAGTGATCATTATGCATGGGTTAGATTAAAATAGTTTAGAAATGCGTATAGATGGCATAAGAAGTGAAACAGCGTAGGATTGGTGGTTGTTACCGGAATCAAAACCTATTCACGCGAGAACTATTGTTGTTTTATAAATTTGTATACGTAGTTCATTTTTGAAGTATTTCGTTAAGCCATCCAGATTACATGAATGCATAAAACAATAATTACCTAATTTTAACTTAAATTCAATGAAATATAATTCACTTGGTCGTACTAGATGGATTTGACTTCTTATTCATTAATTACACGTTATGCTTTATCTTTGAAGACTAATTACATTAGATTCAAGAATGATAATTTGATTCTCGGTTCTTATTGAGTGAAAACGAGTAGTTTTTGGTACATTACAATTGGTAAACTACGTTGTTGTTAAGTAAATGATTATGTTGATCGAGAGTTGTCATTTGGATGTATATTTGAGTCATATCCGCAAAAGTGTTTAATGACAGTTATCAAATATTGTGCATAAGTTTTGAAGAAGTTGATCTATTTCAAAGAAGTGGATCTATTTCAAAGGTGATTTCTTTGGTCTCGTGTTCGGTTTAACCAATAAATGCACAAACACTACATTTCTTATTGTTTAGTGAGATTGAAGTGATCATTATGCATGGGTTAGATTAAAATAGTTTAGAAATGCGTATAGATGGCATAAGAAGTGAAACAGCGTAGGATTGGTGGTTGTTACCGGAATCAAAACCTATTCACGCTAGAACTATTGTTGTTTTATAAATTTGTATACGTAGTTCATTTTTGAAGTATTTCGTTAAGCCATCCAGATTACATGAATGCATAAAACAATAATTACCTAATTTTAACTTAAATTCAATGAAATATAATTCACTTGGTCGTACTAGATGGATTTGACTTCTTATTCATTAATTACACGTTATGCTTTATCTTTGATGACTAATTACATTAGATTCAAGAATGATAATTTGATTCTCGATTCTTATTGAGTGAAAACGAGTAGTTTTTGGTACATTACAATTGGTAAACTATGTTGTTGTTAAGTAAATAATTATGTTGATCGAGAGTTGTCATTTGGATGTATATTTGAGTCATATCCGCAAAAGTGTTTAATGACAGTTATGAAATATTGTGCATAAGTTTTGAAGAAGTTGATCTATTTCAAAGAAGTTGATCTATTTCAAAGATGATTTCTTTGGTCTCGTGTTCGGTTTAACCAATAAATGCACAAATACTACATTTCTTATTGTTTAGTGCGATTGAAGTGATAATTATGCATGGGTTAGATTAAAATAGTTTAGAAATGCGTATAGATGGCATAAGAAGTGAAATCGCGTAGGATTGGTGGTTGTTACCGGAATCAAAACCTATTCACGCGAGAACTATTGTTGTTTTATAAATTTGTAAACGTAGTTCATTTTTGAAGTATTTCGTTAAGCCATCCAGATTACATGGATGCATAAAACAATAATTACCTAATTTTAACTTAAATTCAATGAAATATAATTCACTTGGTCGTACTAGATTGATTTAACTTCTTATTCATTAATCACACGTTACGCTTTATCTTTGATGACTAATTACATTAGATTCGAGAATGATAATTTGATTCTCGGTTCTTATTGAGTGAAAACGAGTAGTTTTTGGGACATTACAATTGGTAAACTAACATTGTTGTTTAGTAAATGATTATGTTTATCGAGAGTTGTCATTTGGATGTATACATTTGAGTCATATACGCAAAAGTGTTTAATGACGGTGATCGAATATTGTGCATAGGTTTTGAAGAAGTGGATCCATTTTAAGGGTGATTTCTTTGGTCTCTTGTTCGGTTTAACCAATAAATGCACAAACACTACATTTCTTATTATTTAGTGCGATTGAAGTGATCATTATGCGTGGGTTAGATTAAAATAGTTTAGAAGTGCATATAGATGGCATAAGAAGTGAAACCGCGTAGGATTGGTGGTTGTTATCAGAATCAAAACCTATTCACGCGAGAACTATTGTTGTTTTATAAATTTGTATACGTAGTTCTATTCTGAAGTATTTCGTTAAGCCATCCAGATTACATGGATGCACAAAACAATAATTACATAATTTTAACTTAAATTCAATGAAAAATAATTCACTTGGTCGTACCAGATGGATTTGACTTCTTATTCATTAATCACACGTTATGATTTATCTTTGATGACTAATTACATTAGATTCGAGAATGATAATTTGATTCTCGTTTCTTATTGAGTGAAAACGAGTAGTTTTTGGTACATTACAATTGGTAAACTAACATTGTTGTTCAGTAAATGATTATGTTGATCGAGAGTTGTCTGTTGGATGTATATTTGAGTCATATGCGCAAAAGTATTTAATGACGGTGATCAAATATTGTGCATTAGTTTTGAAAAAGTGGATCCATTTCAAAGGTGATTTCTTTAGTCTCGTGTTCGGTTTAACCAATAAATGCACAAACACTACATTTCTTATTGTTTAGTGCGATTGAAGTGATCATTATGCATGGGTTAGATTAAAATAGTTTAGAAATGCATATAGATGGCATAAGAAGTGAAACCGCGTAGAATTGGTGGTTGTTACCGGAATCAAAACCTATTCACGCGAGAACTATTGTTGTTTTATAAATTTGTATACGTAGTTTATTTCTAATGTATTTCATTAAGCCATCCAGATTAAATGGTTCCATAAAATAATAATTACCTAATTTTAACTTAAAGTCAATGAAATATAATTCACTTGGTCGTACTAGATGGATTTGACTTCTTATTCATTAATCACACGTTTTGCTTTATCTTTGATGACTAATTACATTAGATTCGAGAATGATAATTTGATTCTCGGTTCTTATTGAGTGAAAATGAGTAATTTTTGGTACATTACAATTGGTAAAGCTTTATTGGTGCTCAGTAAATGATTATGTTGATCGAGAGTTGTCCTTTGGATGTATATTTGTGGCTTATAGGCAAAAGTGTTTAATGACGGTGATCGAATATTGTGCATAAGTTTTGAAGAAGTGGATCCATGTCAAGTGTGATTTCTTTGGTCTCATGTTAGGTTTAACCAATAAATACACAAACACTACATTTCTTATTATTTAGCATCAATTAAAGTGATCCTAATGCATGGGTTAGATTAAAATAGTTTACAAGTGCGTATAGATTGCATAAGAAGTGAAACCGCATACGATTGGTGGTTGTTACCGGAATCAAAACCTATTCATGCGAAAACTATTGTTGTTTTATAAATTTGTATACTTAGTTGATTGCTGAAGTATTTCGTTAAGTCATCCAGATTACATGGATGCACAAAACAATAATTACCTAATTTTAACTTAAATTCAATGAAATATAATTCACTTGGTCGTACTAGATGGATTTGACTTATTTTTCATTAATCACACGTTATGCATTATCTTTGATGACTTATTACATTAGATTCGAGAATGATAATTTGATTCTCGGTTCTTATTGAGTGAACACGAGTAGTTTTTGGTACATTACAATTGGTAAAGCTACATTGGCGCTCTGTAAATGATTATGTAGATCGAGAGTTGTCATTTGGATGTATATTGTGGCTTATTGGCAAAAGTGTTTAATGATGGTGATAAAATATTGTGTATAAGTTTTCAAGAAGTGGATCCATTTCAAGGGTGATTTTCTTTAGTCTCATGTTCGGTTTAACCAATAAATGTACAAACACTACATTTCTTATTGTTTCGTGTGAAGTGATCCTTATGCATGGGATAGATTAAAATAGTTTAGAAGTGCATATAGATGGCATAAGAAGTGAAACCACTTAGGATTGGTGGTTGTTACCGGAATCAAAACCTATTCACACGAGAACTATTGTTGTTTTATAAATTTGTATACGTAGTTCATTTCTAAAGTATTTCGTTAAGCCATCCAGATTACATGGATGCACAAAACAATAATTACCTAATTTTAACTTGAATTCAATAAAATATAATTCACTTGCTCATACTAGATTGATTTGACTTCTTATTCATTCATCACACGTTATGTTTTATCTTTGATGACTAATTACATTTCATTCTAGAATGATAATTTTATTCTTGGTTCTTGTTGAGTGAACACGATTAGTTTTTGGTACTTTACAATTTGTAAACTTTTACTGTAGCTAAGTAAATGATTATGTTGATCGAGAGTGGACATTTGGATATATATTTGTGTCTTATACGCAAAAGTGTTTAATGACGGTGATCGAATATTGTGCATAAGTTTTGAAGAAGTGGATCCATGTCAAGGGTGATTTCTTCGGTCTCGTGTTCGGTTTAACCAATAAATGCACAAACACTACATTTCTTATTGTTTAGTGTGATTAAAGTGATCATTATGCATGGGTTAGATTAAAATAGTTTAGAAATGCGTATAGATGGCATAAGAAGTGAAACTGTGTAGGATTGGTGGTTGTTACTGGAATCAAAACCTATTCACACGAGAACTATTGTTGTTTTATAAATTTGTATACGTAGTTGATTTCTGAAGTATTTCGTTAAGCCATCCAGATTACATGGATGCACAAAACAATAATTACATAATTTTAACTTAAATTCAATGAAAAATAATTCACTTGGTCGTACTAGATGGATTTGACTTCTTATTCATTAATCACACGTTATGCTTTATCTTTGATGACTAATTACATTAGATTCGAGAATGATAATTTGATTCTCGGTTCTTATTGAGTGAAAACGAGTAGTTTTTGGTACATTATAATTGGTAAACTAACATTGTTGTTCAGTAAATGATTATGTTGATCGAGAGTTGCCGGTTGGATGTATATTTGAGTCATATACGCAAAAGTATTTAATGACGGTGATCAAATATTGTGCATTAGTTTTGAAAAAGTGGATCCATTTCAAAGGTGATTTCTTTGGTCTCGTGTTCGGTTTAACCAATAAATTCAAAAACACTACATTTCTTATTGTTTAGTGCGATTGAAGTGATAATTATGCATGGGTTAGATTGAAATAGTTTAGAAATGCATATAGATGGCATAAGAAGTGAAACCGCGTAGGATAGGTGGTTGTTACCGGAATCAAAACCTATTCACGCGAGAACTATTGTTGTTTTATAAATTTGTATACGTAGTTGATTTTTGAATTATTTCGTTAAGCCATCCAGATTACATGGATGCACAAAACAATAATTACATAATTTTAACTTAAATTCAATGAAATATAATTCACTTGGTCGTACTAGATGGATTTGACTTCTTATTCATTAATCACACGTTATGTTTTATCTTTGATGACTAATTACATTTCATTCTAGAATGATAATTTTATTCTCGGTTCTTGTTGAGTGAACACGACTAGTTTTTGTACTTTACAATTGGTAAACTTACATTGTAGCTAAGTAAATGATTATGTTGATCGAGAGTGGACATTTGGATATATATTTGTGTTTATACGCAAAAGTGTTTAACGACGGTGATCGAATATTGTGCATAAGTTTTGAGGAAGTGGATCTATGTCAAGGGTGATTTCTTTGGTCTCCGGAATCAAAACCTATTCACGCGAAACCTATTGTTGTTTTATAAATTTGTATTCGCAGTTGATTTCTGAATTATTTCGTTAAGCCATCCAGATTACATGGATGCAAAAAACAATAATTACATAATTTTAACTTAAATTCAATGAAATATAATTCACTTGGTCGTACTAGATGGATTTGACTTCTTATTCATTAATCACACGTTATGCTTTATCTTTGAAGACTAATTACATTAGATTCGAGAATGATAATTTGATTCTCGGTTCTTATTGAGTGAAAACGAGTAGTTTTTGGTACATTACAATTGGTAAAGCTCTATTGGTGCTCAGTAAATGATTATGTTGATCGAGAGTTGTCCTTTGGATGTATATTTGTGGCTTATAGGCAAAAGTGTTAAATGACGGTGATCGAATATTGTGCATAAGTTTTGAAGAAGTGGATCCATGTCAAGGGTGATTTCTTTGGTCTCATGTTAGGTTTAACCAATAAATACACAAACACTACATTTCTTATTGTTTAGTGTCAATTGAAGTGATCCTAATGCATGGGTTAGATTAAAATAGTTTAGAAGTGCGTATGATTGCATAAGAAGTGAAACCGCTTAGGATTGGTGGTTATTACCGGAACCAAAACCTATTCATGCGAAAACTATTGTTGTTTTATAAATTTGTATACTTTGTTCATTGCTGAAGTATTTTGTTAAGTCATCCAGATTACATGGATGCACAAAACAATAATTACCTAATTTTAACTTAAATTCAATGAAGTATAATTCACTTGGTCGTACTAGATGGATTTGACTTCTTTTTCATTAATCACACGTTATGCTTTATCTTTGATGACTAAATACATTAGATTCGAGAATGATAATTTGATTCTCGGTTCTTATTGAGTGAACACGAGTAGTTTTTGGTACATTACAATTGATAAAGCTACATTGGTGTCGGTAAATGATTATGTGATAGAAGTTGTCATTTGGATGTATATGTGGCTTATTGGAAAAGTGTTTATGACGGTGATAAAATATTGTGCATAGTTTTGAAGAAGTGGATCCATTTCAAGGGTGATTTTCTTTAGTCTCATGTTCGGTTAACCAATAAATGCACAAACACTACATTTCTTATTGTTTAGTGAAGTGATCCTTATGGATGGGATAGAGTTTAGAAGTGCATATAGATGGCATAAGAAGTGAAACCGCGTAGGATTGGTGGTTGTTACCGCAATCAAAACCTATTCACGCGAGAACTATTGTAATTTTGTAAATTTGTATACGTAGTTCATTTCCAAAGTATTTCGTTAAGCCATTCAGATTACATGGATGCACAAAAAAATAATTACCTAATTTTAACTTGAATTCAATAAAATATAATTCACTTGCTCGTACTAGATTGATTTGACTTCTTATTCATTCATCACATGTTATGTTTTATCTTTGACGACTAATTACATTTCATTCTAGAATGATAATTTTATTCTCGATTCTTGTTGAGTGAACACGATTAGTTTTTGGTACTTTACAATTGGTAAACTTTCATTGTTGCTAAGTAAATGATTATGTTGATCGAGAGTGGACATTTGGATATATATTTGTGTCTTATACGCAAAAGTGTTTAATGACGGTAATCGAATATTGTGCATAAGTTTTGAAGAAGTGTATCCATGTCAAGGGTGATTTCGGTCTCGTGTTCGGTTTAACAATAAATGCACAAACACTACATTTTATTGTTTAGTGTGATTAAAGTGATCATTATGCATGGGTAGATTAAAATAGTTTAGAAGTGTTTTTATAGATGGCATAAGAAGGAAACTGTAGGATTGGTGGTTGTTACTGGAATCAAAACCTATTCACACGAGAACTATTGTTGTTTTATAAATTTGTATACGTAGTTGATTTCTGAAGTATTTCGTAAGCCATCCAGATTACATGGATGCACAAAACAATATTACATAATTTAACTTAAATCAATGAAAAATAATTCACTTGGTCGTACTAGATGGATTTGACTTTATTCATTAATCACACGTTATGCTTTATCTTTGATGACTAATTACATTAGATTCGAGAATGATAATTTGATTCTCGGTTCTTATTGAGTGAAAACGAGTAGTTTTTGGTACATTATAATGGTAAACTAACATTGTTGTTCAGTAAATGATTAGTGATCGAGAGTTGCCGGTTGGATGTATATTTGAGTCATATACGCAAAAGTATTTAATGACGGTGATCAAATATTGTGCATTAGTTTTGAAAAAGTGGATCCATTTCAAAGGTGATTTCTTTGGTCTCGTGTTCGGTTTAACCAATAAATTCACAAACACTACATTTCTTATTGTTTAGTGCGATTGAAGTGATAATTATGCATGGGTTAGATTGAAATAGTTTAGAAATGCATATAGATGGCATAAGAAGTGAAACCGCGTAGGATAGGTGGTTGTTACCGGAATCAAAACCTATTCACGCGAGAACTATTGTTGTTTTATAAATTTGTATACGTAGTTGATTTTTGAATTATTTCGTTAAGCCATCCAGATTACATGGATGCACAAAACAATAATTACATAATTTTAACTTAAATTCAATGAAATATAATTCACTTGGTCGTACTAGATGGATTTGACTTCTTATTCATTAATCACACGTTATGTTTTATCTTTGATGACTAATTACATTTCATTCTAGAATGATAATTTTATTCTCGGTTCTTGTTGAGTGAACACGACTAGTTTTTGTACTTTACAATTGGTAAACTTACATTGTAGCTAAGTAAATGATTATGTTGATCGAGAGTGGACATTTGGATATATATTTGTGTCTTATACGCAAAAGTGTTTAACGACGGTGATCGAATATTGTGCATAAGTTTTGAAGAAGTGGATCTATGTCAAGGGTGATTTCTTCGGTCTCGTGTTCGGTTTAACCAATAAATGCACAAACACTACATTTCTTATTGTTTAGTGTGATTAAAGTGATCATTATGCATGGGTTAGATTAAAATAGTTTAGAAATGCGTATAGTTGGCATAAGAAGTGAAACCGTGTAGGATTGGTGGTTGTTACCGGAATCAAAACCTATTCACGCGAAAACTATTGTTGTTTTATAAATTTGTATTCGCAGTTGATTTCTGAATTATTTCGTTAAGCCATCCAGATTACATGGATGCAAAAAACAATAATTACATAATTTTAACTTAAATTCAATGAAATATAATTCACTTGGTCGTACTAGATGGATTTGACTTCTTATTCATTAATCACCGTTATGCTTTATCTTTGAAGACTAATACATAGAGATTCGAGAATGATAATTTGATTCTCGGTTCTTATTGAGTGAAACGAGTAGTTTTTGGTACATTACAATTGGTAAAGCTCTATGGTGCTCAGTAAATGATTATGTTGATCGAGAGTGTTTCCTTTGGATGTATATTAGGCTTATAGGCAAAAGTGTTAAATGACGGTGATCGAATATTGTGCATAAGTTTTGAAGAAGTGGATCCATGTCAAGGGTGATTTCTTTGGTCTCATGTTAGGTTTAACCAATAAATACACAAACACTACATTTCTTATTGTTTAGTGTCAATTGAAGTGATCCTAATGCATGGGTTAGATTAAAATAGTTTAGAAGTGCGTGTTAGATTGCATAAGAAGTGAAACCGCTTAGGATTGGTGGTTATTACCGGAACCAAAACCTATTCATGCGAAAACTATTGTTGTTTTATAAATTTGTATACTTTGTTCATTGCTGAAGTATTTTGTTAAGTCATCCAGATTACATGGATGCACAAAACAATAATTACCTAATTTTAACTTAAATTCAATGAAGTATAATTCACTTGGTCGTACTAGATGGATTTGACTTCTTTTTCATTAATCACACGTTATGCTTTATCTTTGATGACTAAATACATTAGATTCGAGAATGATAATTTGATTCTCGGTTCTTATTGAGTGAACACGAGTAGTTTTTGGTACATTACAATTGATAAAGCTACATTGGTGCTCGGTAAATGATTATGTTGATAGAAAGTTGTCATTTGGATGTATATTGTGGCTTATTGGAAAAAGTGTTTAATGACGGTGATAAAATATTGTGCATAAGTTTTGAAGAAGTGGATCCATTTCAAGGGTGATTTTCTTTAGTCTCATGTTCGGTTTAACCAATAAATGCACAAACACTACATTTCTTATTGTTTAGTGTGAAGTGATCCTTATGGATGGGATAGAGTTTAGAAGTGCATATAGATGGCATAAGAAGTGAAACCGCGTAGGATTGGTGGTTGTTACCGCAATCAAAACCTATTCACGCGAGAACTATTGTAATTTTGTAAATTTGTATACGTAGTTCATTTCCAAAGTATTTCGTTAAGCCATTCAGATTACATGGATGCACAAAAAAATAATTATCTAATTTTAACTTGAATTCAATAAATATAATTCACTTGGTCGTACTAGATTGATTTGACTTCTTATTCATCATCACACGTTATGTTTTATCTTTGACGACTAATTACATTTATTCTAGAATGATAATTTGATTCTCGTTCTTGTTGAGTGAACACGATTAGTTTTGGTACTTACAATTGGTAAACTTCATTGTGCTAAGTAAATGATTATGTTGATCGAGAGTGGACATTTGGATATATATTTGTGTCTTATACGCAAAAGTGTTTAATGACGGTAATCGAATATTGTGCATAAGTTTTGAAGAAGTGTATCCATGTCAAGGGTGATTTCTTCGGTCTCGTGTTTGGTTTAACCAATAAATGAACAAACACTACATTTCTTATTGTTTAGTGTGATTAAAGTGATCATTATGCATGGGTTAGATTAAAATAGTTTAGAAATGCGTATTGATGGCATAAGAAGTGAAACCGTGTAGGATTGGTGGTTGTTACCGGAATCAAAACCTATTCACGCGAGAACTATTGTTGTTTTATAAATTTGTATACGTAGTTCATTTCTGAATTATTTCGTTAAGCCATCAAGATTACATGGATGCACAAAACAATAATTACATAATTTTAACTTAAATTCAATGAAATATAATTCACTTGGTCGTACTAGATGGATTTGACTTCTTATTCATTAATCACACGTTATGCTTTATCTTTGATGACTAATTACATTAGATTCGAGAATGATAATTTGATTCTCGGTTCTTATTGAGTGAAAACAAGTAGTTTTTGGTACATTACAATTGGTAAACTAACATTGTTGTCAAGTAAATGATTATGTTGATCGAGAGTTGTCATTTGGATGTATATTTGAGTCTTATACGCAAAAGTGTTTAATGACAGTGATCGAATAATGTGCATAAGTTTTGAAGAAGTGGATCCATTTCAAGGGTGATTTCTTTGGTCTCGTGTTCGGTTTAACCAATAAATACACAAACACTACATTTCTGTTTAGTGCGATTGAAGTGATCATTATGCATGGGTTAGATTAAAATAGTTTAGAAGCACATATAGATGGCATAAGAAGTGAAACCGCGTAGGATTGGTGGTTGTTACCGGAATCAAAACATATTCAGGCGAGATCTATTGTTGTTTTATAAATTTGTATACTTAGTTCATTCCTGAAGTATTTCGGTAAGTCATCCAGATTACATGGACGCACAAAACAATAATTACCTAATTTTAACTTAAATTCAATGAAATATAATTCACTTGGTCGTACTAGATGGAATTGACTTCTTTTTCATTAATCACACGTTATGCTTTATCTTTGATGACTAACTACATTAGATTCGAGAATGATAATTTGATTCTCGGTTCTTATTGAGTGAACACGAGTAGTTTTGGTACATTACAATTGGTAAAGCTTAATTGGTGCTCAGTAAAAGATTATGTTGATCGAGAGTTGTTATTTGGATGTATATTGTGGATTATAGGCAAAAGTGTTTAATGATGGTGATAAAATATTATGCATATGTTTTGAAGAAGTGGATCCATGTCAAGGGTGATTTCTTTGGTCTTATGTTTGGTTTAACCAATAAATGCACAAACACTACATTTCTTATTGTTTAGTGTCAACTGAAGTGATCCTAATGCATGGGTTAGATTAAAATAGTTTAGAAGTGCGTATAGATTGCATAAGAAGTGAAACCGCGTAGGATTGGTGGTTGTTACCGGAATCAAAGCCTATTCCTGTGAAAACTATTGTTGTTTTAAAAATTTGTATACTTAGTTCATTTCTGAAGTATTTCGTTAAGTCATCCAGATTACATGGATGCACAAAACAATAATTACCTAATTTTAACTAAAATTCAATGAAATATAATTCACTTGGTCGTACTAGATGGATTTGACTTTTTTTTCATTAATCACACGTTATGCTTTATATTTGATGACTAATTACATTAGATTCGAGAATGATAATTTGATTCTCAGTTCTTATTGAATTAACACGAGTAGTTTTTGGTACATTACAATTGGTAAAGCTATATTGGTGCTCAGTAAATGATTATGTTGATCGAGAGTTGTTATTTGGATGTATATTGTGGCTTACTGGCAAAAGTGTTTAATGATGGTGATAAAATATTGTGCATAAGTTTTGAAAAAGTGGATCCATTTCAAGGGTGATTTTCTTTAGTCTCATGTTTGGTTTAACCAATAAATGCACAAACACTACATTTCTTATTGTTTAGTGTGAAGTGATCCTTATGCATGGGATAGATTAAAATAGTTTAGAAGTGCATATAGATGGCATAAGAAGTGAAACCGCGTAGGATTGGTGGTTGTTACCGGAATCAAAACCTATTCACGCGAGAACTATTGTTGTTTTATAAATTTGTATACGTAGTTCATTTCTAAAGTATTTCGTTAAGCCATCCAGATTACATGGATGCACAAAACAATAATTACCTAATTTTAACTTGAATTCAATAAAATATAATTCACTTGGTCGTACTAGATTGATTTGACTTCTTATTCATTCATCACATGTTATGTTTTATCTTTGATGACTAATTACATTTCATTCGAGAATGATAATTTGATTCTCGGTTCTTATTGGGTGAAAACAAGTAGTTTTTGGTACATTACAATTGGTAAACTAACATTGTTGTTAAGTAAATGATTATGTTGATCGAGAGTTGTCATTTGGATGTATATTTGAGTCATATACGCAAAAGTGTTTAATGACGGTGATCGAATAATGTGCATAAGTTTTGAAGAAGTGGATCTATTTCAAGGGTGATTTCTTCGGTCTCGTGTCCGGTTTAACCAATAAATGCACAAACACTACATTTCTTTTTGTTTAGTGTGATTAAAGTGATCATTATGCATGGGTTAGATTAAATAGTTTAGAAATGTGTATAGATGGCATAAGAAGTGAAACCGTGTAGGATTGGTGGTTGTTACCGGAATCAAAACCTATTCACGCGAGAACTATTGTTGTTTTATAAATTTGTATACGTAGTTCATTTCTGAATTATTTCGTTAAGCCATCCAGATTACATAGATGCACAAAACAATAATTACCTAATTTTAACTTAAATTCAATGAAATATAATTCACTTGGTCGTACTAGATTGATTTAACTTTTTGTTCATTAATCACACATTATGCTTTATCTTTGATGACTAATTACATTAGATTCGAGAATGATAATTTGATTCTCGGTTCTTATTGAATGAAAACAAGTAGTTTTTGGTACATTACAATTGGTAAACTAACATTGTTGTTAAGTAAATGATTATGTTGATCGAGAGTTGTCATTTGGATGTATATTTGAGTCATATACGCAAAAGTGTTTAATGACGGTGATCGAATATTGTGCATAAGTTTTGAAGAAGTGGATCCATTTCAAGGGTGATTTCTTTGGTCTCGTGTTCGGTTTAACCAATAAATACACAAACACTACATTTCTTATCGTTTAGTGCGATTGAAGTGATCATTATGCATGGGTTAGATTAAAATAGTTTAGAAGTACATATAGATGGCATAATAAGTGAAACCGCGTAGGATTGGTGGTTGTTACTGGAATCAAAACATATTCACGCGAGATCTATTGTTGTTTTATAAATTTTTATACTTACTTCATTCCTGAAGTATTTCGCTAAGTCATCCAGATTACATGGATGCACAAAACAATAATTACCTAATTTTAACTTAAATTCAATAAAATATAATTCACTTGGTCGTACTAGATGGAATTGACTTCTTTTTCATTAATCACACGTTATGCTTTATCTTTGATGACTAATTACATTAGATTCGAGAATGATAATTTGATTCTCGGTTCTTATTGAGTGAACACGAGTAGTTTTTGGTACATTACAATTGGTAAAGCTTCATTGGTGCTCAGTAAATGATTATGTTGATCGAGAGTTGTTATTTGGATGTATATTGTGGCTTATAGGCAAAAGTGTTTAATGATGGTGATAAAATATTATGCATAAGTTTTGAATAAGTGGATCCATTTCAAGGGTGATTTTCCTTAGTCTCATGTTCGGTTTAACCAATTAATGCACAAACACTACATTTCTTATTGTTTAGTGTGATTGAAGGGATCCTTATGCATGGGTTAGATTAAAATAGTTTAGAAGTGCGTATAGATTGCATAAGAAGTGAAACCGCGTAGGATTGGTGGTTGTTACCGGAATCAAAACCTATTCATGCGAGAACTATTGTTGTTTTATAAATTTGTATACTTAGTTCATTTCTGAAGTATTTCGTTATGTCATCAAGATTACATGGATGCACAAAACAATAATTACCTAATTTTAACTTAAATTCAATAAAATATAATTCACTTGGTCGTACTAGATGGATTTGACTTCTTTTTCATTAATCACACGTTATGCTTTATCTTTGATGACTAATTACATTAGATTCGAGAATGATAATTTGATTCTCGGTTCTTATTGAGTGAACACGAGTAATTTTTGGTACATTACAATTGGTAAAGCTTCATTGGTGCTCAGAAAATGATTATGTTGATCGAGAGTTGTCATTTGGATGTATATTATGGCTTATAGGCAAAAGTGTTTAATGATGGTGATAAAATATTATGCATAAGTTTTGAATAAGTGGATCCAATTCAAGGGTGATTTTATTTAGTCTCATGTTCGGTTTAACCAATTAATGCACAAACACTACATTTCTTATTGTTTAGTGTGATTGAAGTGATCTTTATGCATGGGATATATTAAATAGTTTATAAGTGCATATAGATGGCAAAAGAAGTGAAACCGCATAGGATTGGTGGTTGTTACCGCAATCAAAACCTATTCACGCGAGAACTATTGTTGTTTTATAAATTTGTATACTTAGTTCATTTCAAAAGTATTTCGTTAAGCCATCCAGATTACATGGATGCACAAAAAATGATTACCTAATTTTAACGTGTATTTAATAAAATATAATTCAATTAGTCGTACTAGATTGATTTGACTTCTTATTCATTCATCACACATTATGTTTTATCTTTGATGACTAATTACATTTCATTCGAAAATGATAATTTTATTCTCGGTTCTTATTGAGTGAACACGATTAGTTTTTTGTATTTTACAATTGGTAAACTTTCATTGTTGCTAAGTAAATGATTATGTTGATCGAGAGGGGTCATTTGGATATATATTTGTGTCTTATACGCAAAAGTGTTTAATGACGGTGATCGAATATTGTGCATAAGTTTTGAAAAAGTGGATCCATGTCAAGGGTGATTTCACTGGTCTCGTGTTTAGTTTAACCAATAAATGCACAAACACTACATTTCTTATTGTTTAGTGTGATTAAAGTGATCATTAAGCATGGGTTAGATTAAAGTAGTTTAGAAATGCGTATAGATGGCATAAGAAGTGAAACCCTGTAGGATTGGTGGTTGTTACCGGAATCAAAACCTATTCACGCGACAACTATTGTTGTTTTATAAATTTGCATACGTAGTTCATTTCTAAAGTATTTCGTTAGGCCATCTAGATTACATGGATGCACAAAACAATAATTACCTAATTTTAACTTAAATTCAACGAAATATAATTCACTTGGTCGTACTAGATTGATTTGACTTTTTATTCATTAATCAAAAGTTATGCTTTATCTTTGATGACTAATTACATTAGATTTGAGAATGATAATTTGATTCTCGGTTCTTATTGAGTAAAAACGAGTAGTTTTTTGGTACATTACAATTGGTAAACTAACATTGTTGTTAAGTAAATGATTATGTTGATCGAGAGTTGTCATTTGGATGTATATTTGAGTCATATACGCAAAAGTGTTTAATGACGGTGATCGAATATTGTGCATAAGTTTTGAAGAAGTGGATCCATTTCAAGGGTGATTTCTTTGGTCTCGTGTTTGGTTTAACCAATAAATGCACAAACACTACATTTCTTATTGTTTAGTGCGATTGAAGTGATCATTATGCATGGGTTAGATTAAAATAGTTTAGAAATGCGTATAGATGGCATAAGAAGTGAAACAGTGTAGGATTGGTGGTTGTTACCGGAATCAAAACCAATTCACGTGAGAACTATTGTTGTTTTAAAAATTGGCATACGTAGTTCATTTCTGAAGTATTTCGTTATGCCAACCAGATTACATGGATGCACAAAACAATAATTACGTAATTTTAACTTAAATTCAATGAAATATAATTCACTTGGTCGTACTAGATTGATTTGACTTCTTATTAATTAATCACACGTTATTCTTTATCTTTGATGACTAATTACATTAGATTCAAGAATGATAATGTGATTCTCGGTTCTTATTGATTGAAAACGAGTAGTTTTTGGTAGATTACAGTTGGTAAAGCTTCATTGGTGCTCAGTAAATGATTATGTTGATCGAGAGTTGTCCTTTGGATGTATATTTGTACCTTATTGGCAAAAGTGTATAATGATGGTGATCGAATATTGTGCATAAGTTTTGAAGAAGTGGATCCATTTCAAGGGTGATTTTTTGGTCTCGTGTTCGGTTTAACCAATGAATGCACAAACACTACATTTCTTATTGTTTAGTGTGATTGAAGAGATCATTATGCTTGGGTTAGATTGAAATAGTTTATAAGTGCGTATAGATGGCATAAGAAGTGAAACCGCGTAGGAATGGTGGTTGTTAATGGAATCAAAACCTATTCACGCGAGAACTATTGTTGTTTTATAAATTTGTATACGTAGTTCATTTTTGAAGTATTTCGTTAAGCCTTCTAGATTACATGGATGCACAAAACAATAATTACCTAATTTTAGCTTAAATTCAATGAAATATAATTCACTTGGTCGTACTAGATGGATTTGACTATTTTTTGATTAATCACACGTTAAGCTTTATCTTTGATGACTAATAACATTAGATTCGAGAATGATAATTTGATTCTCGGTTCTTATTGAGTGAACACGAGTAGTTTTCTGTACATTACAATTGGTAAAGCTTCATCAGTGCTCAGTAAATAATTATGTTGATCGAGAGTTGTCATTTGGATGTATATTTGTGGCTTATAGGCAAAAATGTATAATGATGGTGATCGAATATTATGCATAAGTTTTGAAGAAGTGGATCCATTTCGAGGGTGATTTCTTTGATCTCGTGTTCAGTTTAACCAATAAATGCACAAACACTACATTTCTTATTGTTTAGTGTGATTGAAGAGATCATTATGCTTGGGTTAGATTAAAATAGTTTAGAAGTGCGCATAGATGGCATAAGAAGTGAAACCGCGTAGGATTGGTGGTTGTTAACGGAATCAAAACCTATTCACGCGAGAATTATTGTTGTTTTAAAAATTTGTATACGTTGTTCATTTCTGAATTATTTCGTTAAGCCATCCAGATTACATGGATGCACAAAACAATAATTACCTAATTTTAAATAAAATATAATGAAATATAATTCACTTAATCGTACTAGATGGATTTGACTTCTTATTCATTAATCACACGTTGTGCTTTATCTTTGATGACTAATAACATTAGATTCGAGAATGATAATTTGATTCTCGGTTCTTATTTAGTGAACATGAGTAGTTTTTGGTACTTTACAATTGTTAAAGTTTCATTGGTGGTCAGCAAATAATTATGTTGATCGAGAGTTGTCATTTGGATATATATTTGTGGCTTATAGGCAAAAGTGTTTAATGATGGTGATCGAATATTGTGCATAAGTTTTGAAGAAGTGGATCCATTTCAAGGGCGATTTCTTTGGTCTCGTGTTCGGTTAACCAATAAATGCACAAACGCTACATTTCTTATTGTTTATTGTGATTGAAGAGATCATTATGCTTGGGTTAGATTAAAATAGTTTAGAAGTGCGTATAGATGGCATAAGAAGTGAAACCACGTAGGATTGGTGCACATGAGAACTATTGTTGTTTTATAAATTTGTATACGTAGTTTATTTCTGAAGTATTTCATTAACTAGATTACATGGATGCACAAAACTATAATTACCTAATTTTAACTAAAATATAATGAAATACAATTCACTTAATCGTACTAGATGGATTTGACTTCTTATTCATTAATCACATGTTATGCTTTATCTTTGATGACTAATAACATTAGATTCGAGAATAATAATTTGATTCTCGGTTCTTATTGAGTGAACACGAGTAGTTTTTTGTACATTACGATCGGTAAAGCTTCATAGGTGCTCAGTAAATGATTTTGTTGATCGAGAGTTGTCATTTGGACGTATATTTGTGGCTTATAGGAAAAAGTGTTCAATGATGGTGATCGAATATTGTGCATAAGTTATGAATAAGAGGATCCATTTCAAGGTTGATTTCTTTGGTCTCGTGTTCGGTTAACCAATAAATGCACAAACACTATATTTCTTATTGTTTATTGTGATTAAAGAGATCATTATGCTTGGGTTAGATTAAAATAGTTTACAAGGGCGTATAGATGGCATAAGAAGTGAAACCACGTAGGATTGGTGCACGTGAGAACTATTGTTGTTTTATAAATTTGTATACGTAGTTCATTTCTGAAGTATTTCGTTAAGCCATCCAGATTACATGGATGCACAAAACAATAATTACCTAATTTTAACTTAAATTCAATGAAATAAAATATACTTAATCGTAGTAGATGGATTTGACTTCTTATTCATTAATCACACGTTTTGCTTTATCTTTGATGACTAATAACATTAGATTCGAGAATGATAATTTGATTCTCGGTTCTTACTGAGTGAACACGAGTAGTTTTTGGTACATAACGATCGGTAAAGCTTCAAAGGTGCTCAGTAAATGATTATGTTGATCGACAGTTGTTATTTGGATGTATATTTGTGGCTTATAGGCAAAAATGTTTAATGATGGTGATCGAATATTATGCATAAGTTTTGAAGAAGTGCATCCATTTCAAGGGTGATTTCTTTGGTCTCGTGTTCGGTTTAACTAATAAATGCGCAAATACTACATTTCTTATTGTTTAATTTGATTGAAGAGATCATTATGCTTGGGATAGATTAAAATAGTTTAGAAGTGCGTATAGATAGCATAAGAAGTGAAACGGTGTAGCATTGGTGGTTGTTAACGAAATCAAAACCTATTCACGCGAGAACTATTGTTGTTTTATAAATTTGTATACGCAGTTCATTTCTGAAGTATTTCGTTGAGCCATCCAGATTACATGGATGCACAAAACAATAATTACCTATTTTTAACTAAAATATAATGAAACACAATTCACTTAATCGTACTAGATGGATTTTACTTCTTATTCATTAATCAAACGTTATGCTTTATCTTTGATAACTAATAACATTAGATTCGAGAATGATAATTTGATTCTCGGTTCTTATTGAGTGAACGCGAGTAGTTTTTGGTAAATTACGATCGGTAAAGCTTCATAGGTGCACAGTAAATGATTATGGTGATCGAGAGTTGTCATTTGCATGTATATTTATGGCTTGTAGGCAAAAGAGTTTAATGATGGTGATCGAATATTGTGCATAAGTTTTGAAGAAGTGGATCCATTTCAAGGGTGATTTCTTTGGTCTCATGTTCGGTTAACTAATAAATGCACAAACACTATATTTCTTATTGTTTATTGTGATTGAAGAGATCATTATGCTTGGGTTAGATTAAAATAGTTTACAAATGCGTATAGATGGCATAAGAAGTGAAACCAAGTAGGATTGGTACACGTGAGAACTATTGTTGTTTTATAACTTTGTATACATAGTTCATTTCTGAAGTATTTCGTTAAGCCATCCAGATTACATGGATGCACAAAACAATAATTACCTAATTTTAACTTAAATTCAATGAAATAAAATATACTTAATCGTAGTAGATGGATTTGACTTCTTATTCATTAATCACATGTTATGCTTTATCTTTGATGACTAATAACATTAGATTCGAGAATGATAATTTGATTCTCGGTTCTTATTGAGTGAACACGAGTAGTTTTTGGTACATTACGATCGGTAAAGCTTCATAGGTGCTCAGTAAATGATTTTGTTGATCGAGAGTTGTCATTTGGATGTATATTTGTGGCTTATAGGAAGAAGTGTTTAATGATGGTGATCGAATATTGTGCATAAGTTTTGAAGAAGTGCATCCATTTCAAGGGTGATTTCTTTGGTCTCGTGTTCGGTTTAACTAATAAATGCGCAAATACTATATTTCTTATTGTTTAGTGTGATTGAAGAGATCATTATGCTTGGAATAGATTAAAATAGTTTAGAAGTGCGTATAGATGGCATAAGAAGTTAAACAGCGTAGCATTGGTGGTTGTTAACGAAATCAAAACCTATTCACGCGAAACTATTGTTGTTTTATAAATTTGTATACGTAGTTCATTTTTGAAGTATTTCGTTAAGCCATCCAGATTACATGGATGCACTAAACAATAATTACCTAATTTTAACTAAAATATAATGAAATACAATTCACTTAATCGTATTAGATGGATTTGACTTCCTATTCATTAATCACACGTTACGCTATATCTTTGATGACTAATAACATTAGATTCGAGAATGATAATTTGATTCTCGGTTCTTATTGAGTGAACACGAGTAGTTTTTGGTACATTACGATCGGTAAAGCTTCATAGGTGCTCAGTAAATGATTATGTTGATCGAGAGTTGTCATTTGGATGTATATTTGTTGCTTATAGGCAGAAGTGTTTAATGATGGTGATCGAATATTGTGCATAAGTTTTGAAGAAGTGCATCCATTTCAAGGGTGATTTCTTTGGTCTCGTGTTCGGTTTAACTAATAAATGCGCAAATACTATATTTCTTATTGTTTAGTGTGATTGAAGAGATCATTATGCTTGGGATAGATTAAAATAGTTTAGAAGTGCGTATAGATGGCATAAGAAGTGAAACAGCGTAGCATTGGTGGTTGTTAACGAAATCAAAACCTATTCACGCGAAACTATTGTTGTTTTATAAATTTGTATACGTAGTTCATTTTTGAAGTATTTCGTTAAGCCATCCAGATTACATGGATGCACTAAACAATAATTACCTAATTTTAACTAAAATATAATGAAATACAATTCACTTAATCGTACTAGATGGATTTGACTTCCTATTCATTAATCACACGTTATGCTTTATCTTTGATGACTAATAACATTAGATTCGAGAATGATAATTTGATTCTCGGTTCTTATTGAGTGAACACGAGTAGTTTTTGGTACATTACGATCGGTAAAGCTTCATAGGTGCTCAGTAAATGATTATGTTGATCGAGAGTTGTCATTTGGATGTATATTTATGGCTTGTAGGCAAAAGAGTTTAATGATGGTGATCGAATATTGTGCATAAGTTTTGAAGAAGTGGATCCATTTCAAGGGTGATTTCTTTGGTCTCATGTTCGGTTAACCAATAAATGCACAAACACTATATTTCTTATTGTTTATTGTAATTGAAGAGATCATTATGCTTGGGTTAGATTAAAATAGTTTACAAGTGCGTATAGATGGCATAAGAAGTGAAACCAAGTAGGATTGGTGCACGTGAGAACTATTGTTGTTTTATAACTTTGTATACGTAGTTCATTTCTGAAGTATTTTGTTAAGCCATCCATATTACATGGATGCACAAAACAATAATTACCTAATTTTAAATTAAATTCAATGAAATAAAATATACTTAATCGTAGTAGATGAATTTGACTTCTTATTCATTAATCACATGTTATGCTTTATCTTTGATGACTAATAACATTAGATTCGAGAATGATAATTTGATTCTCGGTTCTTATTGAGTGAACACGAGTAGTTTTTGGTACATTACGATCGGTAAAGCTTCATAGGTGCTCAGTAAATGATTATGTTGATCGAGAGTTGTCATTTGGATGTATATTTGTGGCTTATAGGCAGAAGTGTTTAATGATGGTGATCGAATATTGTGCATAAGTTTTGAAGAAGTTTATCCATTTCAAGGGTGATTTCTTTGGTCTCGTGTTCGGTTTAACTAATAAATGCGCAAATACTATATTTCTTATTGTTTAGTGTGATTGAAGAGATCATTATGCTTGGGATAGATTAAAATAGTTTAGAAGTGCGTATAGATGGCATAAGAAGTGAAACAGCGTAGCATTGGTGGTTGTTAACGAAATCAAAACCTATTCACGCGAAACTATTGTTGTTTTATAAATTTGTATACGTAGTTCATTTTTGAAGTATTTCGTTAAGCCATCCAGATTACATGGATGCACTAAACAATAATTACCTAATTTTAACTAAAATATAATGAAATACAATTCACTTAATCGTACTAGATGGATTTGACTTCTATTCATTAATCACACGTTATGCTTATCTTTGATGACTAATAACATTAGATTCGAGAATGATAATTTGATTCTCGGTTCTTATTGAGTGAACACGAGTAGTTTTTGGTACATTACGATCGGTAAAGCTTCATAGGTGCTCAGTAAATGATTATGTTGATCGAGAGTTGTCATTTGGATGTATATTTGTGGCTTATAGGCAGAAGTGTTTAATGATGGTGATCGAATATTGTGCATAAGTTTTGAAGAAGTTTATCCATTTCAAGGGTGATTTCTTTGGTCTCGTGTTCGGTTTAACTAATAAATGCGCAAATACTATATTTCTTATTGTTTAGTGTGATTGAAGAGATCATTATGCTTGGGATAGATTAAAATAGTTTAGAAGTGCGTATAGATGGCATAAGAAGTGAAACAGCGTAGCATTGGTGGTTGTTAACGAAATCAAAACCTATTCACGCGAAACTTTTGTTGTTTCATAAATTTGTATACGTAGTTCATTTTTGAAGTATTTCGTTAAGCCATCCAGATTACATGGATGCACTAAACAATAATTACCTAATTTTAACTAAAATATAATGAAATACAATTCACTTAATCGTACTAGATGGATTTGACTTCCTATTCATTAATCACACGTTATGCTTTATCTTTGATGACTAATAACATTAGATTCGAGAATGATAATTTGATTCTCGGTTCTTATTGAGTGAACACGAGTAGTTTTTGGTACATTACGATCGGTAAAGCTTCATAGGTGCTCAGTAAATGATTATGTTGATCGAGAGTTGTCATTTGGATGTATATTTGTGGCTTATAGGCAGAAGTGTTCAATGATGGTGATCGAATATTGTGCATAAGTTTTGAAGAAGTTTATCCATTTCAAGGGTGATTTCTTTGGTCTCGTGTTCGGTTTAACTAATAAATGCGCAAATACTATATTTCTTATTGTTTAGTGTGATTGAAGAGATCATTATGCTTGGGATAGATTAAAATAGTTTAGAAGTGCGTATAGATGGCATAAGAAGTGAAACAGCGTAGCATTGGTGGTTGTTAACGAAATCAAAACCTATTCACGCGAAACTATTGTTGTTTTATAAATTTGTATACGTAGTTCATTTTGAAGTATTTCGTTAAGCCATCCAGATTACATGGATGCACTAAACAATAATTACCTAATTTTAACTAAAATATAATGAAATACAATTCACTTAATCGTACTAGATGGATTTGACTTCCTATTCATTAATCACACGTTATGCTTTATCTTTGATGACTAATAACATTAGATTCGAGAATGATAATTTGATTCTCGGTTCTTATTGAGTGAACACGAGTAGTTTTTGGTACATTACGATCGGTAAAGCTTCATAGGTGCTCAGTAAATGATTATGTTGATCGAGAGTTGTCATTTGGATGTATATTTATGGCTTGTAGGCAAAAGAGTTTAATGATGGTGATCGAATATTGTGCATAAGTTTTGAAGAAGTGGATCCATTTCAAGGGTGATTTCTTTGGTCTCATGTTCGGTTAACCAATAAATGGACAAACACTATATTTCTTATTGTTTATTGTGATTGAAGAGATCATTATGCTTGGGTTAGATTAAAATAGTTTACAAGTGCATATAGATGGCATAAGAAGTGAAACCAAGTAGGATTGGTGCACGTGAGAACTATTGTTGTTTTATAACTTTGTATACGTAGTTCATTTCTGAAGTATTTCGTTAAGCCATCCAGATTACATGGATGCACAAAACAATAATTACCTAAATTTAACTTAAATTCAATGAAATAAAATATACTTAATCGTAGTAGATGGATTTGACTTCTTATTCATTAATCACATGTTATGCTTTATCTTTGATGACTAATAACATTAGATTCGAGAATGATAATTTGATTCTCGGTTCTTATTGAGTGAACACGAGTAGTTTTTGGTACATTACGATCGGTAAAGCTTCATAGGTGCTCAGTAAATGACTATGTTGATCGAGAGTTGTCATTTGGATGTATATTTGTGGCTTATAGGCAAAAGTGTTTAATGATGGTGATCGAATATTGTGCATAAGTTTTGAAGAAGTGCATCCATTTCAAGGGTGATTTCTTTGGTCTCGTGTTCGGTTTAACTAATAAATGCGCTAATACTATATTTCTTATTGTTTAGTGTGAGTGAAGAGATCATTATGCTTGGGATAGATTAAAATAGTTTAGAAGTGCGTATAGATGGCATAAGAAGTGAAACAGTGTAGCATTGGTGGTTGTTAACGAAATCAAAACCTATTCACGCGAAACTATTGTTGTTTTATAAATTTGTATACGTAGTTCATTTTTGAAGTATTTCGTTAAGCCATCCAGATTACATGGATGCACTAAACAATAATTACCTAATTTTAACTAAAATATAATGAAATACAATTCACTTAATCGTACTAGATGGATTTGACTTCCTTTTCATTAATCACACGTTATGCTTTATCTTTGATGACTAATAACATTTGATTCGAGAATGACAATTTGATTCTCGGTTCTTATTGAGTGAACACGAGTAGTTTTTGGTACATTACGATCGGTAAAGCTTCATAGGTGCTCAGTAAATGATTATGTTGATCGAGAGTTGTCATTTGGATGTATATTTGTGGCTTATAGGCAAAACTGTTTAATGATGGTGATCGAATATTGTGCATAAGTTTTGAAGAAGTGGATCCATTTCAAGGGTGATTTCTTTGTTCTCGTGTTCGGTTAACCAATAAATGCACAAACACTACATTTCTTATTGTTTATTGTGATTGAAGAGATCATTATGCTTGGGTTAGATTAAAATAGTTTACAAGTGCGTATAGATGGCATAAGAAGTGAAACCACGGATATTTGAAGAAGTGCACAAGTGATCGAATATTGTGCACAAGTTTTGAAGAAGTGCATCCATTTCAAGGGTGATTTCTTTGGTCTCGTGTTCGGTTTAACTAATAAATGCGCAAATACTACATTTCTTATTGTTTCGTGTGATTGAAGAGATCATTATGCTTAGGATAGATTAAAATAGTTTAGAAGTGCGTATAGATGGCATAAGAAGTGAACAGCGTAGCATTGTTGGTTGTTAACGAAATCAAAACGTATTCACGCGAGAACTATTGTTGTTTTATAAATTTGTATACGTAGTTCATTTCTGAAGTATTTCGTGAAGCCATCCAGAATACATGGATGCACAAAACAATAATTACCTAATTTTAACGAAAATATAATGAAATACAATTCACTTAATGGTACTAGATGGATTTGACTTTATATTCATTAATTACACGTTATGCTTTATCTTTGACGACTAATAACATTAGATTCAAGAATGATAATTTGATTCTCGGTTCTTATTGAGTGAACACGAAAAGTTTTTGGTACTTTACAATTGTTAAAGTTTCATTGGTGGTCAGCAAATAATTATGTTGATCGAGAGTTGTCATTTGGATGTATATTTGTGGCTTATAGGCAAAAGTGTTTAATGATGGTGATCGAATATTGTGCATAAGTTTTGAAGAAGTGGATACATTTCAAGGGTGATTTCTTTGGTCTCGTGTTCGGTTAACCAATAAATGCACAAACACTGCATTTCTTATTGTTTATTGTGATTGAAGAGTTCATTACGCTTGGGTTAGATTAAAATAGTTTACAAGTGCGTATAAATGGCATAAGAAGTGAAACCACGTAGGATTGGTGCACGTGAGAACCGTTGTTGTTTTATAAATTTGTATACGTAGTTCATTTCTGAAGTATTTCGTTAAGCCATCCAGATTACATGGATGCACAAAACAATAATTACCTAATTTTAACTTACATTCAATGAAATAAAATATACTTAATCGTAGTAGATGGATTTGACTTCTTATTCATTAATCACACGTTATGCTTTATCTTTGATGACTAATAACATTAGATTCGAGAATGATAATTTGATTCTCGGTTCTTATTAAGTGAACATGAGTAGTTTTTGGTACATTACGATCGGTAAAGCTTCATAGGTGCTCAGTAAATGATTATGTTGATCGAGAGTTGTCATTTGAATGTATATTTGTGGCTTATAGGCAAAACTGTTTAATGATGGTGATCGAATATTGTGCATAAGTTTTGAAGAAGTGGATCCATTTCAAGGGTGATTTCTTTGTTCTCGTGTTCGGTTAACCAATAAATGCACAAACACTACATTTCTTATTGTTTATTGTGATTGAAGAGATCATTATGCTTGGGTTAGATTAAAATAGTTTACAAGTGCGTATAGATGGCATAAGAAGTGAAACCACGGATATTTGAAGAAGTGCACAAGTGATCGAATATTGTGCACAAGTTTTGAAGAAGTGCATCCATTTCAAGGGTGATTTCTTTGGTCTCGTGTTCGGTTTAACTAATAAATGCGCAAATACTACATTTCTTATTGTTTCGTGTGATTGAAGAGATCATTATGCTTGGGATAGATTAAAATAGTTTAGAAGTGCGTATAGATGGCATAAGAAGTGAACAGCGTAGCATTGTTGGTTGTTAACGAAATCAAAACGTATTCACGCGAGAACTATTGTTGTTTTATAAATTTGTATACGTAGTTCATTTCTGAAGTATTTCGTGAAGCCATCCAGATTACATGGATGCACAAAACAATAATTACCTAATTTTAACTAAAATATAATGAAATACAATTCACTTAATCGTACTAGATGGATTTGACTTCTTATTCATTAACCACACGTTATGCTTTATCTTTGATGACTAATAACATTAGATTCGAGAATGATAATTTGATTCTCGATCCTTATTGAGTGAACACGAGTAGTTTTTGGTACATTACGATCGGTAAAGCTTCATAGGTGCTCAGTAAATGATTATGTTGATCGAGAGTTGTCATTTGGATGTATATTTGTTGCTTATAGGCAAAAGTGTTTAATGATGGTGATCGAATATTGTGCATAAGTTGTGAAGAAGTGGATCCATTTCAAGGGTGATTTCTTTGGTCTCGTGTTCAGTTAACCAATAAATGCACAAACACTATATTTCTTATTGTTTATTGTGATTAAAGAGATCATTATGCTTGGGTTAGATTAAAATAGTTTACAAGGGCGTATAGATGGCATAAGAAGTGAAACCACGTAGGATTGGTGCACATGAGAACTATTGTTGTTTTATAAATTTGTATACGTAGTTCATTTCTCAAATATTTCGTTAAGCCATCCAGATTACATGGATGCGAAAAACAATAATTACCTAATTTTAACTTAAATTCAATGAAATAAAATATACTTAATCGTAGTAGATGGATTTGACTTCTTATTCATTAATCACATGTTATGCTTTATCTTTGATGACTAATAACATTAGATTCGAGAATGATAATTTGATTCTCGGTTCTTACGATCGGTAAAGCTTCACAGGTGCTCAGTAAATGATTATGTTGATCTAGAGTTGTCATTTGGATGTATATTTGTGGCTTATAGGCAAAAGTGTTTAATTATGGTGATCGAATATTGTGCATAAGTTTTGAAGAAGTGCATCCATTTCAAGGGTGATTTCTTTGGTCTCGTGTTCGGTTTAACTAATAAATGCGCAAATACTACATTTCTTATTGTTTAGTGTGATTGAAGATATCATTATACTTGGGATAGATTAAAATAGTTTAGAAGTGCGTATAGATGGCATAAGAAGTGAAACAGCGTAGCATTGGTGGTTGTTAACGAAATCAAAACCTATTCACACGAGAACTATTGTTGTTTTATAAATTTGTATACGTAGTTTATTTCTGAAGTATTTCGTTAAGCCATCCAGATTACATGGATGCACAAAACTATAATTCCCTAATTTAACTAAAATATAATGAAATACAATTCACTTAATCGTACTAGATGGATTTGACTTCTTATTCATTAATCAAACGTTATGCTTTATCTTTGATGACTAATAACATTAGATTCGAGAATGATAATTTGATTCTCGGTTCTTATTGAGTGAACACGAGTAGTTTTTTGTACATTACGATCGGTAAAGCTTCATAGGTGCTCAGTAAATGATTATGTTGATCGAGAGTTGTCATTTGGATGTATATTTGTGGCTTATAGGCAAAATTGTTTAATGATGGTGATCGAATATTGTGCATAAGTTTTGAAGTAGTGGATCCATTTCAAGGGTGATTTCTTTGGTCTCGTGTTCGATTAACCAATAAATACACAAACACTATATTTCTTATTGTTTATTGTGATTAAAGAGATCATTATGCTTGGGTTAGATTAAAATAGTTTACAAGGGCGTATAGATGGCATAAGAAGTGAAACCACGTAGGATTGGTGTACGTGAGAACTATTGTTGTTTTATAAATTTGTATACGAAGTTCATTTCTGAAGTATTTCGTTAAGCCATCCAGATTACATGGATGCACAAAACAATAATTACCTAATTTTAACTTAAATTCAATGAAATAAAATATACTTAATCGTAGTAGATGGATTTCACTTCTTATTCATTAATCACACGTTTTGCTTTATCTTTGATGACTAATAACATTAGATTCGAGAATGATAATTTGATTCTCGGTTCTTACTGAGTCAACACGAGTAGTTTTTGGTACATTACGATCAGTAAAGCTTCATAGGTGCTCCGTAAATGATTATGTTGATCGAGAGTTGTCATTTGGATGTATATTTGTGGCTTATAGGCAAAAGTGTTTAATGATGTGATCGAATATTGTGCATAAGTTTTGAAGAAGTGCATCCATTTCAAGAGTGATTTCTTTGGTCTCGTGTTCGGTTTAACCAATAAATGCGCAAATACTACATTTCTTATTGTTTAGTGTGATTGAAGAGATCATTATGCTTGGGATAGATTAAAATAGTTTAGAAGTGCGTATAGATGGCATAAGAAGTGAAACTGCGTAGCATTGGTGGTTGTTAACGAAATCAAAACCTATTCACGCGAGAACTATTGTTGTTTTATAAATTTGTATACGTAGTTCATTTCTGAAGTATTTCGTTAAGCCATCCAGATTACATGGATGCACAAAACTATAATTCCCTAATTTAACTAAAATATAATGAAATACAATTCACTTAATCGTACTAGATGGATTTGACTTCTTATTCATTAATCACACATTATGCTTTATCTTTGATAACTAATAACATTAGATTCAAGAATGATAATTTGATTCTCGGTTTTTATTGAGTGAACAAGAGTAGTTTTTGGTACATTACGATCGGTAAAGCTTTATAGGTGCTCAGTAAATGATTATGTTGATCGAGAGTTGTCATTTGGATGTATATTTGTGGCCTATATGCAAAAGTGTTTAATGATGGTGATCGAATATTGTGCATAAGTTTTGAAGAAGTGGATCCATTTCAAGAGTGATTTCTTTGGTCTCGTGTTTGGTTAACCAATAAATGCACAAACACTATATTTCTTATTGTTTATTGTGATTAAAGAGATCATTATGCTTGGGTTAGATTAAAATAGTTTACAAGGGCGTATAGATGGCATAAGAAGTGAAACCACGTAGGATTGGTGCACGTGAGAACTATTGTTGTTTTATAAATTTGTATACTTAGTTCATTTCTGAAGTATTTCGTTAAGCTATCCAGATTACATGGACGCTCGAAACAATAATTACCTAATTTTAACTTAAATTCAATGAAATAAAATATACTTCATCGTAGCAGATAGATTTGACTTCTTATTCATTAATCACACGTTTTGCTTTATCTTTGATGACTAATAACATTAGATTCGAGAATGATAATTTGATTCTCGGTTCTTACTGAGTGAACACGAGTAGTTTTTGGTACATTACGATCGGTAAAGCTTCATAGGTGCTCAGTAAATGATTATGTTGATCCAGAGTTGTCATTTGGATGTATATATGTGGCTTATAGGCAAAAGTGTTTAATGATGGTGATCGAATATTGTTCATAAGTTTTGAAGAAGTGCATCCATTTCAAGAGTGATTTCTTTGGTCTCGTGTTCGGTTTAACTAATTAATGCGCAAATACTACATTTCTTATTGTTTGGTGTGATTGAAGAGATCATTATGCTTGGGATAGATTAAAATAGTTTAGAAGTGCGTATAGATGGCATAAGAAGTGAAACTGCGTAGCATTGGTGGTTGTTAACGAAATCAAAACCTATTCACGCGAGAACTATTGTTGTTTTATAAATTTGTATACGTAGTTCATTTCTGAAGTATTTCGTTAAGCCATCCAGATTACATGGATGCACAAAACTATAATTCCCTAATTTAACTAAAATATAATGAAATACAATTCACTTAATCGTACTAGATGGATTTGACTTCTTATTCATTAATCACACATTATGCTTTATCTTTGATAACTAATAACATTAGATTCAAGAATGATAATTTGATTCTCGGTTTTTATTGAGTGAACAAGAGTAGTTTTTGGTACATTACGATCGGTAAAGCTTTATAGGTGCTCAGTAAATGATTATGTTGATCGAGAGTTGTCATTTGGATGTATATTTGTGGCTTATATGCAAAATTGTTTAATGAAGGTGATCGAATATTGTGCATAAGTTTTGAAGAAGTGGATCCATTTCAAGAGTGATTTCTTTGGTCTCGTGTTTGGTTAACCAATAAATGCACAAACACTATATTTCTTAAAATAGTTTACAAGGGCGTATAGATGGCATAAGAAGTGAAACCACGTAGGATTGGTGCACGTGAGAACTATTGTTGTTTTATAAATTTGTATACTTAGTTCATTTCTGAAGTATTTCGTTAAGCTATCCAGATTACACGGATGCACGAAACAATAATTACCTAATTTTAACTTAAATTCAATGAAATAAAATATACTTAATCGTAGCAGATAGATTTTACTTCTTATTCATTAATCACACGTTTTGCTTTATCTTTGATGACTAATAACATTAGATTCGAGAATGATAATTTGATTCTCGGTTCTTACTGAGTGAACACGAGTAGTTTTTGGTACATTACGATCGGTAAAGCTTCATAGGTGCTCAGTAAATGATTATGTTGATCGAGAGTTGTCATTTGGATGTATATTTGTGGCTTATAGGAAAAAGTGTTTAATGATGGTGATCGAATATTGTTCATAACTTTTGAAGAAGTGCATCCATTTCAAGAGTGATTTCTTTGGTCTTGTGTTCGGTTTAACTAATAAATGCACAAATACTACATTTCTTATTGTTTAGTGTGATTGAAGAGATCATTATGCTTGGGATAGATTAAAATAGTTTAGAAGTGCGTATAGATGGCATAAGAAGTGAAACAGCGTAGCATTGGTGGTTGTTAACGAAATCAAAACCTATTCACGCGAGAACTATTGTTGTTTTATAAATTTGTATACGTAGTTTATTTCTGAAGTATTTCGTTAAGCCATCCAGATTACATGGATGCACAAAACAATAATTACCTATTTTTAACTAAAATATAATGAAATACAATTCACTTAATCGTACTAGATAGATTTGACTTCTTATTCATTAATCAAACGTTATGCTTTATCTTTGATGACTAATAACATTAGATTCGAGAATGATAATTTGATTCTCGGTTCTTATTGAGTGAACACGAGTAGTTTTTGGTACATTACGATCGGTAAAGCTTCATAGGTGCTCAGTAAATGATTATGTTGATCGAGATTTGTCATTTGTATGTATATTTGTGGCTTATAGGCAAAAGTGTTTAATGATGGTGATCGAATATTGTGCATAAGTTTTGAAGAAGTGGATCTATTTCAAGGGTGACTTCTTTGGTCTCATGTTCGGTTAACCAATAAATGCACAAACACTATATTTCTTATTGTTTATTGTGATTGAAGAGATCATTATGCTTGGGTTAGATTAAAATGGTTTACAAGTGCGTATAGATGGCATAAGAAGTGAAACCAAGTAGGATTGGTGCACGTGAGAGCTATTGTTGTTTTATAAATTTGTATACGTAGTTCATTTCGGAAGTATTTCGTTAAGCCATCCAGATTACATGGATGCACAAAACAATAATTACCTAATTTTAACTTAAATTCAATGAAATAAAATATACTTAATCGTAGTAGATGGATTTGACTTCTTATTCATTAATCACATGTTATGCATTATCTTTGATGACTAATAACATTAGATTCGTGAATGAAAATTTGATTCTCGGTTCTTATTGAGTGAACACGAGTAGTTTTTGGTACATTACGATCGGTAAAGCTTCATAGGTGCTCAGTAAATGATTATGTTGATCGAGAGTTGTCATTTGGATGTATATTTGTGGCTTATAGGCAAAAGTGTTTAATGATGGTGATCGAATATTGTGCATAAGTTTTGAAGAAGTGGATCCATTTCAAGGGTGATTTCTTTCATCTCGTGTTCGGTTAACCAATAAACGCACAAACACTATATTTCTTATTGTTTATTGTGATTGAAGAGATCATTATGCTTGGGTTAGATTAAAATAGTTTACAAGTGCGTATAGATGGCATAAGAAGTGAAACCACGTAGGATTGGTGCACGTGAGAACTATTGTTGTTTTATAAATTTGTATACGTAGTTCATTTCTGAAGTATTTCGTTAAGCCATCCAGATTACATCGATGCACAAAACAATAATTACCTAATTTTAACTTAAATTCAATGAAATAAAATATACTTAATCGTAGTAGATGGATTTGACTACTTATTCATTAATCACACGTAATGCTTTATCTTTGATGACTAATAACATTAGATTCGTGAATGAAAATTTGATTCTCGGTTCTTATTGAGTGAACACGAGTAGTTTTTGGTACATTACGATCGGTAAAGCTTCATAGGTGCTCAGTAAATGATTATGTTGATCGAGAGTTGTCATTTGGATGTATATTTGTGGCTTATAGACAAAAGTGTTTAACGATGGTAATCAAATATTGTGCATAAGTTTTGAAGAAATGCATCCATTTCAAGAGTGACTTCTTTGGTCTCGTGTTTGGTTTAACTAATAAATGCGCAAATACTACATTTCTTATTGTTTAGTGTGATTGAAGGGATCATTGTGCTTGGGATAGATTAAAATAGTTTAGAAGTGCGTATAGGTGGCATAAGAAGTGAAATAGCGTAGCATTAGTGGTTGTTAACGAAATCAAAACCTATTCACGCGAGAACTATTGTTGTTTTATAAATTTGTATACGTAGTTCCTTTCTGAAGTATTTCGTTAAGCCATCCAGATTACATGGATGCACTAAACAATAATTAGCTAGTTTTAACTAAAATAAAATGAAATACAATTCACTTAATCGTACTAGATGAATTTGACTTCTTATTCATTAATCACACGTTATGCTTTATCTTTGATGACTAATAACATTAGATTCGAGAATGATAATTTGATTCTCGGTTCTTATTGAGTGAACACGAGTAGTTTTTGGTACATTACGATCGGTAAAGCTTCATAGGTGCTCAGTAAATGATTATGTTGATCGAGAGTTGTCATTTGAATGTATATTTGTGGCTTATAGGCAAAAGTGTTTAATGATGGTGATCGAATATTGTGCATAAGTTTTGAAGAAGTGGATCCATTTCAAGGGTGATTTCTTTGTTCTCGTGTTCGGTTAACCAATAAATGCACAAACACTACATTTCTTATTGTTTATTGTGATTGAAGAGATCATTATGCTTGGGTTAGATTAAAATAGTTTACAAGTGCGTATAGATGGCATAAGAAGTGAAACCACGTATATTTGAAGAAGTGCACAAGTGATCGAATATTGTGCACAAGTTTTGAAGAAGTGCATCCATTTCAAGGGTGATTTCTTTGGTCTCGTGTTTGGTTTAACTAATAAATGCGCAAATACTACATTTCTTATTGTTTAGTGTGATTGAAGAGATCATTATGCTTGGGATAGATTAAAATTGTTTAGAAGTGCGTATAGATGGCATAAGAAGTGAAACAGCGTAGCATTGTTGGTTGTTAACGAAATCAAAACGTATTCACGCGAGAACTATTGTTGTTTTATAAATTTGTATACGTAGTTCATTTCTAAAGTATTTCGTGAAGCCATCCAGATTACATGGATGCACAAAACAATAATTACCTAATTTTAACTAAAATATAATGAAATACAATTCACTTAATCGTACTAGATGGATTTGACTTTATATTCATTAATCACACGTTATGCTTTATCTTTGATGACTAATAACATTAGATTCAAGAATGATAATTTGATTCTCGGTGCTTATTGAGTGAACACGAGTAGTTTTTGGTACTTTACAATTGTTAAAGTTTCATTGGTGGTCAGCAAATAATTAGGTTGATCGAGAGTTGTCATTTGGATGTATATTTATGGCTTATAGGCAAAAGTGTTTAATGATGGTGATCGAATATTGTGCATAAGTTTTGAAGAAGTGGATACATTTCAAGGGTGATTTCTTTGGTATCGTGTTCGGTTAACCAATAAATGCACAAACACTGCATTTCTTATTGTTTATTTTGATTGAAGAGATCATTACGCTTGGGTTAGATTAAAATAGTTTACAAGTGCGTATAGCTGGCACAAGAAGTGAAACCACGTAGGATTGGTGCACGTGAGAACAGTTGTTGTTTTATAAATTTGTATACGTAGTTCATTTCTGAAGTATTTCGTTAAGCCATCCAGATTACATGGATGCACAAAACAATAATTACCTAATTTTAACTTAAATTCAATGAAATAAAATATACTTAATCGTAGTAGATGGATTTGACTTCTTATTCATTAATCACACGTTATGCTTTATCTTTGATGACTAATAACAGTAGATTCGAGAATGATAATTTGATTCTCGGTTCTTATTGAGTGAACACGAGTAGTTTTTGGTACATTACTATCGGTAAAGCTTCATAGGTGCTCAGTAAATGATTATGTTGATCGAGAGTTGTCATTTGGATGTATATTTGTGGCTTATAGGCAAAAGTGTTTAATGATGGTGATCGAATGTTGTGCATAAGTTTTGAAGAAGTGGATACATTTCAAGGGTGATTTCTTTGGTCTCGTGTTCGGTTAACCAATAAATGCACAAACACTACATTTCTTATTGTTTATTGTGATTGAAGAGATCATTACGCTTGGGTTAGATTAAAATAGTTTACAAGTGCGTATAGATGGCATAAGAAGTGAAACCACGTATATTTGAAGAAGTGCACAAGTGATGGAATACTGTGCAATAGTTTTGAAGAAGTGCATCCGTTTCAAGGGTGATTTCTTTGGTCTCGTGTTCGGTTTAACTAATAAATGCACAAATACTACATTTCTTATTGTTTAGTGTGATTTAATAGATCATTACACTTGGGATAGATTAAAACAGTTTTGAAGTGCGTATAGATGGCATAAGAAGTGAAACTGCGTAGCATTGGTGGTTGTTACGAAATCAAAACGTATGCACGCGAGAGCTATTGTTGTTTTACAAATTTGTATACGCAGTTCATTTCTGAAGTATTTCGTGAAGCCATCCCGATTACATGGATGCACAAAACAATAATTACCTAATTTTAACTAAAATATAATGAAATACAATTCACTTAATCGTACTAGATGGATTTGACTTCATATTCATTAATCACACGTTATGCTTTATCTTTGATGACTAATAACATTCGATTCGAGAATGATAATTTGATTCTCGGTTTTTATTGAGTGAACACGTGTAGTTTTTTGTACATTACAATTGGTAAAGCTTTATAGGTGCTCAGTAAATGATTATGTTGATCGAGAGTTGTCATTTGGATGTATATTTATGGCTTATAAGCAAAAGTGTATAATGATGGTCATCGAATATTGTGCATAAGTTTTGAAGAAGTGCATCCATTTCAAGGGTGATTTCTTTGGTCTCATGTTTCGGTTTAACTAATAAATGCGTAAATACTACATTTCTTATTGTTTAGTGTGATTGAAGAGATCATAACGCTTGGGATAGATTAAAATAGTTTAGAAGTGCGTATAGATGGCATAAGAAGTGAAACAGCGTAGCATTGGTGGTTGTTAACGAAATCAAAACGTATTCACGCGAGAACTATTGTTGTTTTATAAATTTGTATACGTAGTTCATTTCTGAAGTATTTCGTGAAGCCATCCAGATTACATGGATGCACAAAACAATAATTACCTAAATTTAACTAAAATATAATGAAATACAATTCACTTAATCGTACTAGATGGATTTGACTTCTTATTTATTAATCACACGTTATGCTTTATCTTTGATGACTAATAACATTCGATTCGAGAATGATAATTTGATTCTCGGTTTTTATTGAGTGAACACGTGTAGTGTTTTGTACGTTACAATTGGTAAAGCTTCATAGGTGCTTAGTAAATGATTATGTTGATCGAGAGTTGTCATTTGGATGTATATTTGTGGCTTATAGGCAAAAGTGTATAATGATGGTGATCGAATATTGTGCATAAGTTTTGAAGAAGTGCATCCATTTCAAGGGTGATTTCCTTGGTCTCGTGTTCGGTTTAACTAATAAATGCGCAAATACTACATTTCTTATTGTTTAGCGTGATTGAAGAGATCATAACGCTTGGGATAGATTAAAATAGTTTAGAAGTGCGTATAGATGGCATAAGAAGTGAAACAGCGTAGCATTGGTGGTTGTTAATGAAATCAAAACGTATTCACGCAAGAACTGTTGTTGTTTTTTAAATTTGTATACGTAGTTCATTTCCAAAGTATTTTGTGAAGCCATCCAGATTACATGGATGCACAAAACAATAATTACCTAATTTTAACTAAAATATAATGAAATACAATTCACTTAATCGTACTAGACGGATTTGACTTCTTATTCATTAATCACACGTTATGCTTTATCTTTGATGACTAATAACATTAGATTCGAGAATGATAATTTGATTCTCGGTTCTTATTGAGTGAACACGAGTAGTTTTTGGTACTTTACAATTGTTAAAGTTTCATTGGTGGTCAGCAAATAATTATGTTGATCGGGAGTTGTCATTTGGATGTATATTTGTGGCTTATAGGCAAAAGTGTTTAATGATGGTGATCGAATATTGTGCAAAAGTTTTGAAGAAGTGGATCCATTTCAAGGGTGATTTCTTTGGTCTCGTGTTCGGTTAACCAATAAATGCACAAACACTACATTTCTTGTTGTTTATTGTGATTGAAGAGATCATTACGCTTGGGTTAGATTAAAATAGTTTACAAGTGCGTATAGATGGCATAAGAAGTGAAACCACGTATATTTGAAGAAGTGCACAAGTGATCGAATATTGTGCAATAGTTTTGAAGAAGTGCATCCGTTTCAAGGGTGATTTCTTTGGTCTCGTGTTCGGTTTAACTAATAAATGCACAAATACTACATTTCATATTGTTTAGTGTGATTGAATAGATCATTATGCTTGGGATAAATTAAAATAGTTTAGAAGTGCGTACAGATGGCATTAGAAGTGAAACTGCGTAGCATTGGTGGTTGTTAACGAAATCAAAACGTATTCACGCGGGAACTATTGTTGTTTTATAAATTTGTATACGTAGTTCATTTCTGAAGTATTTCGTGAAGCCATCCAGATTATATGGATGCACAAAACAATAATTACTTAATTTTAACTTAAATTCAATGAAATAAAATATACTTAATCGTAGTAGATGGATTTGACTTCTTATTCATTAATCACACGTTTTGCTTTATCTTTGATGACTAATAACATTAGATTCGAGAATGATAATTTGATTCTCGGTTCTTATTGAGTGAACACGAGTAGTTTTTGGTACATTACGATCGGTAAAGCTTCATAGGTGCTCAGTAAGTGATTATGTTGATCGAGAGTTGTCATTTGGATGTATATTTGTGGCTTATAGGCAAAAGTGTTTAATGATGGTGATCGAATATTGTGCATAAGTTTTGAAGAAGTGGATCCATTTCAAGGGTGATTTCTTTGGTCTCGTGTTCGGTTAACCAATAAATGCACAAACACTACGTTTCTTATTGTTTATTGTGATTGAAGAGATCATTACGCTTGGGTTAGATTAAAATAGTTTACAAGTGCGTATAGATGGCATAAGAAGTGAAACCACGTAGGATTGGTGCACGTGAGAACTATTGTTGTTTTATAAATTTGTATACGTAGTTCATTTCTGAAGTATTTCGTTAAGCCATCCAGATTACCTAGATGCACAAAAAAATAATTACCTAATTTTGACTTAAATTCAATGAAATAAAATATACTTAATCGTAGTAGATGGATTTGACTTTTTATTCATTAATCACACGTTATGCTTTATCTTTGATGACTAATAACATTAGATTCGAGAATGATAATTTGATTCTCGGTTCTTATTGAGTGAACACGAGTAGTTTTTGGTACATTACGATCGGTAAAGCTTCATAGGTGCTAAGTAAATGATTATGTTGATCGAGAGTTGTCATTAGGATGTATATTTATGGCTTATAGGTAAAAGTGTTTAATGATGGTGATCGAATATTGTGCATAAGTTTTGAAGAAGTGCATCCATTTCAAGGGTTATTTCTTTGGTCTCGTGTTCGGTTTAACTAATAAATGCGCAAAAACTACATTTCTTATTGTTTAGTGTGACTGAAGAGATCATTATGCTTGGGATAGATTAAAAAAGTTTAGAAGTGCGTATAGATGGCATAAGAAGTGAAACAGCGTAGCATTGGTGGTTGTTAACGAAATCAAAACCTATTCACGCGAGAACTATTGTTGTTTTATAAATTTGTATACGTAGTTCATTTATAAAGTATTTCGTTAAGTCGTCCAGATTACATGGATGCACAAAACAATAATTACCTAAATTTAACTAAAATATAATGAAATACAATTCACTTAATCGTACTAGATGGATTTGACTTCTTATTTATTAATCACACGTTATGCTTTATCTTTGATGACTAATAACATTAGATTCGAGAATGATAATTTGATTCTCGGTTCTTATTGAGTGAACACAAGTAGTTTTTGGTACATTACGATCGGTAAAGCTTCATTGGTGCTCAGTAAATGATTATGTTGATCGAGAGTTGTCATTTGGATGTATATTTGTGGCTTATAGGCAAAAGTGTTTAATGATGGTGATCGAATATTGTGCATAAATTTTGAAGAAGTGGATCCATTTCAAGGGTGATTTCCTTGGTCTCGTGTTCGGTTAACCAATAAATGCACAAACACTACATTTCTTATTGTTTATTGTGATTGAAGAGATTATTATGCTTGGGTTAGATTAAAATAGTTTACAAGTGCGTATAGATGGCATGAGAAGTGAAACCACGTAGGATTGGTGCACGTGAGAAGTATTGTTGTTTTATAAATTTGTATACGTAGTTCATTTCTAAAGTATTTCGTTAAGCCATCCAGATTACATGGATGCACAAAACAAAAATTACCTAATTTTAACTTAAATTCAATGAAATAAAATATACTTAATCGTAGTAGATGGATTTGACTTCTTATTCATTAATCACACGTTATGCTTTATCTTTAATGACTAATAACATTCGATTCGAGAATGATAATTTGATTCTCGGTTCTTATTGAGTGAACACGAGTAGTTTTTGGTACATTACGATCGGTAAAGCTTCATAGGTGCTAAGTAAATGATTATGTTGATCGAGAGTTGTCATTAGGATGTATATTTATGGCTTATAGGTAAAAGTGTTTAATGATGGTGATCGAATATTGTGCATAAGTTTTGAAGAAGTGCATCCATTTCAAGGGTTATTTCTTTGGTCTCGTGTTCGGTTTAACTAATAAATGCGCAAAAACTACATTTCTTATTGTTTAGTGTGACTGAAGAGATCATTATGCTTGGGATAGATTAAAATAGTTTAGAAGTGCGTATAGATGGCATAAGAAGTGAAACAGCGTAGCATTGGTGGTTGTTAACGAAATCAAAACCTATTCACGCGAGAACTATTGTTGTTTTATAAATTTGTATACGTAGTTCATTTATAAAGTATTTCGTTAAGTCGTCCAGATTACATGGATGCACAAAACAATAATTACCTAAATTTAACTAAAATATAATGAAATACAATTCACTTAATCGTACTAGATGGATTTGACTTCTTATTTATTAATCACACGTTATGCTTTATCTTTGATGACTAATAACATTAGATTCGAGAATGATAATTTGATTCTCGGTTCTTATTGAGTGAACACAAGTAGTTTTTGGTACATTACGATCGGTAAAGCTTCATTGGTGCTCAGTAAATGATTATGTTGATCGAGAGTTGTCATTTGGATGTATATTTGTGGCTTATAGGCAAAAGTGTTTAATGATGGTGATCGAATATTGTGCATAAGTTTTGAAGAAGTGGATCCATTTCAAGGGTGATTTCTTTGGTCTCGTGTTCGGTTAACCAATAAATGCACAAACACTACATTTCTTATTGTTTATTGTGATTGAAGAGATTATTATCCTTGGGTTAGATTAAAATAGTTTACAAGTGCGTATAGATGGCATGAGAAGTGAAACCACGTAGGATTGGTGCACTTGAGAACTACTGTTGTTTTATAAATTTGTATACGTAGTTCATTTCTAAAGTATTTCGTTAAGCCATCCAGATTACATGGATGCACAAAACAATAATTACCTAATTTTAACTTAAATTCAATGAAATAAAATATACTTAATCGTAGTAGATGGATTTGACTTCTTATTCATTAATCACACGTTATGCTTTATCTTTAATGACTAATAACATTCGATTCGAGAATGATAATTTGATTCTCGGTTTTTATTGAGTGAACACGTGTAGTTTTTTGTACGTTACAATTGGTAAAGCTTCATAGGTGCTCAGTAAATGATTATGTTGATCGAGAGTTGTCATTTGGATGTATATTTGTGGCTTATAGGCAAAAGTGTATAATGATGGTGATCGAATATTGTGCATAAGTTTTGAAGAAGTGCATCCATTTCAAGGGTGATTTGTTTGGTCTCGTGTTCGGTTTAACTAATAAATGCGCAAATACTGCATTTCTTATTGTTTAGTGTGATTGAAGAGATCATAACGCTTGGGATTGATTAAAATAGTTTACAAGTGCGTATAGATGGCATAAGAAGTGAAACAGGGTAGCATTGGTGGTTGTTAACGAAATCAAAACGTATTCACGCGAGAACTACTGTTGTTTTATAAATTTGTATACGTAGTTCATTTCTGAAGTATTTTGTGAAGCCATCCAGATTACATGGATGCACAAAACAATAATTACCTAATTTTAACTAAGATATAATGAAATACAATTCACTTAATCGTACTAGATGGATTTGACTTCTTATTCATTAATCACACGTTATGCTTTATCTTTGATGACTAATAACATTAGATTCGAGAATGATAATTTGATTCTCGGTTCTTATTGAGTGAACACGAGTAGTTTTTGGTACTTTACAATTGTTAAAGTTTCATTGGTGGTCAGCAAATAATTATGTTGATCAAGAGTTGTCATTTGGATGTATATTTGTGGCTTATAGGCAAAAGTGTTTAATGATGGTGATCAAATATTGTGCATAAGTTTTGAAGAAGTGGATCCATTTCAAGGGTGATTTCTTTGATCTCGTGTTCGGTTAACCAATAAATGCACAAACACTACATTTCTTATTGTTTATTGTGATTGAAGAGATCATTACGCTTGGGCTAGATTAAAATAGTTTACAAGTGCGTATAGATGGCATAAGAAGTGAAACCACGTAGGATTGGTGCACGTGAGAACTATTGTTGTTTTATAAATTTGTATACGTAGTTCATTTCTGAAGTATTTCGTTAAGCCATCCAGATTACATGGATGCACAAAACAATAATTACCTAATTTTAACTTAAATTCAATGAAATAAAATATACTTAATCGTAGTAGATGGATTTGACTTTTTATTCATTAATCACACGTTACGCTTTATCTTTGATGACTAATAACATTAGAATCGAGAATGATAATTTGATTCTCGGTTCTTATTGAGTGAACACGAGTAGTTTTTGGTACTTTACAATTGTTAAAGTTTCATTGGTGGTCTGCAAATAATTATGTTGATCGAGAGTTGTCATTTGGATGTATATTTGTGGCTTATAGGCAAAAGTGTTTAATGATGGTGATCGAATATTGTGCATAAGTTTTGAAGAAGTGGATCCATTTCAAGGGTGATTTCTTTGGTCTCGTGTTCGGTTAACCAAAAAATACACAAACACTACATTTCTTATTGTTTATTGTGATTGAAGAGATCATAATGCTTGGGTTAGATTCAAATAGTTTACAAGTGCGTATAGATGGCATAAGAAGTGAAACCACGTAGGATTGGTGCACGTGAGAACTATTGTTGTTTTATAAATTTGTATACGTAGTTCATTTCTGAAGTATTTCATTAAGCCATCCAGATTACATGGATGCACAAAACAATAATTACCTAATTTTAACTTAAATTCAATGAAATAAAATATACTTAATCGTAGTAGATGGATTTGACTTCTTATTCATTAATCACACGTTATGATTTATCTTTGATGACTAATAACATTAGATTCGAGAATGATAATTTGATTCTCGGTTCTTATTGAGTGAACACGAGTAGTTTTTGGTACATTACGATCGGTAAAGCTTCATAGGTGCTCAGTAAATGATTATGTTGATCGAGAGTTGTCATTTGGATGTATATTTGTGGCTTATAGGCAAAAGTGTTTAATGATGGTGATCGAATATTGTGCATAAGTTTTGAAGAAGTGCATCTATTTCAAGGGTGATTTCTTTGGTCTCATGTTCGGTTTAACTAATAAATGCGCAAATACTACATTTCTTATTGTTTAGTGTGATTGAAGAGATCATTATGCGTGGGATAGATTAAAATAGTTTAGAAGTGCGTATAGATGGCATAAGAAGTGAAACAACGTAGCATTGGTGGTTGTTAACGAAACAAAAACCTATTCACGCGAGAACTATTGTTGTTTTATAAATTTGTATACGTAGTTCCTTTCTGAAGTATTTCGTTAAGCCATCCAGATTACATGGATGCACAAAACAATAATTACCTAATTTTAACTAAAATATAATGAAATACGATTCACTTAATCGTACTAGATGGATTTGACTTCTTATTCATTAATCACACGTTATGCTTTATCTTTGATGACTAATAACATTAGATTCGAGAATGATAATTTGATTCTCGGTTCTTATTAAGTGAACACGAGTAGTTTTTGGTACATTACGATCGGTAAAGCTTCATAGGGTCTCAGTAAATGATTATGTTTATCGAGAGTTGTCATTTGGAAGTATATTTGTGGCTTATAGGCAAAAGTGTTTAATGATGGTGATCGAATATTATGCATAAGTTTTGAAGAAGTGCATCTATTTCAAGGGTGATATCTTTGGTCTCGTGTTCGGTTTAACTAATAAATGCGCAAATACTACATTTCTTATTGTTTACTGTGATTGAAGAGATCATTATGCTTGGGATAGATTAAAATAGTTTAGAAGTGCGTATAGATAGCATAAGAAGTGAAACAGCGTAGCATTGGTGGTTGTTAACGAAATCAAAACCTATTCACGCGAGAACTATTGTTGTTTTATAAATTTGTGTACGTAGTTCATTTCTGAAGTATTTCGTTAAGCCATCCAGATTACATGGATGCACAAAACAATAATTACCTAATTATAACTTAAATTCAATGAAATAGAATTCACTTGGTCGTACTAGATTGATTTAACTTCTTATTCATTAATCACACGTTATGCTTTATCTTTGATGACTAATTACATTAGATTCGAGAATAATAATTTGATTCTCGGTTCTTATTGAGTGAACACGAGTAGTTTTTGGTACTTTACAATTGTTAAAGTTTCATTGGTGGTCTGCAAATAATTATGTTGATCGAGAGTTGTCATTTGGATGTATATTTGTGGCTTATAGGCAAAAGTGTTTAATGATGATGATCGAATATTGTGCGTAAGTTTTGAAGAAGTGGATCCATTTCAAGGGTGATTTCTTTGGTCTCATGTTCGGTTAACCAATAAATGCACAAACACTACATTTCTTATTGTTTATTGTGATTGAAGAGATCATTACGCTTGGGCTAGATTAAAATAGTTTACAAGTGCGTATAGATGGCCTAAGAAGTGAAACCACGTAGGATTGGTGCACGTGAGAACTATTGTTGTTTTATAAATTTGTATACGTAGTTCATTTCTGAAGTATTTCGTTAAGCCATCCAGATTACATGGATGCACAAAACAATAATTACCTAATTTTAACTTAAATTCAATGAAATAAAATATACTTAATCGTAGTAGATGGATTTGACTTCTTATTCATTAATCACACGTTATGATTTATCTTTGATGACTAATAACATTAGATTCGAGAATGATAATTTGATTCTCGGTTCTTATTGAGTGAACACGAGTAGTTTTTGGTACATTACGATCAGTAAAGCTTCATAGGTGCTCAGTAAATGATTATGTTGATCGAGAGTTGTCATTTGGATGTATATTTGTGCTTATAGGCAAAAGTGTTTAATGATGGTGATCGAATATTATGCATAAGTTTTGAAGAAGTGCATCCATTTCAAGGGTGATTTCTTCGGTCTTGTGTTCGGTTTAGCTAATAAATGCGCAAAAACTACATTTCTTATTGTTTAGTGTGATTGAAGAGATCATTATGCTTGGGATAGATTAAAATAGTTTAGAAGTGCGTATAGATGGCATAAGAAGTGAAACAGCGTAGCATTAGTGGTTGTTAACGAAATCAAAACCTATTCACGCGAGAACTATTGTTGTTTTATAAATTTGTATACGTAGTTCATTTGTAAAGTATTTCGTTAAGCCATCCAGATTAGATTGATGCACAAAACAATAATTACCTAATTTTAACTAAAATATAATGAAATACAATTCACTTAATCGTACTAGATGGATTTGACTTCTAATTTATTAATCACACGTTATGCTTTATCTTTGATGACTAATGACATTAGATTCGAGAATGATAATTTGATTCTCGGTTCTTATTGAGTGAACACGAGTAGTTTTTGGTACATTACGATCCGTAAAGCTTCATAGGTGCTCAGTAAATGATTATGTTTAGTGAGAGTTGTCATTTGGATGTATATTTGTGGCTTATAGGCAGAAGTGTTTAATGATGGTGATCGAATATTGTGCATAAGTTTTGAAGAAGTGGATCCATTTCAAGGGTGATTTTTTTGGTCTCGTGTTCGGTTAACCAATAAATGCACAAACACTACATTTTTTATTGTTTATTGTGATTGAAGAGATCATTATGCTTGGGTTAGATTAAAATAGTTTACAAGTGCGTATAGATGGCATAAGAAGTGAAACCACGTAGGATTGGTGCACGTGAGAACTATTGTTGTTTTATAAATTTGTATACGTAGTTCAAGTCTAAAGTATTTGGTTAAGCCATCCAGATTACATGGATGCACAAAACAATAATTACCTAATTTTAACTTAAATTCAATGAAATAAAATATACTTAATCATAGTAGATAGATTTGACTTCTTATTCATTAGTCACACGTGATGCTTTATCTTTGATGACTAATAACATTAGATTCGAGAATAATAATTTGATTCTCGGTTCTTATTGAGTGAACACGAGTAGTTCTTGGTAGATTACGATCGGTAAAGCTTCAAAGGTGCTCAGTAAATGATTATGTTGATCGAGAGTTGTCATTTAGATGTATATTTGTGGCTTATAGGCAAAAGTGTTTAATGATGGTGATCGAATATTGTGCATAAGTTTTGAAGAAGTGCATCCTTTCAAGGGTGATTTCTTTGGTCTCGTGTTCGGTTTAACTAATAAATGCGCAAATACTACATTTCTTATTGTTTACTGTGATTGAAGAGATCATTATGCTTGGGATAGATTAAAATAGTTTAGAAGTGCGTATAGATAGCATAAGAAGTGAAACAGCGTAGCATTGGTGGTTGTTAACGAAATCAAAACCTATTCACGCGAGAACTATTGTTGTTTTATAAATTTGTGTACGTAGTTCATTTCTGAAGTATTTCGTTAAGCCATCCAGATTACATGGATGCACAAAACAATAATTACCTAATTATAACTTAAATTCAATGAAATAGAATTCACTTGGTCGTACTAGATTGATTTAACTTCTTATTCATTAATCACACGTTATGCTTTATCTTTGATGACTAATTACATTAGATTCGAGAATAATAATTTGATTCTCGGTTCTTATTGAGTGAACACGAGTAGTTTTTGGTACTTTACAATTGTTAAAGTTTCATTGGTGGTCTGCAAATAATTATGTTGATCGAGAGTTGTCATTTGGATGTATATTTGTGGCTTATAGGCAAAAGTGTTTAATGATGATGATCGAATATTGTGCGTAAGTTTTGAAGAAGTGGATCCATTTCAAGGGTGATTTCTTTGGTCTCATGTTCGGTTAACCAATAAATGCACAAACACTACATTTCTTATTGTTTATTGTGATTGAAGAGATCATTACGCTTGGGCTAGATTAAAATAGTTTACAAGTGCGTATAGATGGCCTAAGAAGTGAAACCACGTAGGATTGGTGCACGTGAGAACTATTGTTGTTTTATAAATTTGTATACGTAGTTCATTTCTGAAGTATTTCGTTAAGCCATCCAGATTACATGGATGCACAAAACAATAATTACCTAATTTTAACTTAAATTCAATGAAATAAAATATACTTAATCGTAGTAGATGGATTTGACTTCTTATTCATTAATCACACGTTATGATTTATCTTTGATGACTAATAACATTAGATTCGAGAATGATAATTTGATTCTCGGTTCTTATTGAGTGAACACGAGTAGTTTTTGGAACATTACATTCAGTAAAGCTTCATAGGTGCTCAGTAAATGATTATGTTGATCGAGAGTTGTCATTTGGATGTATATTTGTGCTTATAGGCAAAAGTGTTTAATGATGGTGATCGAATATTATGCATAAGTTTTGAAGAAGTGCATCCATTTCAAGGGTGATTTCTTCGGTTTTGTGTTCGGTTTAGCTAATAAATGCGCAAAAACTACATTTCTTATTGTTTAGTGTGATTGAAGAGATCATTATGCTTGGGATAGATTAAAATAGTTTAGAAGTGCGTATAGATGGCATAAGAAGTGAAACAGCGTAGCATTAGTGGTTGTTAACGAAATCAAAACCTATTCACGCGAGAACTATTGTTGTTTTATAAATTTGTATACGTAGTTCATTTGTAAAGTATTTCGTTAAGCCATCCAGATTAGATGGATGCACAAAACAATAATTACCTAATTTTAACTAAAATGTAATGAAATACAATTCACTTAATCATACTAGATGGATTTGACTTCTAATTTATTAATCACACGTTATGCTTTATCTTTGATGACTAGTGACATTAGATTCGAGAATGATAATTTGATTCTCGGTTCTTATTGAGTGAACACGAGTAGTTTTTGGTACATTACGATCCTCAAAGCTTCATAGGTGCTCAGTAAATGATTATGTTTAGTGAGAGTTGTCATTTGGATGTATATTTGTGGCTTATAGGCAGAAGTGTTTAATGATGGTGATCGAATATTGTGCATAAGTTTTGAAGAAGTGGATCCATTTCAAGGGTGATTTTTTTGGTCTCGTGTTCGGTTAACCAATAAATGCACAAACACTACATTTTTTATTGTTTATTGTGATTGAAGAGATCATTATGCTTGGGTTAGATTAAAATAGTTTACAAGTGCGTATAGATGGCATAAGAAGTGAAACCACGTAGGATTGGTGCACGTGAGAACTATTGTTGTTTTATAAATTTGTATACGTAGTTCAAGTCTAAAGTATTTGGTTAAGCCATCCAGATTACATGGATGCACAAAACAATAATTACCTAATTTTAACTTAAATTCAATGAAATAAAATATACTTAATCGTAGTAGATAGATTTGACTTCTTATTCATTAGTCACACGTGATGCTTTATCTTTGATGACTAATAACATTAGATTCGAGAATGATAATTTGATTCTCGGTTCTTATTGAGTGAACACGAGTAGTTCTTGGTAGATTACGATCGGTAAAGCTTCATAGGTGCTCAGTAAATGATTATGTTGATCGAGAGTTGTCATTTAGATGTATATTTGTGGCTTATAGGCAAAAGTGTTTAATGATGGTGATCGAATATTGTGCATAAGTTTTGAAGAAGTGCATCCATTTCAAGGGTGATTTCTTTGGTCTCGTGTTCGGTTTAACTAATAAATGCGCAAATACTACATTTCTTATTGTTTAGTGTGATTGAAGAGATCATTATGCTTGGGATAGATTAAAATAGTTTAGAAGTGCGTATAGATGGCATAAGAAGTGAAACAGCGTAGCATTGGTGGTTGTTAACGAAATCAAAACCTATTCACGCGAGAACTATTGTTGTTTTATAAATTTGTATACGTAGTTCATTTCTGAAGTATTTCATTAAGCCATCCAGATTACATGGATGCACAAAACAATAATTACCTAATTTTAACTTAAATTCAATGAAAAAAAATATACTTAATCGTAGTAGATGGATTTGACTTCCTATTCATTAATCACACGTTATGATTTATCTTTGATGACTAATAACATTAGATTCGAGAATGATAATTTGATTCTCGGTTCTTATTGCGTGAACACGAGTAGTTTTTGGTAAATTACGATCGGTAAAGCTTCATAGGTGCTCAGTAAATGATTATGTTTATCGAGAGTTGTCAATTGGATGTATATTTGTGGCTTATAGGCAAAAGTGTTTAATGATGGTGATCGAATATTGTGCATAAGTTTTGAAGAAGTGGATCCATTTCAAGGGTGATTTTTTTGGTCTCGTGTTCGGTTAACCAATAAATGCACAAACACTATATTTTTTATTGTTTATTGTGATTGAAGAGATCATTATGCTTGGGTTAGATTAAAATAGTTTACAAGTGCGTATAGATGGCATAAGAAGTGAAACCACGTAGGATTGGTGCACGTGAGAACTATTGTTGTTTTATAAATTTGTATACGTAGTTCAAGTCTAAAGTATTTGGTTAAGCCATCCAGATTACATGGATGCACAAAACAATAATTACCTAATTAACTTAAATTCAATGAAATAAAATATACTTAATCGTAGTAGATAGATTTGACTTCTTATTCATTAGTCACACGTGATGCTTTATCTTTGATGACTAATAACATTAGATTCGAGAATGATAATTTGATTCTCGGTTCTTATTGACTGAACACGAGTAGTTCTTGGTAGATTACGATCGGTAAAGCTTCATAGGTGCTCAGTAAATGATTATGTTGATCGAGAGTTGTCATTTAGATGTATATTTGTGGCTTAGAGGCAAAAGTGTTTAATGATGGTGATCGAATATTGTGCATAAGTTTTGAAGAAGTGCATCCATTTCAAGGGTGATTTCTTTGGTCTCGTGTTCGGTTTAACTAATAAATGCGCAAATACTACATTTCTTATTGTTTAGTGTGATTGAAGAGATCATTATGCTTGGGATAGATTAAAATAGTTTAGAAGTGCGTATAGATGGCATAAGAAGTGAAACAGCGTAGCATTGGTGGTTGTTAACGAAATCAAAACCTATTCACGCGAGAACTATTGTTGTTTTATAAATTTGTATACGTAGTTCATTTCTGAAGTATTTCATTAAGCCATCCAGATTACATGGATGCACAAAACAATAATTACCTAATTTTAACTTAAATTCAATGAAAAAAAATATACTTAATCGTAGTAGATGGATTTGACTTCTTATTCATTAATCACACGTTATGATTTATCTTTGATGACTAATAACATTAGATTCGAGAATGATAATTTGATTCTCGGTTTTTATTGCGTGAACACGAGTAGTTTTTGGTAAATTACGATCGGTAAAGCTTCATAGGTGCTCAGTAAATGATTATGTTTATCGAGAGTTGTCAATTGGATGTATATTTGTGGCTTATAGGCAAAAGTGTTTAATGATGGTGATCGAATATTGTGCGTAAGTTTTGAAGAAGTGGATCCATTTCAAGGGTGATTTCTTTGGTCTCATGTTCGGTTAACCAATAAATGCACAAACACTACATTTCTTATTGTTTATTGTGATTGAAGAGATCATTACGCTTGGGTTAGATTAAAATAGTTTACAAGTGCGTATAGATGGCATAACAAGTGAAACCACGTAGGATTGGTGCACGTGAGAACTATTGTTGTTTTATAAATTTGTATACGTAGTTCATTTCTAAAGTATTTCGTTAAGCCATCCAGATTAGATGGATGCACAAAACAATAATTACCTAATTTTAACTAAAATATAATGAAATACAATTCACTTAATCGTACTAGATGGATTTGACTTCTAATTTATTAATCTATGCTTATCTTTGATGACTAATGACATTAGATTCGAGAATGATAATTTGATTCTCGGTTCTTATTGAGTGAACACGAGTAGTTCTTGGTACATTACGATCGGTAAAGCTTCATAGGTGCTCAGTAAATGATTATGTTGATCGAGAGTTGTCATTTAGATGTATATTTGTGGCTTATAGGCAAAAGTGTTTAATGATGGTGATCGAATATTGTGCATAAGTTTTGAAGAAGTGCATCCATTTCAAGGGTGATTTCTTTGGTCTCGTGTTCGGTTTAACTAATAAATGCGCAAATACTACATTTCTTATTGTTTAGTGTGATTGAAGAGATCATTATGCTTGGGATAGATTAAAATAGTTTAGAAGTGCGTATAGATGGCATAAGAAGTGAAACAGCGTAGCATTGGTGGTTGTTAACGAAATAAAAACCTATTCACGCGAGAACTATTGTTGTTTTATAAATTTGTATACGTAGTTCATTTCTGAAGTATTTCATTAAGCCATCCAGATTACATGGATGCACAAAACAATAATTACCTAATTTTAACTTAAATTCAATGAAAAAAAATATACTTAATCGTAGTAGATGGATTTGACTTCTTATTCATTAATCACACGTTATGATTTATCTTTGATGACTAATAACATTAGATTCGAGAATGATAATTTGATTCTCGGTTCTTATTGCGTGAACACGAGTAGTTTTTGGTAAATTACGATCGGTAAAGCTTCATAGGTGCTCAGTAAATGATTATGTTTATCGAGAGTTGTCAATTGGATGTATATTTGTGGCTTATAGGCAAAAGTGTTTAATGATGGTGATCGAATATTGTGCGTAAGTTTTGAAGAAGTGGATCCATTTCAAGGGTGATTTCTTTGGTCTCATGTTCGGTTAACCAATAAATGCACAAACACTACATTTCTTATTGTTTATTGTGATTGAAGAGATCATTACGCTTGGGCTAGATTAAAATAGTTTACAAGTGCGTATAGATGGCATAAGAAGTGAAACCACGTAGGATTGGTGCGCGTGAGAACTATTGTTGTTTTATAAATTTGTATACGTAGTTCATTTCTAAAGTATTTCGTTAAGCCATCCAGATTAGATGGATGCACAAAACAATAATTACCTAATTTTAACTAAAATATAATGAAATACAATTCACTTAATCGTACTAGATGGATTTGACTTCTAATTTATTAATCACACGTTATGCTTTATCTTTGATGACTAATGACATTAGATTCGAGAATGATAATTTGATTCTCGGTTCTTATTGAGTGAACATGAGTAGTTCTTGGTACATTACGATCGGTAAAGCTTCATAGGTGCTCAGTAAATGATTATGTTGATCGAGAGTTGTCATTTAGATGTATATTTATGGCTTATAGGCAAAAGTGTTTAATGATGGTGATCGAATATTGTGCATAAGTTTTGAAGAAGTGCATCCATTTCAAGGGTGATTTCTTTGGTCTCGTGTTCGGTTTAACTAATAAATGCGCAAATACTACATTTCTTATTGTTTAGTGTGATTGAAGAGATCATTATGCTTGGGATAGATTAAAATAGTTTAGAAGTGCGTATAGATGGCATAAGAAGTGAAACAGCGTAGCATTGGTGGTTGTTAACGAAATCAAAACCTATTCACGCGAGAACTATTGTTGTTTTATAAATTTGTATACGTAGTTCATTTCTGAAGTATTTCGTTAAGCAATCCAGATTACATGGATGCACAAAACAATAATTACCTAATTTTAACTAAAATATAATGAAATACAATTCACTTAATCGTACTAGATGGATTTGACTTCTTATTCATTAATCACACGTTATGCTTTATCTTTGACGACTAATAACATTAGATTCGAGAATGATAATTTGATTCTTGGTTCTTATTGAGTGAACATGAGTAGTTTTTGGTACTTTACAATTGTTAAAGTTTCATTGGTGGTCAGCAAATAATTATGCTGATCAAGAGTTGTCATTTGGATGTATATTTGTGGCTTATAGGCAAAAGTGTTTAATGATGGTGATCGAATATTGTGCATAAGTTTTGAAGAAGTGGATCCATTTCAATGGTGATTTCTTTGGTCTCGTGTTCGGTTAACCAATAAATGCACAAGCACTACATTTCTTATTGTTTATTGTGATTGAAGAGATCATTATGCTTGGGTTAGATTAAAATAGTTTACAAGTGCTTATAAATGGCATAAGAAGTGAAACCACGTAGGATTGGTGCACGTGAGAACTATTGTTGTTTTATAAATTTTTATACGTAGTTCATTTCTGAAGTATTTCGTTAAGCCATCCAGATTACATGGATGCACAAAATAATAATTACCTAATTTTAACTTAAATTCAATGAAATAAAATATACTTAATCGTAGTAGATGGATTTGACTTCTTATTCATTAATCACACGTTATGCTTTATCTTTGATGACTAATAAACATTAGATTCGAGAATGATAATTTGATTCTCAGTTCTTATTGAGTGAACACGAGTAGTTTTTGGTACTTTACAATTGTTGAAGTTTCATTGGTGGTCAGCAAATAATTATGTTGATCGAGAGTTGTCATTTGAATGTATATTTGTGGCTTATAGGAAAAAGTGTTTAATGATGGTGATCGAATATTGTGCATAAGTTTTGAGGAAGTGGATCCATTTCAAGGGTGATTTCTTTGGTCTCGTGTTCGGTTAACCAATAAATGCAAAAACACTACATTTCTTATTGTTTATTGTGATTGAAGAGATCATTATGCTTGGGTTAGATTAAAATAGTTTACAAGTGCTTATAGATGGCATTAGAAGTGAAACCACGTAGGATTGGTGCACGTGAGAACTATTGTTGTTTTTTAAATTTGTATACGTAGTTCATTTCTGAAGTATTTCGTTAAGCCATCCAGATTACATGGATGCACAAAACAATAATTACCTAATTTTAACTTAAATTCAATGAAATAAAATATACTTAATCGTAGTAGATGGATTTGACTTCTTATTCATTAATCACACGTTATGCTTTATCTTTGATGACTAATAACATTAGATTCGAGAATGATAGTTTGATTCTCGGTTCTTATTGAGTGAACACGAGTAGTTTTTGGTACATTACGATCGGTAAAGCTTCATAGATGCTCAGTAAGTGATTATGTTGATCGAGAGTTGTCATTTGGATGTATATTTGTGGCTTGTAGGCAAAAGTGTTTAGTGAAGGTGATCGAATATTGTGCATGAGTTTTGAAGAAGTGCATCCATTTCATGGGTGATTTCATTGGTCTCGCGTTCGGTTTAACTAATAAATGCGCAAATACTACATTTCTTATTGTTTAGTGTGATTGAAGAGATCATTATGCTTGGGATAGATTAAAATAGTTTAGAAGTGCGTAAAGATGGCATAAGAAGTGAAACAGCGTAGCCTTGGTGGTTGTTAACGGAATCAAAACCTATTCACGCGAGAACTATTGTTGTTTTATAAATTTGTATATGTAGTTCATTTCTGAAGTATTTCGTTAAGCCATCCAGATTACATGGATGCACAAAACAATAATTACCTTATTTTAACTTAAATTCAACGAAATAAAATATCCTTAATCATACTAGATGGATTTGACTTCTTATTCATTAATCACACGTTATGCTTTATCATTGATGACTAATAACATTAGATTCGCGAATGATAATTTGATTCGCGGTTCTTATTGAGTAAACACGAGTAGTTTTTAGTACATTACGATCGGTAAAGCTTCATAGGTGTTCAGTAAATGAATATGTTGATCGAGAGTTGTCATTTGGATGTATATTTGTGGCTTATAGGAAAAAGTGTTTAATGATGGTGATCGAATATTGTGCATAAGTTTTGAAGAAGTGCATCCATTTCAAGGGTGATTTCTTTGGTCTCGTGTTCTGTTTAACTAATAAATGCGCAAATACTAGATTTCTTATTGTTTAGTGTGATTGAAGAGATCATTATGCTTGGGATAGATTAAAATAGTTTAGAAGTGCGTATAGATGGCATAAGAAGTGAAACAGCGTAGCATTGGTGGTTGTTAACGAAATCAAAACCTATTCACGAGAGAACTATTGTTGTTTTTTAAATTTGTATACGTAGTTTATTTTTGAAGTATTTCGTTAAGCAACCCGGATTACATGGATGCACAAAACAATAATTACCTAATTTTAACTAAAATATAATGAAATACAATTCACTTAATCGTACTAGATGGATTTGACTTCTTATTTATTAATCACACGTTATGCTTTATCTTTGATGACTAATAACATTAGATTCGAGAATGATAATTTGATTCTCGGTTCTTATTGAGTGAACACGAGTAGTTTTTGGTACTTTACAATTGTTAAAGTTTCATTGGTGGTCAGCAAATAATTAAGTTGATCGAGAGTTGTCATTTAGATGTATATTTGTGGCTTATAGGCAAAAGTGTTTAATGATGGTGATCGAATATTGTGCATAAGTTTTGAAGAAGTGGATCCATTTCAAGGGTGATTTCTTTGGTCTCGTGTTCGGTTAACCAATAAATGCAAAAACACTATATTTCTTATTGTTTATTGTGATTGAAGAGATCATTATGCTTGAGTTAGATTAAAATAGTTTACAAGTGCTTATAGATGGCATAAGAAGTGAAACCGCATAGGATTGGTGCACGTCAGAACTATTCTTGTTTTATAAATTTGTATACGTAGTTCATTTCTGAAGTATTTCGTTAAGCCATCCAGATTACATGGATGCACAAAACAATAATTACCTAATTTTAACTTAAATTCAACGAAATAAAATATACTTAATCGTAGTAGATGGATTTGACTTTTTATTCATTAATCACACTTTATGCTTTATCTTTGATGACTAATAACATTAGATTCGAGAATGATAATTTGATTCTCGGTTCTTATTGAGTGAACACGAGTAGTTTTTGGTACATTACGATCGGTAAAGCTTCATAGGTGCTCAGTAAATGATTATGTTGATCGAGAGTTGTCATTTGGATGTATATTTGTGGCTAATAGGCAAAAGTGTTTAATGATGGTGATCGAATATTGTGCATAAGTTTTGAAGAAGTGCATCCATTTCAAGGGTGATTTCTTTGGTCTCGTGTTCGGTTTAACTAATAAATGCGCAAATACTACATTTCTTATTGTTTAGTGTGATTGAAGAGATCATTATGCTTGGGATATATTAAAATAGTTTAGAAGTGCGTAAAGATGGTATAAGAAGTGAAACGGCATAGCATTGGTGGTTGTTAACGGAATCAAAACCTATTCACGCGAGAACTATTGTTGTTTTATAAATTTGTATACGTAGATCATTTCTGAAGTATTTCGTTAAGCCATCCAGATTACATGGATGCACAAAACAATAATTACCTAATTTTAACATAAATTCAATGAAATAAAATATACTTAATCATACTAGATGGATTTGACTTCTTATGCATTAATCACACGTTATGCTTTATCATTGATGACTAATAACATTAGATTCGAGAATGATAATTTGATTCACGGTTCTTATTGAGTGAACACGTGTAGTTTTTGGTACATTACGATCGGTAAAGCTTCATAGGTGCTCAGTAAATGATTATGTTGATCGAGAGTTGTCATTTGGATGTATATTTGTGGCTTATAGGCAAAAGTTTTTAATGATGGTGATCGAATATTGTGCCTAAGTTTTGAAGAAGTGCATCCATTTCAAGGGTGATTTCTTTAGTCTCGTGTTCGGTTTAACTAATAAATGTGCGAATACTACATTTCTTATTGTTTAGTGTGATTGAAGAGATCATTATGCTTGGGATAGATTAAAATAGTTTAGAAGTGCGTATAGATGGCATAAGAAGTGAAATAGCGTAGCATTGGTGGTTGTTAACGGAATCAAAACCTATTTACGCGAGAACTATTGTTGTTTTATAATTTTGTATACATAGTTCGTTTCTGAAGTATTTCGTTAAGCAATCCAGATTACATGGATGCACAAAACAATAATTACCTAATTTTAACTAAAATATAATGAAATACAATTCACTTACTCGTACTAGATGGATTTAACTTCTTATTTATTAATCACACGTTATGCTTTATCTTTGATGACTAATAACATTAGATTCGAGAATGATAATTTGATTCTCGGTTCTTATTGAGTGAACACGAGTAGTTTTTGGTACTTTACAATTGTTAAAGTTTCATTGGTGGTCAGCAAATAATTATGTTGATCGAGAGTTGTCATTTGGATGTATATTTGTGGCTTATAGGCAAAAGTGTTTAATGATGGTGATCGAATATTGTGCATAAGTTTTGAAGAAGTGGATCCATTTCAAGGGTGATTTCTTTGGTCTCGTGTTCGGTTAACCAATAAATGCAAAAACTCTACATTTCTTATTGTTTATTGTGATTGAAGAGATCATTATGCTTGAGTTAGATTAAAATAGTTTACAAGTGCTTATAGATGGCATAAGAAGTGAAACCGCATAGGATTGGTGCACGTGAGAACTATTCTTGTTTTATAAATTTGTATACGTAGTTCATTTCTCAAGTATTTCGTTAAGCCATCCAGATTACATGGATGCACAAAACAATAATTACCTAATTTTAACTTAAATTCAACAAAATAAAATATACTTAATCGTAGTAGATGGATTTGACTTCTTATTCATTAATCACACTTTATGCTTTATCTTTGATGACTAATAGCATTAGATTCGAGAATGATAATTTGATTCTCGGTTCTTATTGAGTGAACACGAGTAGTTTTTGGTACATTACAATCGGTAAAGCTTCATAGGTGCTCAGTAAATGATTATGTTGATCGAGAGTTGTCATTTGGATGTATATTTGTGGCTTATAGGCAAAAGTGTTTAATGATGGTGATCAAATATTGTGCATAAGTTTTGAAGAAGTGCATCCATTTCAAGGGTGATTTCTTTGGTCTCGTGTTCGGTTTAACTAATAAATGCGCAAATACTACATTTCTTATTGTTTAGTGTGATTGAAGAGATCATTATGCTTGGGATAGATTAAAATAGTTTAGAAGTGCGTAAAGATGGTATAAGAAGTGAAACGGCATAGCATTGGTGGTTGTTAACGGAATCAAAACCTATTCACGCGAGAACTATTGTTGTTTTATAAATTTGTATACGTAGATCATTTCTGAAGTATTTCGTTAAGCCATCCAGATTACATGGATGCACAAAACAATAATTACCTAATTTTAACTTAAATTCAATGAAATAAAATATACTTAATCATACTAGATGGATTTGACTTCTTATTCATTAATCACACGTTATGCTTTATCATTGATGACTAATAACATTAGATTCGAGAATGATAATTTGATTCGCGGTTCTTATTGAGTGAACACGAGTAGTTTTTGGTACATTACGATCGGTAAAGCTTCATAGGTGCTTAGTAAATGATTATGTTGATCGAGAGTTGTCATTTGGATGTATATTTGTGGCTTATAGGCAAAAGTGTTTAATGATGGTGATCGAATATTATGCATAAGTTTTGAAGAAGTGGATCCATTTCAAGGGTGATTTCTTTGGTCCCGTGTTCGGTTAACCAATAAATGCAAAAACACTACATTTCGTATTGTTTATTGGGATTGAAGAGATCATTATGCTTGAGTTAGATTAAAATAGTTTACAAGTGCTTATAGATGGCATAAGAAGTGAAACCGCATAGGATTGGTGCACGTGAGAACTATTCTTGTTTTATAAATTTGTATACGTAGTTCATTTCTGAAGTATTTCGTTAAGCCATCCAGATTACATGGATGCACAAAACAATAATTACCTAATTTTAACTTAAATTCAACGAAATAAAATATACTTAATCGTAGTAGATGGATTTGACTTTTTATTCATTAATCACACTTTATGCTTTATCTTTGATGACTAATAACATTACATTCGAGAATGATAATTTGATTCTCGGTTCTTATTGAGTTAACACGAGTAGTTTTTGGTACATTACGATCGGTAAAGCTTCATAGGTGCTCAGTAAATGATTATGTTGATCGAGAGTTGTCATTTGGATGTATATTTGTGGCTTATAGGCAAAAGTGTTTAATGATGGTGATCGAATATTGTGCATAAGTTTTGAAGAAGTGGATCCATTTCAAGGGTGATTTCTTTGGTCTCATGTTCGGTTAACCAATAAATGCACAAACACTACATTTCTTATTGTTTATTGTGATTGAAGAGATCATTATGCTTGGGATAGATTAAAATAGTTTAGAAGTGCGTATAGATGGCATAAGAAGTGAAACAGCGTAGCATTGGCGGTTGTTAACGGAATCAAACCTTATTCACGCGAGAACTATTGTTGTTTTACAATTTTGTATACATAGTTCGTTTCTGAAGTATTTCGTTAAGCAATCCAGATTGCATGGATGCACAAAACAATAATTACCTAATTTTAACTAAAATATAATGAAATACAATTCACTTACTCGTACTAGATGGATTTGACTTCTTATTTATTAATCACACGTTATGCTTTATCTTTGATGACTAATAACATTAGATTCGAGAATGATAATTTGATTCTCGGTTCTTATTGAGTGAACACGAGTAGTATTTGGTACTTTACAATTGTTAAAGTTTCATTGGTGGTCAGCAAATAATTATGTTGATCGAGAGTTGTCATTTGGATGTATATTTGTGGCTTATAGGCAAAAGTGTTTAATGATTGTGATCGAATATTATGCATAAGTTTTGAAGAAGTGGATCCATTTCAAGGGTGATTTCTTTGGTCTCGTGTTCGGTTAACCAATAAATGCAAAAACACTACATTTCTTATTGTTTATTGTGATTGAAGAGATCATTATGCTTGAGTTAGATTAAAATAGTTTACAAGTGCTTATAGATGGCATAAGAAGTGAAACCGCGTAGGATTCGTGCACGTGAGAACTATTCTTGTTTTATAAATTTGTATACGTAGTTCATTTCTGAAGTATTTCGTTAAGCCATCCAGATTACATGGATGCACAAAACAATAATTACCTAATTTTAACTTAAATTCAATGAAATAAAATATACTTAATCGTAGTAGATGGATTTGACTTCTTATTCATTAATCACACTTTATGCTTTATCTTTGATGACTAATTACATTAGATTCGAGAATGATAATTTGATTCTCGGTTCTTATTGAGTGAACACGAGTAGTTTTTGGTACATTACGATCGGTAAAGCTTCATAGGTGCTCAGTAAATGATTATGTTGATCGAGAGTTGTCATTTGGATGTATATTTACGGCTTATAGGAAAAAGTGTTTAATGATGGTGATCGAATATTGTGCATAAGTTTTGAAGAAGTGCATCCATTTCAAGGGTGATTTCTTTGGTCTCGTTTTCGGTTTAACTAATAAATGCGCAAATACTACATTTCTTATTGTTTAGTGTGATTGAAGAGATCATTATGCTTGGGATAGATTAAAATAGTTTAGAAGTGCGTATAGATGGCATAAGAAGTGAAACAGCGTAGCATTGGTGGTTGTTAACGGAATCAAAACCTATTCACGCGAGAACTATTGTTGTTTTATAATTTTGTATACATAGTTCGTTTCTGAAGTATTTCGTTAGGCAATCCAGATTACATGGATGCACAAAACAATAATTACCTAATTTTAACTAAAATATAATGAAATACAATTCACTTACTCTTACTAGATGGATTTGACTTCTTATTCATTAATCACATGTTATGCTTTATCTTTGATGACTAATAACATTAGATTCGAGAATGATAATTTGATTCTCGGTTCTTATTGGGTGAACACGAGTAGTTTTTGGTACTTTACAATTGTTAAAGTTTCATTGGTGGTCAGCAAATAATTATGTTGATCGAGAGTTGTCATTTGGATGTATATTTGTGGCTTATAGGCAAAACTGTTTAATGATGGTGATCGAAAATTGTGCATAGGTTTTAAAGAAGTGCATCCATTTCAAGGGTGATTTCTTTGGTCTCGTGTTCGGTTAACCAATAAATGCACAAACACTACATTTCTTTTTGTTTATTGTGATTGAAGAGATCATTATGTTTGGGTTAGATTAAAACAGTTTACAAGTGCTTATAGATGGCATAAGAAGTGAAACCACGTAGGATTGGTGCACGTGAGAACTATTGTTGTTTTATAAATTTGTATACGTAGTTCATTTCTGAAGTATTTCGTTAAGCCATCCAGATTACATGGATGCACAAAACAATAATTACCTAATTTTAACTTAAATTCAATGAAATAAAAAATACTTAATCGTAGTAGATGGATTTGACTTCTTATTCATTAATCACACTTTATGCTTTATCTTTGATGACTAATAACATTAGATTCGAGAATGATAATTTGATTCTCGGTTCTTATTGAGTGAACACGAGTAGTTTTTGGTACATTACGATCGGTAAAGCTTCATTGGTGCTCAGTAAATGATTATGTTGATCGAGAGTTGTCATTTGGATGTATATTTGTGGCTTATAGGCAAAAGTGTTTAATGATGGTGATCGAATATTGTGCATAAGTTTTGAAGAAGTGCATCCATTTCAAGGGTGATTTCTTTGGTCTCGTGTTCGGTTTAACTAATAAATGCGTAAATACTACATTTCTTATTGTTTAGTGTGATTGAAGAGATCATTATGCTTGGGATAGATTAAAATAGTTTAGAAGTGCGTAAAGATGGCATAAGAAGTGAAACAGCGTAGCATTGGTGGTTGTTAACGGAATCAAAACCTATTCACGCGAGAACTATTGTTGTTTTATAAATTTGTATACGTAGATCATTTCTGAAGTATTTCGTTAAGCCATCCAGATTACATGGATGCACAAAACAATAATTATCTAATTTTAACTTAAATTCAATGAAATAAAATATACTTAATCATACTAGATGGATTTGACTTCTTATTCATTAATCACACGTTATGCTTTATCATTGATGACTAATAACATTAGATTCGAGAATGATAATTTGACTCGCGGTTCTTATTGAGTGAACACGAGTAGTTTTTGGTACATTACGATCGGTAAAGCTTCATAGGTTCTCAGTAAATGATTATGTTGATCGAGAGTTGTCATTTGGATGTATATTTGTGGCTTATATGCAAAAGTGTTTAAGGATGGTGATTGAATATTGTGCATAAGTTTTGAAGAAGTGCATCCATTTCAAGGGTGATTTCTTTGGTCTCGTGTTCGGTTTAACTAATAAATGCGCAAATACTACATTTCTTATTGTTTAGTGTGATTGAAGAAAACATTATGCTTGGGATAGATTAAAATAGTTTAAAATTGCGTATAGATGGCATAAGAAGTGAAACAGCGTAGCATTGGTGGTTGTTAACGGAATCAAAACCTATTCACGCGAGAACTATTGTTGTTTTATAATTTTGTATACATAGTTCGTTTCTGAAGTATTTCGTTAAGCAACCCAGATTACATGGATGCACAAAACAATAATTACCTAATTTTAACTAAAATATAATGAAATACAATTCACTTACTCGTACTAGATGGATTTGACTTCTTATTCATTAATCACACGTTATGCTTTATCTTTGATGACTAATAAAATTAGATTATAGAATGATAATTTGATTCTCGGTTCTTATTGGGTGAACACGAGTAGTTTTTGGTACTTTACAATTGTTATAGTTTCATTAGTGGTCAGCAAATAATTATGTTGATCGAGAGTTGTCACTTGGATGTATATTTGTGGCTTATAGGCAAAAGTGTTTAATGATGGTTATCGAATATTGTGCATAAGTTTTGAAGAAATGGATCTATTTGAAGGGTGATTTCTTTGGTCTCGTGTTTGGTTAACCAATAAATGCACAAACACTACATTTCTTATTGTTTATTGTGATTGAAGAGATCATTATGTTTGGGTTTGATTAAAACAGTTTACAAGTGCTTATAGATGGCATAAGAAGTGAAACCACGTAGGATTGGTGCACGTGAGAACTATTGTTGTTTTATAAATTTGTATACGTAGTTCATTTCTGAAGTATTTCGTTAAGCCATCCAGATTACATGGATGCACAAAACAATAATTACCTAATTTTATCTTAAATTCAATGAAATAAAATATACTTAATCGTAGTAGATGGATTTGACTTCTTATTCATTAATCACACTTTATGCTTTATCTTTGATGACTAATAACATTAGATTCGAGAATGATAATTTGATTCTCGGTTCTTATTGAGTGAACACGAGTAGTTTTTGGTACATTACGATCGGTAAAGCTTCATTGGTGCTCAGTAAATGATTATGTTGATCGAGAGTTGTCATTTGGATGTATATTTGTGGCTTATAGGCAAAAGTGTTTAATGATGGTGATCGAATATTGTGCATAAGTTTTGAAGAAGTGCATCCATTTCAAGGGTGATTTCTTTGGTCTCGTGTTCGGTTTAACTAATAAATGCGTAAATACTACATTTCTTATTGTTTAGTGTGATTGAAGAGATCATTATGCTTGGGATAGATTAAAATAGTTTAGAAGTGCGTAAAGATGGCATAAGAAGTGAATCAGCGTAGCATTGGTGGTTGTTAACGGAATCAAAACCTATTGACGCGAGAACTATTGTTGTTTTATAAATTTGTATACGTAGATCATTTCTGAAGTATTTCGTTAAGCCATCCAGATAACATGGATGCACAAAACAATAATTACCTAATTTTAACTTAAATTCAATGAAATAAAATATACTTAATCATACTAGATGGATTTGACTTCTTATTCATTAATCACACGTTATGCTTTATCATTGATGACTAATAACATTAGATTCGAGAATGATAATTTGATTCGCGGTTCTTATTGAGTGAACACGAGTAGTTTTTGGTACATTACGATCGGTAAAGCTTCATAGGTGCTCAGTAAATGATTATGTTGATCGAGAGTTGTCATTTGGATGTATATTTGTGGCTTATATGCAAAAGTGTTTAAGGATGGTGATCGAATATTGTGCATAAGTTTTGAAGAAGTGCATCCATTTCAAGGGTGATTTCTTTGGTCTCGTGTTCGGTTTAACTAATAAATGCGCAAATACTACATTTCTTATTGTTTAGTGTGATTGAAGAGATCATTATGCTTGGGATAGATTAAAATAGTTTAAAAGTGCGTATAGATGGCATAAGAAGTGAAACAGCGTAGCATTGGTGGTTGTTAACGGAATCAAAACCTATTCACGCGAGACCTATTGTTGTTTTATAATTTTGTATACATAGTTCGTTTCTGAAGTATTTCGTTAAGCAATCCAGATTACATGGATGCACAAAACAATAATTACCTAATTTTAACTAAAATATAATGAAATACAATTCACTTACTCGTACTAGATGGATTTGACTTCTTATTCATTAATCACACGTTATGCTTTATCTTTGATGACTAATAACATTAGATTCGAGAATGATAATTTGATTCTCGGTTCTTATTGGGTGAACACGAGTAGTTTTTGGTACTTTACAATTGTTAAAGTTTCATTGGTGGTCAGCAAATAATTATGTTGATCGAGAGTTGTCATTTGGATGTATATTTGTGGCTTATAGGCAAAAGTGTTTAATGATGGTTATCGAATATTGTGCATAAGTTTTGAAGAAGTGGATCCATTTCAAGGGTGATTTATTTGGTCTCGTGTTTGGTTAACCAATAAATGCACAAACACTACATTTCTTATTGTTTATTGTGATTGAAGAGATCATTATGCTTGGGTTAGATTAAAATAGTTTACAAGTGCTTATACATGGCATAAGAAGTGAAACCACGTAGGATTGGTGCACGTGAGAACTATTGTTGTTTTATAAATTTGTATACGTAGTTCATTTCTGAAGTATTTCGTTAAGCCATCCAGATTACATGGATGCACAAAACAATCATTACCTAATTTTAACTTAAATTCAATGAAATAAAATATACTTAATCGTAGTAGATGGATTTGACTTCTTATTCATTAATCACACGTTATGCTTTATCTTTGATGACTAATAACATTAGATTCGAGAATGATAATTTGATTCTCGGTTCTTATTGAGTGAACACGAGTAGTTTTTGGTACATTACGATCGGTAAAGCTTCATAGGTGCTCAGTAAATGATTATGTTGATCGAGAGTTGTCATTTGGATGTATATTTGTGGCTTATAGGCAAAAGTGTTTAATAATAGTGATCGAATATTGTGCATAAGTTTTGAAGAAGTGCATCTATTTCAAGAGCGATTTCTTTGGTCTCGTGTTCGGTTTAACTAATAAATGCGCAAATATTACATTTCTTATTGTTTAGTGTGATTGAAGAGATCATTATGCTTGGGATAGATTAAAATAGTTTAAAAGTGCGTATAGATGGCATAAGAAGTGAAACAGCGTAGCATTCGTGGTTGTTAACGAAATCAAAACCTATTCACGCGAGAACTATTGTTGTTTTATAAATTTGTATACGTAGTTCATTTCTGAAGTATTTCGTTAAGCCATTCAGATTACATGGATGCACAAAACAATAATTACCTAATTTTAACTTAAATTCAATGAAATAAAATATACTTAATCGTACTAGATGGATTTGACTTCTTATTCATTAATCACACGTTATGCTTTATCTTTGATGACTAATAACAATAGATTCGAGAATGATAATTTGATTCTCGGTTCTTATTGAGTGAACACGAGTAGTTTTTGGTACATTACGATCGGTAAAGTTTCGTTGGTGGTCAGCAAATAATTATGTTGATCAAGAGTTGTCATTTGGATGTATATTTGTGGCCTATAGGCAAAAGTGTTTAGTGATGGTTATCGAATATTGTGCATAAGTTTTGAAGAAGTGGATCAATTCAAGGGTGATTTCTTTGGTCTCGTGTTTTGTTAACCAATAAATGCACAAACACTACATTTCTTATTGTTTATTGTGATTGAAGAGATCATTATGCTTGGGTTAGATTAAAATATTTTACAAGTGCTTATAGATGGCATAAGAAGTGAAACCACGTAGGATTGGTGCACGTGAGAACTATTGTTGTTTTATAAATTTGTATACGTAGTTCATTTCTGAAGTATTTCGTTAAGCCATCCAGATTACATGGATGCACAAAACAATCATTACCTAATTTTAACTTAAATTCAATGAAATAAAATATACTTAATCCTAGTAGATGGATTTGACTTCTTATTCATTAATCACACGTTATGCTTTATCTTTGATGACTAATAACTTTAGATTCGAGAATGATAATTTGATTCTCGGTTCTTATTGAGTGAACACGAGTAGTTTTTGGTACATTACGATCGGTAAAGCTTCATAGGTGCTCAGTAAATGATTATGTTGATCGAGAGTTGTCATTTAGATGTATATTTGTGGCTTATAGGCAAAAGTGTTTAATAATGGTGATCGAATATTGTGCATAAGTTTTGAAGAAGTGCATCTATTTCAAGAGCGATTTCCTTGGTCTCGTGTTCGGTTTAACTAATAAATGCGCAAATATTACATTTCTTATTGCTTAGTGTGATTGAAGAGATCATTATGCTTGGGATAGATTAAAATAGTTTAAAAGTGCGTATAGATGGCATAAGAAGTGAAACAGCGTAGCATTCGTGGTTGTTAACGAAATCAAAACCTATTCACGCGAGAACTATTGTTGTTTTATAAATTTGTATACGTAGTTCATTTCTGAAGTATTTCGTTAAGCCATTCAGATTACATGGATGCACAAAACAATAATTACCTAATTTTAACTTAAATTCAATGAAATAAAATATACTTAATCGTACTAGATGGATTTGACTTCTTATTCATTAATCACACGTTATGCTTTATCTTTGATGACTAATAACAATAGATTCGAGAATGATAATTTTATTCTCGGTTCTTATTGAGTGAACACGAGTAGTTTTTGGTACATTACGATCGGTAAAGTTTCATTGGTGGTCAGCAAATAATTATGTTGATCAAGAGTTGTCGTTTGGATGTATATTTGTGGCCTATAGACAAAATGTTTAATGATGGTGATCGAGTATTGTGCATAAGTTTTGAAGAAGTGGATCCATTTCAAGGGTGATTTCTTTGGTCTCGTGTTTGGTTAACCAATAAATGCACAAACACTACATTTCTTATTGTTTATTGTGATTGAAGAGATCATTATGCTTGGGTTAGATTAAAATAGTTTAGAAGTACGCATAGATGGCATAAGAAGTGAAACCGCGTAGGATTGGTGGTTGTTAACGGAATCAAAACCTATTCACGCGAGAACTGTTGTTGTTTTATAAATTTGTATACGTAGTTCATTTCTGAAGTATTTCGTTAAGCCATCCAGATTACATGGTGGCACAAAACAATAATTACCTAATTTTAACTAAAATATAATGAAATACAATTCACTTAATCGTACTAGATGGATTTCACTTCTTATTCATTAATCACACGTTATGCTTTATCTTTGATGACTAATAACATTAGATTCGAGAACGATAATTTGATTCGTGGTTCTAATTGAGTGAACACGAGTAGTTTTTGGTACTTTACAAATGTTAAAGTTTCATTGGTAGTCAGCAAATAATTACGTTGATCGAGAGTTGTCATTTGGATATATATTTGTGGCTTATAGGCAAAAGTGTTTGATGATGGTGATCGAATATTGTGCATAAGTTTTGAAGAAGTGGATCCATTTCAAGGGTGATTTCTTTGGTCACGTGTTCGGTTTAACCAATAAATGCACAAATACTACATTTCTTATTGTTTAGAGTGATTGAAGAGAACATTATGCTTGGGTTAGATTAAAATAGTTTAGAAGTGCGTACAGATGGCATAAGAAGTGAAACCGCGTAGGACTGGTTTATTTTTACCGGAATCAAAAACTATTCACGCGAGAACTATTGTTGTTTTATAAATTTGTATACGTAGTTCGTTTCTGAAGTATTTCGTTAAGCCATCCAGATTACATGGATGCACAAAACAATAATTACCTAATTTTAACTTAAATTCAATGAAATAAAATATACTTAATCCTAGTAGATGGATTTGACTTCTTATTCATTAATCACACGTTATGCTTTATCTTTGATGACTAATAACTTTAGATTCGAGAATGATAATTTGATTCTCGGTTCTTATTGAGTGAACACGAGTAGTTTTTGGTACATTACGATCGGTAAAGCTTCATAGGTGCTCAGTAAATGATTATGTTGATCGAGAGTTGTCATTTGGATGTATATTTGTGGCTTATAGGCAAAAGTGTTTAATAATGGTGATCGAATATTGTGCATAAGTTTTGAAGAAGTGCATCTATTTCAAGAGCGATTTCCTTGGTCTCGTGTTCGGTTTAACTAATAAATGCGCAAATATTACATTTCTTATTGCTTAGTGTGATTGAAGAGATCATTATGCTTGGGATAGATGAAAATAGTTTAAAAGTGCGTATAGATGGCATAAGAAGTGAAACAGCGTAGCATTCGTGGTTGTTAACGAAATCAAAACCTATTCACGCGAGAACTATTGTTGTTTTATAAATTTGTATACGTAGTTCATTTCTGAAGTATTTCGTTAAGCCATTCAGATTACATGGATGCACAAAACAATAATTACCTAATTTTAACTTAAATTCAATGAAATAAAATATACTTAATCGTACTAGATGGATTTGACTTCTTATTCATTAATCACACGTTATGCTTTATCTTTGATGACTAATAACAATAGATTCGAGAATGATAATTTTATTCTCGGTTCTTATTGAGTGAACACGAGTAGTTTTTGGTACATTACGATCGGTAAAGTTTCATTGGTGGTCAGCAAATAATTATGTTGATCAAGAGTTGTCATTTGGATGTATATTTGTGGCCTATAGACAAAATGTTTAATGATGGTGATCGAGTATTGTGCATAAGTTTTGAAGAAGTGGATCCATTTCAAGGGTGATTTCTTTGGTCTCGTGTTTGGTTAACCAATAAATGCACAAACACTACATTTCTTATTGTTTATTGTGATTGAAGAGATTATTATGCTTGGGTTAGATTAAAATAGTTTAGAAGTACGCATAGATGGCATAAGAAGTGAAACCGCGTAGGATTGGTGGTTGTTAACGGAATCAAAACCTATTCACGCGAGAACTGTTGTTGTTTTATAAATTTGTATACGTAGTTCATTTCTGAAGTATTTCGTTAAGCCATCCAGATTACATGGTGGCACAAAACAATAATTACCTAATTTTAACTAAAATATAATGAAATACAATTCACTTAATCGTACTAGATGGATTTCACTTCTTATTCATTAATCACACGTTATGCTTTATCTTTGATGACTAATAACATTAGATTCGAGAACGATAATTTGATTCGTAGTTCTAATTGAGTGAACACGAGTAGTTTTTGGTACTTTACAAATGTTAAAGTTTCATTGGTAGTCAGCAAATAATTACGTTGATCGAGAGTTGTCATTTGGATATATATTTGTGGCTTATAGGCAAAAGTGTTTGATGATGGTGATCGAATATTGTGCATAAGTTTTGAAGAAGTGGATCCATTTCAAGGGTGATTTCTTTGGTCACGTGTTCGGTTTAACCAATAAATGCACAAATACTACATTTCTTATTGTTTAGAGTGATTGAAGAGAACATTATGCTTGGGTTAGATTAAAATAGTTTAGAAGTGCGTACAGATGGCATAAGAAGTGAAACCGCGTAGGATTGGTTTATTTTTACCGGAATCAAAAACTATTCACGCGAGAACTATTGTTGTTTTATAAATTTGTATACGTAGTTCGTTTCTGAAGTATTTCGTTACGCCATCCAGATTACATGGATGCACAAAACAATAATTACCTAATTTTAACTTAAATTCAATGAAATAAAATATACTTAATCCTAGTAGATGGATTTGACTTCTTATTCATTAATCACACGTTATGCTTTATCTTTGATGACTAATAACTTTAGATTCGAGAATGATAATTTGATTCTCGGTTCTTATTGAGTGAACACGAGTAGTTTTTGGTACATTACGATCGGCAAAGCTTCATAGGTGCTCAGTAAATGATTATGTTGATCGAGAGTTGTCATTTGGATGTATATTTGCGGCTTATAGGCAAAAGTGTTTAATAATAGTGATCGAATATTGTGCATAAGTTTTGAAGAAGTGCATCTATTTCAAGAGTGATTTCCTTGGTCTCGTGTTCGGTTTAACTAATAAATGCGCAAATATTACATTTCTTATTGTTTAGTGTGATTGAAGAGATCATTATGCTTGGGATAGATTAAAATAGTTTAAAAGTGCGTATAGATGCCATAAGAAGTGAAACAGCGTAGCATTCGTGGTTGTTAACGAAATCAAAACCTATTCACGCGAGAACTATTGTTGTTTTATAAATTTGTATACGTAGTTCATTTCTGAAGTATTTCGTTAAGCCATTCAGATTACATGGATGAACAAAACAATAATTACCTAATTTTAACTTAAATTCAATGAAATAAAATATACTTAATCGTACTAGATGGATTTGACTTCTTATTCATTAATCACACGTTATGCTTTATCTTTGATGACTAATAACAATAGATTCGAGAATGATAATTTGATTCTTGGTTCTTATTGAGTGAACACGAGTAGTTTTTGGTACATTACGATCGGTAAAGTTTCGTTGGTGGTCAGCAAATAATTATGTTGATCAAGAGTTGTCATTTGAATGTATATTTGTGGCCTATAGGCAAAAGTGTTTAATGATGGTTATCGAATATTGTGCATAAGTTTTGAAGAAGTGGATCCATTTCAAGGGTGATTTCTTTGGTCTCGTGTTTGGTTAACCAATAAATGCACAAACACTACATTTCTTATTGTTTATTGTGATTGAAGAGATCATTATGCTTGGGTTAGATTAAAATAGTTTACAAGTGCTTATAGATGGCATAAGAAATGAAACCATGTAGGATTGGTGCACGTGAGAACTATTGTTGTTTTATAAATTTGTATACGTAGTTCATTTCTGAAGTATTTCGTTAAGCCATCCAGATTACATGGATGCACAAAACAATCATTACCTAATTTTAACTTAAATTCAATGAAATAAAATATACTTAATCGTAGTAGATGGATTTGACTTCTTATTCATTAATCACACGTTATGCTTTATCTTTGATGACTAATAACATTAGATTCGAGAATGATAATTTGATTCTCGGTTCTTATTGAGTGAACACAAGTAGTTTTTGGTACATTACGATCGGTAAAGCTTCATAGGTGCTCAGTAAATGATTATGTTGATCGAGAGTTGTCATTTGGATGTATATTTGTGGCTTATAGGCAAAAGTGTTTAATAATAGTGATCGAATATTGTGCATAAGTTTTGAAGAAGTGCATCTATTTCAAGAGCGATTTCCTTGGTCTCGTGTTCGGTTTAACTAATAAATGCGCAAATATTACATTTCTTATTGTTTAGTGTGATTGAAGAGATCATTATGCTTGGGATAGATTAAAATAGTTTAAAAGTGCGTATAGATGGCATAAGAAGTGAAACAGCGTAGCATTCGTGGTTGTTAACGAAATCAAAACCTATTCACGCGAGAACTATTGTTGTTTTATAAATTTGTATACGTAGTTCATTTCTGAAGTATTTCGTTAAGCCATTCAGATTACATGGATGCACAAAACAATAATTACCTAATTTTAACTTAAATTCAATGAAATAAAATATACTTAATCGCACTAGATGGATTTGACTCCTTATTCATTAATCACACGTTATTCTTTATCTTTGATGACTAATAACAATAGATTCGAGAATGATAATTTGATTCTCGGTTCTTATTGAGTGAACACGAGTAGTTTTTGGTACATTACGATCGGTAAAGTTTCATTGGTGGTCAGCAAATAATTATGTTGATCAAGAGTTGTCATTTGGATGTATATTTGTGGCCTATAGGCAAAAGTGTTTAATGATGGTGATCGAATATTGTGCATAAGTTTTGAAGAAGTGGATCCATTTCAAGGGTGATTTCTTTGGTCTCGTGTTTGGTTAACCAATAAATGCACAAACACTACATTTCTTATTATTTATTGTGATTGAAGAGATCATTATGCTTGGGTTAGATTAAAATAGTTTACAAGTGCTTATAGATGGCATAAGAAGTGAAACCACGTAGAATTGGTGCACGTGAGAACTATTGTTGTTTTATAAATTTGTATACGTAGTTCATTTCGGAAGTATTTCGTTAAGCCATCCAGATTACATCGATGCACAAAACAATCATTACCTAATTTTAACTTAAATTCAATGAAATAAAATATACTTAATCGTAGTAGATGGATTTGACTTCTTATTCATTAAACACACGTTATGCTTTATCTTTGATGACCAATAACATTAGATTCGAAAATCGTAATTTGATTCTCGGTTCTTATTGAGTGAACACGAGTAGTTTTTGGTACATTACGATCGGTAAAGCTTCATAGGTGCTCAGTAAATGATTATGTTGATCCAGAGTTGTCATTTGGATGTATATTTATGGCTTATAGGCAAAAGTGTATAATCATGGTGATCGAATATTATGCATAAGTTTTGAAGAAGTGCATCCATTTCAAGGGTGATTTCTTTCGTCTCGTGTTCTGTTTAACCAATAAATGCACAAACACTACATTTCTTATTGTTTACTGTGATTGAAGAGATCATTATGCTTGGGTTAGATTAAAATAGTTTAGAAGTACGCATAGATGGCATAAGAAGTGAAACCGTGTAGGATTGGTGGTTGTTAACGGAATCAAAACCTATTCACGCGAGAACAGTTGTTGTTTTATAAATTCGTATACGTAGTTTATTTCTGAAGTATTTCGTTAAGCCATCCAGATTACATGGTCGCACAAAACAATAATTACCTAATTTTAACTAAAATATAATGAAATACAATTCACTTAATCTTACTAGATGGATTTGACTTCTTATTCATTAATCACACGTTATGCTTTATCTTTGATGACTAATAACAATAGATTCGAGAATGATAATTTGATTCTCGGTTCTTATTGAGTGAACACGAGTAGTTTTTGGTACATTACGATCGGTAAAGTTTCGTTGGTGGTCAGCAAATAATTATGTTGATCAAGAGTTGTCATTTGGATGTATATTTGTGGCCTATAGGCAAAAGTGTTTAATGATGGTTATCGAATATTGTGCATAAGTTTTGAAGAAGTGGATCCATTCAAGGGTGATTTCTTTGGTCTCGTGTTTTGTTAACCAATAAATGCACAAACACTACATTTCTTATTGTTTATTGTGATTGAAGAGGTCATTATGCTTGGGTTAGATTAAAATAGTTTACAAGTGCTTATAGATGGCATAAGAAGTGAAACCACGTAGGATTGGAGGTTGTTACAGGAATCAAAAACTATTCACGCGAGAACTATTGTTGTTTTATAAATTTGTCTATGTAATTCATTTCTCAAGTATTTTGTTAAGCTTTCGCGAATACATGGATGTACAAAACAATATTTACTTAAATTCAATGAAATAAAATTCACTTGGTCGTATTAGATTGATTTGAGTTCTTATTCATTAATCAGACATTATGTTTTATCTTTGATGACTGATTACATTTCATTCGAGAATGATAATTTGATTCTCGTTTCATATTAAGTGAACAAGAGTACTTTTTGGTACTTTACAATTGGTAAGGTTTCATTGGTGGTCAATAAATGATTATGTTCATCGAGAGTTGTCATTTAGAAGTATATTTGTGGCTTATAGCGAAAAGTGTTTAAAGATGGTGATCGAAGGTTTTGCATATGTTTGGGAACAAGTGGATCTATTTCAAGGGTGATTTCTCTAGTCTCATGCTTGGTTATGGTTTCGGTTTAAGCAATAAATGCACAAACACTACATTTCTTATTGTTTATTGTGATTTTAGTAATCATTATGCTTGGGTAGATTAAAATTGTTTAGAAGTGTGTATAGATGGCTTAAGAAGTGAAACCGCGTAGGATTGGAGGTTGTAACAGGAATCAAAAACTATTCACGCGAGAACTATTGTTGTTTTATAAATTTGTATACGTAGTTTATTTCTCAAGTATATCGTTAAGCTCACGCGAATACATGGATGCAGAAAACAATAAATATCTAATCTTTAGTTAAATCCAATGAAATATAATTCAGTTGGTCGTATTCGATTGATTTGACTTCTTATTAATTAATCAGACGTTATGTTTTATCTTTGATGACTAATTACATTTCATTCGAGAATGATAATTTGATTCTCGTTTCATATTAAGTGAACACGAGTACTTTTTGGTACTTTACAATTGCTAAGGTTTCATTGGTGCTCAATAAATGATTATGTTCATCGAGAGTTGTCATTTGAAAGTATATTTGTGGGTTACAGCGAAAAGTGTTTAAAGATGGTAATCGAAGGTTTTGCATATGTTTGGGAAGAAGTGGATCCATTTCAAGGGTGATTTATTTGGTCTTGTGCTTGGTTATGGTTTCGGTTTAAGCAATAAATGCACAAACACTACATTTCTTATTGTTTAGTGTGATTTTAGTGATCATTATGCTTGGGTAGATTAAAATAGTTTAGAAGTGTGTATAGATGGCTTAAGAAGTGAAACCGTGCAGGATTGGAGGTTGTTACAGGAATCAAAAACTATTTACGCGAGAACTATTGTTGTTTTATAAATTTGTGTACGTAGTTCATTTCTCAAGTATTTTGTTAAGCTTACACAAATTCATGGATGCACAAAACAATAAGTATATAATATTTAGTAAAATTCAATGAAATTAATTCACTTGGTCGTATTACATTGATTTGAGTTCTTATTCATTAATCAGACGTTATGTTTTATCTTTGATGACTAATTACATTTCATTCGAGGATGATAATTTGATTCTCGGATCATATTAAGTGAACACGAGTACTTTTTGGTAGTTTACAATTGGTAAGGTTTCATTGGTGCTCAATAAATGATTATGTTCATCGAGAGTTGTCATTTGAAAGTATATTTGTGGGTTATAGCGAAAAGTGTTTAAAGATGGTTATCGAAGGTTTTGCATATGTTTGGGAAGAAGTGGATCCATTTCAAGGGTGATTTCTTTGGTCTCGTGCTTGGATATGGGTTTCGGTTTAAGCAATAAATGCACAAACACTACATTTCTTATTGTTTAGTGTGATTTTAGTGATCATTGTACTTGGGTAGATTAAAATAGTTTAGAAATGTGTATACATGGCTTAAGAAATGAAACCACGCAGGATTGGAGGTTGTAACAGGAATGAAAAACTATTTACGCGAAAACTATTGTTGTTTTACAAATTTGTATATGTAATTCATTTCTCAAGTATATCGTTAAGCTCACGCGAATACATGGATGCACAAAACAATAAGTATCTAATATTTAGTTAAATTCAATGAAATACAATTCACTTTTTCGTGTTGGATTGATTTGATTTCTTATTCATTAATCAGACGTTATGTTTTATCTTTGATGACTAATTACATTTTATTCAAGAATGATAATTTGATTCTTGGTTCATATTAAGTGAACACGAGTACTTTTTGGTACTTAACAATTGATAAGGTTTCATTGTTGCTCAATAAATGATTATGTTCATCGACAGTTGTCATTTGGAAGTATATTTGTGGCTTATAGCGAAAAATGTTTAAAGATGGTTATCGAAGGTTTTGCATATGTTTGGGAAGAAGTAGATCTATTTCAAGGGTGATTTCTTTGGTCTCGTGCTTGGTTATGGTTTCGGTTTAAGCAATAAATGCACAAACACTACATTTCTTATTGTTTAGTGTGATTTTAGTGATCATTGTACTTGGGTAGATTAAAATAGTTTAGAAGTGTGTATAGATGGCTTAAGAAATGAAACCACGTAGGATTGGAGGTTGTAACAGAAATGAAAAACTATTCACGCGAAAACTATTACTATTTTATAAATTTGTATATGTAATTCATTTCTCAATTATATCGTTAAGCTCACGCGAGTACATGGATGCACAAAACAATAAGTATCTAATATTTAGTTAAATTCAATGAAATACAATTCACTTTTTCGTATTGGATTGATTTGACTTCTTTTTCAATAATCAGACGTTATGTTTTATCTTTGATGACTAATTACATTTTATTCAAGAATGATGATTTGATTCTTGGTTCATATTAAGTGAACACGAGTACTTTTTGGTACTTTACAATTGGTAAGGTTTCATTGGTGCTCAATAAATGATTATGTTCATCGAGAGTTGTCATTTGAAAGTATATTTGTGGGTTACAGTGAAAAGTGTTTAAAGATGGTTATCGAAGGTTTTGCATATGTTTTGGAAGAAGTGGATCCATTTCAAGGGTGATTTCTTTGGTCTCGTGCTTGGTTATGGTTTCGGTTTAAGCAATAAATGCACAAACACTACATTTCTTATTGTTTAGTGTGATTTTAGTGATCATTATGCGAGGGTAGATTAAAATAGTTTAGAAGTGTGTATAGATGGCTTAAGAAGTGAAACCGCATAGGATTAGAGGTTGTTACGGGAATCAAAAACTATTTACGCGAGAACTATTGTTGTTTTATAAATTTGTCTACGTAATTCATTTCTCAAGTATTTTGTTAAGCTTTCGCGAATACATGGATGCACAAAACAATAAGTACCTAATATTTAGTTAAATTCAATAAAATAAAATTCACTTGGTCGTATTAGATTGATTTGACTTCTTATTCTTTAATTACTCGTTATGTTTTATCTTTGATGACTAATTACATTTCATTCGAGAATGATAATTTGATTCTCGGTTCATATTGAGTGAACACGAGTACTTTTTGGTATTTTACAATTGGTAAGGTTTAATTGGTGCTCAATAAATGATTACGTTCATCGAGAGTTGTCATTTGGAAGTATAGTTGTGGATTATAGCTAAAAGTGTTTAAAGAAGATGATCGAATGTTTTTCATATCTTTGGGAAGAAGTGGATCCATTTCAAGGGTGATTTCTTTGGTCTCGTGTTTGGTTTTCATGTTGGTTTAAGCAATAAATGCAAAAAGACTACATTTCTTATTGTTTAGTGTGATTTAAGTGATCATTATGCTTGGGCTAGATTTAAATAGTTTAGAAGTGTGTATAGATGGCTTAAGAAGTGAAACCGCATAGTATTGGAGATTGTTACAGGAATCAAAAACTATTCACGCGAGAATTATGGTTGTTTTATAAATTTGTATACGTAGTTCATATCTCAAGTATTTCGTTAAGCTCACGCGAATACATGGATGCACAAAACAATAAGTATATAATATTTAGTTAAATTAAATGAAATATAATTCACTTGGTCGTATTACATTGATTTGAGTTCTTATTCATTAATCAGACGTTATGTTTTATCTTTGATGACTAGTTACATTTTATTCGAAAATGATAATTTGATTCCAGGATCATATTAAGTGAACACGAGTACGTTTTGGTACTTTACAATTGGTAAGGTTTCATTGGTGCTCAATAAATGATTATGTTTATCGAGAGTTGTCATTTGGAAGTATATTTACGGATTATAGCGAAAAGTGTTTAAAGATGGTGATCGAAGGTTTTGCATATGTTTGAGAAGAAGTGGATCCATTTCAAGGGTGATTTATTTGGTCTCGTGCTTGGTTATGGTTACGGTTTAAGCAATATATGCACAAACACTACATTTCTTATTGTTTAGTGTGATTTTAGTGATCATTATGCTTGGGTAGATTAAAATAGTTTAGAAGTGTGTATAGATGGCTTAAGAAGTGAAACCGCGTAGGATTGGAGATTGTTACAGGAATCAAAAACTATTCACGCGAGAACTATTGTTGTTTTATAAATTTGTATACGTAATTCATTTCTCATGTATTTCGTTAAGCTCACGCGAATACATGGATGCACAAAACAATAAGTATATAATATTTAGTAAAATTCATTGAAATTAATTCACTTGGTCGTATTACATTGATTTGAGTTCTTATTCATTAATCAGACGTTATGTTTTATCTTTGATGACTAATTACATTTCATTCGAGGATGATAATTTGATTCTCGGATCATATTAAGTGAACACGAGTACTTTTTGGTACATTACAATTTGAAAGGTTTCATTGGTGCTCAATAAATGATTATGTTCATCGAGAGTTGTCATTTGAAAGTATATTTGTGGGTTATAGCGAAAAGTGTTTAAAGATGGTTATCGAAGGTTTTGCATATGTTTGGGAAGAAGTGGATCCATTTCAAGGGTGATTTCTTTGGTCTCGTGCTTGGTTATGGTTTCGGTTTAAGCAATAAATGCACAAACACTACATTTCTTATTGGTTAGTGTGATTTTAGTGATCATTGTACTTGGGTAGATTAAAATAGTTTAGAAGTGTGTATAGATGGCTTAAGAAATGAAACCGCGCAGGATTGGAGGTTGTAACAGGAATGAAAAACTATTCACGCGAAAACTATTGTTGTTTTATAAATTTGTATATGTAATTCATTTCTCAAGTATATCGTTAAGCTCACACGAATACATAGAGGCACAAAACAATAAGTATCTAATATTTAGTTAAATTCAATGAAATACAATTCACTTTTTCATGTTGGATTGATTTGACTTCTTATTCATTAATCAGACGTTATGTTTTATCTTTGATGACTAATTACATTTTATTCAAGAATGATAATTTGATTCTTGGTTCATATTAAGTGAACACGAGTACTTTTTGGTACTTTACAATTGATAAGGTTTCATTGGTGCTCAATAAATGATTATGTTCATCGACAGTTGTCATTTGGAAGTATATTTGTGGCTTATAGCGAAAAATGTTTAAAGATGGTTATCGAAGGTTTTGCATATGTTTAGGAAGAAGTGGATCCATTTCAAGGGTGATTTCTTTGGTCTCGTGCTTGGTTATGGTTTCGGTTTAAGCAATAAATGCACAAACACTACATTTCTTATTGTTTAGTGTGATTTTAGTGATCATTGAACTTGGGTAGATTAAAATAGTTTAGAAGTGTGTATAGATGGCTTAAGAAATGAAACCGCGTAGGATTGGAGGTTGTAACAGGAATGAAAAACTATTCACGCGAAAACTATTATTGTTTTATAAATTTGTATATGTAATTCATTTCTCAATTATATCGTTAAGCTCACGCGAATACATGGATGCACAAAACAATAAGTATCTAATATTTAGTTAAATTCAATGAAATACAATTCACTTTTTCGTATTGGATTGATTTGACTTCTTTTTCATTAATCAGACGTTATGTTTTATCTTTGATGACTAATTACATTTTATTCAAGAATGATAATTTGATTCTTGGTTCAAATTAAGTGAACACGAGTACTTTTTGGTACTTTACAATTGGTAAGGTTTCATTGGTGCTCAATAAATGATTATGTTCATCGAGAGTTGTCATTTGAAAGTATATTTGTGGGTTACAGCGAAAAGTATTTAAAGATGGTTATCGAAGGTTTTGCATATGTTTTGGAAGAAGTGGATCCATTTCAAGGGTAATTTCTTTGGTCTCGTGCTTGGTTATGGTTTCGGTTTAAGCAATAAATGCACAAACACTACATTTCTTATTGTTTAGTGTGATTTTAGTGATCACTATGCGAGGGTAGATTAAAATAGTTTAGAAGTGTGTATAGATGGGTTAAGAAGTGAAACCGCTTAGGATTGGAGGTTGTTACAGAAATCAAAAACTATTTACGCGAGAACTATTGTTGTTTTATAAATTTGTCTACGTAATTCATTTCTCAAGTATTTTGTTAAGCTTTCGCGAATACATGGATGCACAAAACAATAAGTACCTAATATTTAGTTAAATTCAATAAAATAAAATTCACTTGGTCGTATTAGATTTATTTGACTTCTTATTCTTTAATTACTCGTTATGTTTTATCTTTGATGACTAATTACATTTCATTCGAGAATGATAATTTGATTCTCGGTTCATATTGAGTGAACAAGAGTACTTTTTGGTACTTTACAATTGGTAAGGTTTCATTGGTGCTCAATAAATGATTATGTTCATCGAGAGTTGTCATTTGGAAGTATAGTTGTGGATTATAGCTAAAAGTGTTTAAAGAAGATGATCGAATGTTTTTCATATCTTTGGGAAGAAGTGGATCCATTTCAAGGGTGATTTCTTTCGTCTCGTGTTTGGTTTTCGTGTTGGTTTAAGCAATAAATGCAAAAAGACTACATTTCTTATTGTTTAGTGTGATTTAAGTGATCATTATGCTTGGGCTAGATTTAAATAGTTTAGAAGTGTGTATAGATGGCTTAAGAAGTGAAATCGCGTAGTATTGGAGATTGTTACAGGAATCAAAAACTATTCACGCGAGAACTATGGTTGTTTTATAAATTTGTATACGTAGTTCATATCTCAAGTATTTCATTAAGCTCACGCGAATACATGGATGCACAAAACAATAATTATATAATATTTAGTTAAATTAAATGAAATATAATTCAATTGGTCGTATTACATTGATTTGAGTTCTTATTCATTAATCAGACGTTATGTTTTATCTTTGATGACTAATTAAATTTCATTCGAAAATGATAATTTGATTCCCGGATCATAATAAGTGAACACGAGTACGTTTTGGGACTTTACAATTGGTAAGGTTTCATTGGTGCGCAATAAATGATTATGTTTATCGAGAGTTGTCATTTGGAAGTATATTTACGGATTATAGCGAAAAGTGTTTAAAGATGGTGATCGAAGGTTTTGCATATGTTTGAGAAGAAGTGGATTCATTTCAAGGGTGATTTATTTGGTCTCGTGCTTGGTTATGGTTTCGGTTTAAGCAATAAATGCACAAACACTACATTTCTTATTGTTTAGTGTGATTTTAGTGATCATTATTCTTGGGTAGATTAAAATAGTTTAGAAGTGTGTATAGATGGCTTAAGAAGTGAAACCGCGCAGGATTGGAGGTTGCTACAGGAATCAAAAACTATTTACGCGAGAACTATTATTGTTTTATAAATTTGTATACGTAGTTTATTTCTAAAGTATTTCGTTAAGCTTACACAAATTCATGGATGCACAAAACAATAAGTATCTAATATTTAGTTAAATTCAATTAAATATAATTCACTTGGTCGCATTAGATTGATTTGACTTCTTATTCTTTAATTACTCGTTATGTTTTATCTTTGATGGCTAATTACATTTTATTCGAGAATGATAATTTGATTCTCGGTTCATATTGAGTGAACACGAGTATTTTTTGGTACTTTAGAATTGGTAAGATTTCATTGGTGCTCAATAAATGATTATGTTCATCGAGAGTTGTCATTTGGAAGTATAGTTGTGGATTATAGCTAAAAGTGTTTAAAGAAGATGATCGAAAGTTTTCATATCTTTGGGAAGAAGTGGATCCATTTCAAGGGTGATTTCTTTGGTCTCGTGTTTGGTTTTCGTGTTGGTTTAAGAAATAAATGCAAAAACACTACATTTCTTATTGTTTAGTGTGATTGAAGTGATCATTATGCTTGGGCTAGATTTAAATAGTTTAGAAGTGTGTATAGATGGCTTAAGAAGCGAAACCGCGTAGGATTGGAGATTGTTACTGGAATCAAAAACTATTCACGCGAGAACTATTGTTGTTTTATAAATTTGTATACGTATTTCATTTCTCATGTATTTCGTTAAGCTCACGCGAATACATGGATGCACAAAACAATAAGTATATAATATTTAGTAAAATTCGATGAATTATAATTCACTTGGTCGTATTACATTGATTTGAGTTCTTATTCATTAATCAGACGTTATGTTTTATCTTTGATGACTAATTACATTTCATTCGAGAATGATAATTTGATTCTCGGATCATATTAAGTGAACACGAGTACTTTTTGGCACTTTACAATTGGTAAGGTTTTATTGGTGCTCAATAAATTATTATGTTCATTGGGAGTTGTCATTTGGAAGTATATTTGTGGATTATAGCAAAAAGTGTTTAAAAATGTTGATCGAAGGTTTTGCATATGTTTGGGAAGAAGTGGATCCATTTCAAGGGTGATTTCTTTGGTCTCGTGCTTGGTTATGGTTTCGGTTTAAGCAATAAATGCACAAACACTACATTTCTTATTGTATAGTGTGATTTTAGTGATCATTATGCTTGGGTAGATTAAAATAGTTTAGAAGTGTGTATAGATGGCTTAAGAAGTGAAACCGCATAGGATTGGAGGTTCTTACGGGGATCAAAAACTATTCACGCGAGAACTATTGTTGTTTTATAAATTTTGATACGTAGTTCATTTCTCAAGTATATCGTTAAGCTCACGCGAATACATGGATGCACAAAACAATAAGTATATAATATTTAGTAAAATTCAATGAAATTAATTCACTTGGTCGTATTACATTGATTTGAGTTCTTATTCATTAATCAGACGTTATGTTTTATCTTTGATGACTAATTACATTTCATTCGAGGATGATAATTTGATTCTCGGATCATATTAAGTGAACACGAGTACTTTTTGGTACTTTACAATTGGTAAGGTTTCATTGGTGCTCAATAAATGATTATGTTCATTGGGAGTTGTCATTTGGAAGTATATTTGAGGATTATAGCAAAAAGTGTTTAAAAATGTTGATCGAAGGTTTTGCATATGTTTGGGAAGAAGTGGATCCATTTCAAGGGTGATTTCTTTGGTCTCGTGCTTGGTTATGGTTTCGGTTTAAGCAATAAATGCACAAACACTACATTTCTTATTGTTTAGTGTGATTTTAGTGATCATTGTACTTGGGTAGATTAAAATAGTTTAGAAGTGTGTATAGATGGCTTAAGAAATGAAACCGCGCAGGATTGGAGGTTGTAACAGGAATGAAAAACTATTCACGCGAAAACTATTGTTGTTTTATAAATTTGTATATGTAATTCATTTCTCAAGTATATCGTTAAGCTCACGCGAATACATGGATGCACAAAACAATAAGTATCTAATATTTAGTTAAATTCAATGAAATACAATTCACTTTTTCGTGTTGGATTGATTTGACATCTTATTCATTAATCAGACGTTATGTTTTATCTTTGATGACTAATTACATTTCATTCGCGGATGATAATTTGATTCTCGGATCATATTAAGTGAACACGAGTACTTTTTGGTACTTTACAATTGGTAAGGTTTCATTGGTGCTCAATAAATGATTATGTTCATCGAGAGTTGTCATTTGAAAGTATATTTGTGGGCTATAGCGTAAAGTGTTTAAAGATGGTTATCGAAGGTTTTGCATATGTTTGGGAAGAAGTGGATCCATTTCAAGGGTGATTTCTTTGGTCTCGTGCTTGGTTATGGTTTCGGTTTAAGCAATAAATGCACAAACACTACATTTCTTATTGTTTAGTGTGATTTTAGTGATCATTGTACTTGGGTAGATTAAAATAGTTTAGAAGTGTGTATAGATGGCTTAAGAAATGAAACCGCGCAGGATTGGAGGTTGTAACAGGAATGAAAAACTATTCACGCGAAAACTATTGTTGTTTTATAAATTTGTATATGTAATTCATTTCTCAAGTATATCGTTAAGCTCACGCGAATACATGGATGCACAAAACAATAAGTATCTAATATTTAGTTAAATTCAATGAAATACAATTCACTTTTTCGTGTTGGATTGATTTGTCATCTTATTCATTAATCAGACATTATGTTTTATCTTTGATGACTAATTACATTTTATTGAGGAATGATAATTTGATTCTTGGTTCATATTAAGTGAACACGAGTACTTTTTGGTACTTTACAATTGATAAGGTTTCATTGATGCTCAATAAATGATTATGTTCATCGACAGTTGTCATTTGGAAGTATATTTGTGGCTTATAGCGAAAAATGTTTAAAGATGGTTATCGAAGGTTTTGCATATGTTTGGGAAGAAGTGGATCCATTTCAAGGGTGATTTCTTTGGTCTCGCGCTTGGTTATGGTTTCGATTTAAGCAATAAATGCACAAACACTACATTTCTTATTGTTTAGTGTGATTTTAGTGATCACTATGCGTGGGTAGATTAAAATAGTTTAGAAGTGTGTATAGATGGCTTAAGAAGTGAAACCGCGTAGGATTGGAGGTTGTAATAGGAATCAAAAACTATTCACGTGAAAACTATTGTTGTTTTATAAATTTGTATACGTAGTTCATTTCTCAAGTATATCGTTAAGCTCACGCGAATACATGGATGCACAAAACAATAAGTATCTAATATTTAGTTAAATTCATTGAAATATAATTCACTTGGTCGTATTAGATTGATTTGACTTCTTATTCATTAATCACACGTTATGTTTTATCTTTGATGACTAATTACATTTTATTCGAGAATGATAATTTGATTCTCTGTTCATATTGTGTTAACACGAGTACTTTTTGGTACTTTACAATTGGTATGGTTTCATTGGTGCTCAATAAATTATTATGTTCATCGAGAGATGTCATTTGAAATTATATTTGTGGCTTATAGCGAAAAGTGTTTAAAGATGCTGTTCGAAGGTTTTGCATATATTTGGGAAGAAGTGGATCCATTTCAAGGGTGATTTCTTTGGTCTTGTGCTTGGTTATGGTTTCGGTTTAAGCAATAAGTGCAAAAACACTACATTTCTTGTTGTTTAGTGTGATTTTAGTGATCATTATGCTTGGGTAGATTAAAATAGTTTAGAAGTGTGTATACATGGCTTAAGAAGTGAAACCGCGTAGGATTAGAGGTTGTTACGCGAATCAAAAACTATTTACGCGAGAACTATTGTTGTTTTATAAATTTGTCTACGTAATTCATTTCTCAAGTATTTTGTTAAGCTCCCGCGAATACATGGATGCACAAAACAATAAGTACCTAATATTTAGTTAAATTCAATGAAATAAAATTAACTTTGTCGTATTAGATTGATTTGACTTCTTATTCTTTAATTACTCGTTATGTTTTATCTTTGATGACTAATTACATTTCATTCGAGAATGATAATTTGATTCTCGGTTCATATTGAGTGAACACGAGTACTTTTTGGTACTTTACAATTGGTAAGGTTTCATTGGTGCTCAATAAATAATTATGTTCATCGAGAGTTGTCATTTGGAAGTATAGTTGTGGATTATAGCTAAAAGTGTTTAAAAAAGATGATCGAATGTTTTTCATATCTTTGGGAAGAAGTGGATCCATTTCAAGGGTGATTTCCTTGGTCTCGTGTTTGGTTTTCGTGTTGGTTTAAGCAATAAATGCAAAAACACTACATTTCTTATTGTTTAGTGTGATTTAAGTGATCATTATGCTTGGGCTAGATTTAAAAAGTTTAGAAGTGTGTATAGATGGCTTAAGAAGTGAAACCGCGTAGTATTGGAGATTGTCCCAGGAATCAAAAACTATTCACGTGAAAACTCTTGTTGTTTTATAAATTTGTATACGTAGTTCATTTCTCAAGTATATCGTTAATCTCACGCGAATACATGGATGTACAAAACAATAAGTATCTAATATTTAGTTAAATTCAATGAAATATAATTCAGTTGATTGTATTCGATTGATTTGACTTCTTATTAGTTAATCAGACGTTATGTTTTATCTTTGATGACTAATTACATTTCATTCGAGAATGATAATTTGATTCTCGTTTCATATTAAGTGAACACGAGTACTTTTTGGTACTTTACAATTGGTAAGGTTTCATTGGTGCTCAATAAATGATTATATTCATCCAGAGTTGTCATTTGAAAGTATATTTGTGGGTTACAGCAAAAAGTTTTTAAAGATGGTTATCGAAGGTTTTGCATATGTTTGGGAAGAAGTGGATCCATTTCAAGGGTGATTTCTTTGGTCTCGTGCTTGGTTATGGTTTCGGTTTAAGCAATAAGTGCACAAACACTACATTTCTTATTGTTTAGTGTGATTTTAGTGATCATTATGCTTAGGTAGATTAAAATAGTTTAGAAGTGTGTATAGATGGCTTAAGAAGTGAAACCACGTAGGACTGGAAGTTGTTACGGGAATCAAAAACTATTCACGCGAGAACTATTGTTGTTGTATAAATTTGGATACGTAGTTCATTTCTCAAGTATATCGTTAAGCTCACGCGAATGCATGGATGCACAAAACAATAAGTATATAATATTTAGTAAAATTCAATGAAATATAATTCACTTGGTCGTATTACATTGATTTGAGTTCTTATTCATTAATCAGACGTTATGTTTTATCTTTGATGACTAATCACATTTCATTCGAGAATGATAATTTGATTCTCGAATCATATTAAGTGAACACGAGTACTTTTTGTTACTTTACAATTGGTAAGGTTTTATTGGTGCTCAATAAATTATTATGTTCATCGAGAGTTGTCATTTGGAAGTATATTTGGGGATTATAGCGAAAAGTGTTTAAAGATGCTGATCGAAGGTTTTGCATATGTTTGGGAAGAAGTGGATCCATTTCAAGGGTGATTTCTTTGGTGTCGTGCTTGGTTATAGTTTCGGTTTAAGCAATAAATGCACAAACACTACAGTTCTTATTGTTTAGTGTGATTTTAGTGATCATTATGCGCGGGTAGATTAAAATAGTTTAGAAGTGTGTATAGAGGCTTAAGAAGTGAAACCGCGTAGGATTGAAGGTTGTCCCAGGAATCAACTATTCACGTGAAAACTCTTGTTGTTTTATAAATTTGTATACGTAGTTCATTTCTCAAGTATATCGTTAATCTCACGCGAATACATGGATGTACAAAACAAATATCTAATATTTAGTTAAATTCAATGAAATATAATTCAGTTGATCGTATTCGATTGATTTGACTTCTTATTAATTAATCAGACGTTATGTTTTATCTTTGATTACTAATTACATTTCATTCGATAATGATAATTTGATTCTCGTTTCATATTAAGTGAACACGAGTACTTTTTGGTACTTTACAATGGTAAGGTTTCATTGGTGCTCAATAAATGATTAAATTCATCGAGAGTTGTCATTTGAAAGTATATTTGTGGGTTACAGCGAAAAGTGTTTAAAGATGGTTATCGAAGGTTTTGCATATGTTTGGGAAGAAGTGGATCCATTTCAAGGGTGATTTCTTTGGTCTCGTGCTTGGTTATGGTTTCGGTTTAAGCAATAAATGCACAAACACTACATTTCTTATTGTTTAGTGTGATTTTAGTGATCATTATGCGTGGGTAGATTAAAATAGTTTAGAAGTGTGTATAGATGGCTTAAGAAGTGAAACCGCGTAGGATTGGAGGTTGTCCCAGGAATCAAAAACTATTCACGTGAAAACTCTTGTTGTTTTATAAATTTGTATACGTAGTTCATTTCTCAAGTATATCGTTAATCTCACGCGAATACATGGATGTAGAAAACAAATATCTAATATTTAGTTAAATTCAATGAAATATAATTCAGTTGATCGTATTCGATTGATTTGACTTCTTATTAATTAATCAGACGTTATGTTTTATCTTTGATTACTAATTACATTTCATTCGATAATGATAATTTGATTCTCGTTTCATATTAAGTGAACACGAGTACTTTTTGGTACTTTACAATGGTAAGGTTTCATTGGTGCTCAATAAATGATTAAATTCATCGAGAGTTGTCATTTGAAAGTATATTTGTGGGTTACAGCGAAAAGTGTTTAAAGATGGTTATCGAAGGTTTTGCATATGTTTGGGAAGAAGTGGATCCATTTCAAGGGTGATTTCTTTGGTCTCGTGCTTGGTTATGGTTTCGGTTTAAGCAATAAATGCACAAACACTACATTTCTTATTGTTTAGTGTGATTTAGTGATCATTATGCTTGGGTAGATTAAAATAGTTTAGAAGTGTGTATAGATGGCTTAAGAAGTGAAACCGCGTAGGATTGAAGGTTGTCCCAGGAATCAAAAACTATTCACGTGAAAACTCTTGTTGTTTTATAAATTTGTATACGTAGTTCATTACTCAAATATATCGTTAATCTCACGCGAATACATGGATGTACAAAACAATAAATATCTAATATTTAGTTAAATTCAATAAAATATAATTCAGTTGATCGTATTCGATTGATTTGACTTCTTATTAATTAATCAGACGTTATGTTTTATCTTTGATGACTAATTACATTTCATTCGAGAATGATAATTTGATTCTCGTTTCATATTAAGTGAACACGAGTACTTTTTGGTACTTTACAATTGGTAAGGTTTCATTGGTGCTCAATAAATGATTATGTTCATCAAGAGTTGTCATTTGAAATTATATTTGTGGGTTACAGCGAAAAGTGTTTAAAGATGGTTATCAAAGGTTTTGCATATGTTTGGGAAGAAGTGGATCCATTTCGAGGGTGATTTCTTTGGTCTCGTGCTTGGTTATGGTTTCGGTTTAAGCAATAAATGCACAAACACTACATTTCTTATTGTTTAGTGTGATTTTAGTGATCATTATGCTTGGGTAGATTAAAATAGTTTAGAAGTGTGTATAGATGGCTTAAGAAGTGAAACCGCGTAGGATTGGAGGTTGTTACGGGAATCAAAAACTATTCACGCGAGAACTATTGTTGTTGTATAAATTTGGATACGTAGTTCATTTCTCAAGTATATCGTTAAGCTCACGCGAATACATGGGTGCACAAAACAATAAGTATATAATATTTAGTAAAATTCAATGAAATATAATTCACTTGGTCGTATTACATTGATTTGAGTTCTTATTCATTAATCAGACGTTATGTTTAATCTTTGATGACTAATTACATTTCATTCGAGAGTGATAATTTGATTCTCGGATCATATTAAGTGAACACGAGTACTTTTTGGTACTTTACAATTGGTAAGGTTTCATTGGTGCTCAATAAATTATCATGTTCATCGAGAGTTGTCATTTGGAAGTATATTTGGGGATTATAGCGAAAAGTGTTTAAAGATGTTGATCGAAGGTTTTGCATATGTTTGGGAAGAAGTGGATCCATTTCAAGGGTGATTTCTTTGGTGTCGTGCTTGGTTATTGTTTCGGTTTAAGCAATAAATGCACAAACACTACATTTCTTATTGTTTAGTGTGATTTTAGTGATCATTATGCGTGGGTAGATTAAAATAGTTTAGAAGTGTGTATAGATGGCTTAAGAAGTGAAACCGCGTAGGATTGGAGGTTGTCCCAGGAATCAAAAACTATTCACGTGAAAACTCTTGTTGTTTTATAAATTTGTATACGTAGTTCATTTTTCAAGTATATCGTTAATCTCACGCGAATACATGGATGTAGAAAACAATAAATATCTAATATTTAGTTAAATTCAATGAAGTATAATTCAGTTGATCGTATTCGATTGATTTGACTTCTTATTCATTAATCAGACGTTATGTTTTATCTTTGATGACTAATTACATTTCATTCGAAAATGATAATTTGATTCTCTTTTCATATTAAGTGAACACGAGTACTTTTTGGTACTTTACAATTGGTAAGGTTTTATTGGTGCTCAATAAATGATTATGTTCATCAAGAGTTGTCATTTGAAATTATATTTGTGGGTTACAGCGAAAAGTGTTTAAAGATGGTTATCGAAGGTTTTGCATATGTTTGGGAAGAAGTGGATCCATTTCGAGGGTGATTTCTTTGGTCTCGTGCTTGGTTATGGTTTCGGTTTAAGCAATAAATGCACAAACACTACATTTATTATTGTTTAGTGTGATTTTAGTGATCATTATGCGTGGGTAGATTAAAATAGTTTAGAAGTGTGTATAGATGGCTTAAAAAGTGAAACCGCGTAGGATTGGAGGTTGTAACAGGAATCAAAAACTATTCACGCGAAAACTATTGTTGTTTTATAAATTTGTATACGTAGTTCATATCTCAAGTATATCGTTAAGCTCACGCAAATACATGGATGCACAAAACAATAAGTATCTAATATTTAGTTAAATTCAATGAAATACAATTCACTTTTTCGTATTGGATTGATTTGACTTCTTATTCATTAATCAGACGTTATGTTTTATCTTTGATGACTAATTACATTTTATTCAAGAATGATAATTTGATTCTCGGTTCATATTAAGTGAACACGAGTACTTTTTGGCACTTTACAATTGGTAAGGTTTCATTGGTGCTCAATAAATGATTATGTTCATCGAGAGTTATCATTTGGAAGTATATTTGTGGCTTACAGCGAAAAGTGTTTAAAGATGGTTATCGAAGGTTTTGCATATGTTTAGGAAGAAGTGGATCCATATCAAGGGTGATTTCTGTGGTGTCGTGCTTGGTTATGGTTTCGGTTTAAGTAACAATTGCACAAACACGTCATTTATTATTGTTTAGTGTGATTTTAGTGATCATTATGCGTGGGTAGATTAAAATAGTTTAGAAGTGTGTATAGATGGCTTAAGAAGTGAAACCGCGTAGGATAGGAGATTGTTACACGAATCAAAAACTATTCACGCGAGAACTGTTGTTGTTTTATAAATTTGTATACGTAGTTCATATCTGAAATATTTCGTTAAGCCATCCAAATTACATGGATGCACAAAACAATAATTACCTTATTCATTAATCACACGTTATGCTTTATCTTTGATGACTAATAACATCAGATTCGAGAATGATAATTTGATTCTCGGTTCTTATTGAGTGAACACGAGTAGTTTTTGGTACTTTAAAATTTGCAAAGTTTCATTAGTGCTAAGTAAATGATTATGTTGATCGAGAGTTGTCATTTGGATGTTTCTTGTGGCTTATAGGCAAAAGTGTTTAATGATGGTGATCGAATACTATGCATAAGTTTTGAAGAAGTTGATCCATTTCAAGGGTGATTCCTTTGCTCTCGTGTTCGGTTTAACCAATAAATGCACAAACACTACATTTCTTATTGTTTAGTGTGATTGAAAAGATCATTATGCTTGGGTTAGATTAAAATAGTTTAGAAGTGCGTATAGATGGCATAAGAAGTGAAACCGCGTAGGATTGGAGGTTGTTATGGGAATCAAAAACTATTCACGCGAGAACTATTGTTGTTTTATAAATTTGTATACGTAGTTCATATCTCAAGTATTTCGTTAAGCTCACGCGAATACATGGATGCACAAAACAGTAAGTATATAATATTTAGTTAAATTCAATGAAATAGAATTCACTTGGTCGTATTACATTGATTTGAGTTCTTATTCATTAATCAGACGTTATGTTTTATCTTTGATGACTAATTACGTTTCATTCGAGAATGATAATTTGATTCTTGGATCATATTAAGTGAACACGAGTACGTTTTGGCACTTTACAATTGGTAAGGTTTCATTGGTGCTCAATAAATGATTATGTTTATCGAGAGTTGTCATTTGGAAGTTTATTTGTGGATTATAGCGAAAAGTGTTTAAAGATGGTGATAGAAGGTTTTGCATATATTTGAGAAGAAGTGGATCCATTTCAAGGGTGATTTGTTTGGTCTCGTGCTTGGTTATGGTTTCGGTTTAAGCAATAAAAGCACAAACACTACATTTCTTATTGTTTAGTGTGATTTTAGTGATCATTATGCTTGGGTAGATTAAAATTGTTTAGAAGTGTGTATAGATGGCTTAAGAAGTGAAACCGCGTAGGATTGGAGGTTGTTACGGGGAATCAAAAACTATTTACGCGAGAACTATTGTTGTTTTATAAATCTGTATACGTAGTTCATTTCTCAAGTATTTCGTGAAGCTTACACAAATTCATGGATGCACAAAACAATAAGTATCTAATATTTAGTTAAATTCAATGAAATATAATTCACCTGGTCGTATTAGATTGATTTGACTTTTTATTCTTTAAATACTCGTTATGTTTTATCTTTGATGACTAATTACATTTCATTCTAAAATGATAATTTGATTCTCGGTTCATATTGAGTGAACACGAGTACTTTTTGGTACTTTACAATTGGTAAGGATTCATTGTTGCTCAATAAATGATTATGTTCATCGAGAGTTGTCATTTGGAAGTATAGTTGTGGATTATAGCTAAAAGTGTTTAAAGAAGATGATCGAATGTTTTTCATATCTTAGGGAAGAAGTGGATCCATTTCAAGGGTGATTTCTTTGGTCTCGTGTTTGGTTTTCGTGTTGGTTTAAGCAATAAATGCAAAAACACTACATTTCTTATTGTTTAGTGTGATTGAAGTGATCATTATGCTTGGGCTAGATTTAAATAGTTTACAAGTGTGTATAGATGGCTTAAGAAGTGAAACCGCGTAGGATTGGAGGTTGTTACGAGAATCAAAAACTACTCACGCGAGAACTATTGTTGTTTTATAAATTTGTATACGTAGTTCATTTCTCAAGTATTTCGTTAAGCTTACGCGAATACATGGATGCACAAAACAATAAGTATATAATATTTAGTAAAATTCAATGAAATATAATTCACTTGGTCGTATTACATTGATTTGAGTTCTTATTCATTAATCAGGCGTTATGTTTTATCTTTGATGACTAATTACGTTTCATTCAAGAATGATAATTTGATTCTCGGGTCATATTAAGTGAACACGAGTACGTTTTGGTACTTCACAATTGGTAAGGTTTCATTGGTGCTCAATAAATGATTATGTTTATCGAGAGTTGTCATTTGGAAGTTTATTTGTGGATTATAGCGAAAAGTGTTTAAAGATGGTGATAGAAGGTTTTGCATATGTTTGAGAAGAAGTGGATCTATTTCAAGGGTGATTTGTTTGGTCTCGTGCTTGGTTATGGTTTCGGTTTAAGCAATAAAAGCACAAACACTACATTTCTTATTGTTTAGTGTGATTTTAGTGATCATTATGCTTGGGCTAGATTTAAATAGTTTAGAAGTGTGTATAGATGGCTTAAGAAGTGAAACCGCGTAGGAATGGAGGTTGTTATGGGAATCAAAAACTATTCACGCGAGAACTATTCTTGTTTTATAAATTCGTATACGTAGTTCATTTCTCAAGTATTTCGTTAAGCTTACGCGAATACATGGATGCACAAAACAATAAGTATATAATATTTAGTAAAATTCAATGAAATATAATTCACTTGGTCGTACTACATTGATTTGAGTTCTTATTCATTAATCAGACGTTATGTTTTATCTTTAATGACTAATTACGTTTCATTCGAGAATGATAATTTGATTCTCGGATCATATTAAGTTACGTTTTGGTACTTTACAATTGGTAAGGTTTCATTGGTGCTCAATAAATGATTATGTTTATCGAGAGTTGTCATTTGGAAGTATATTTGTGGATTATAGCGAAAAGTGTTTAAAGATGGTGATCGAAGGTTTTGCATATGTTTGATAAGAAGTGGATCCATTTCAAGGGTGATTTCTTTGGTGTCGTGCTTGGTTATGGTTTCCGTTTAAGCAATAAATGCACAAACACTACATTTCTTATTGTTTAGTGTGATTTTAGTGATCATAATGCGTGGGTAGATTAAAATAGTTTAGAAGTGTGTATAGATGGCTTAAGAAGTGCAACCGCGTAGGATTGGAGGTTGTAACAGGAGTCAAAAACTATTCACGTGAAAACTCTTGTTGTTTTATAAATTTGTATACGTAGTTCATTTCTCAAGTATATCGTTAAGCTCACGCGAATACATGGATGCACAAAACAATAAGTATCTAGTATTTAGTTAAATTCAATGAAATATAATACACTTGGTCGTATTAGATTGATTTGACTTCTTATACATTAATCAGACGTTATGTTTTATCTTTGATGACTAATTACATTTCATTAGAGAATGATAATTTGATTCTCGGATCATATTAAGTGAACACGAGTGCGTTTTGGTTCTTTACAATTGGTAAGGTTTCATTGGTGCTCAATAAATGATTATGTTTATCGAGAGTTGTCATTAGGAAGTTTATTTGTGGATTATAGCGAAAAGTGTTTACAGATGGTGATAGAAGGTTTTGCATATATTTGAGAAGAAGTGGATCCATTTCAAGGGTGATTTGTTTGGTCTCGTGCTTGGTTATGGTTTCGGTTTAAGCAATAAAAGCACAAACACTACATTTCTTATTGTTTAGTGTGATTTTAGTGATCATTATGCTTGGGTAGATTAAAATTGTTTAGAAGTGTGTATAGATGGCTTAAGAAGTGAAACCGCGTAGGATTGGAGGTTGTTACGGGGAATCAAAAACTATTTACGCGAGAACTATTGTTGTTTTATAAATCTGTATACGTAGTTCATTTCTCAAGTATTTCGTGAAGCTTACACAAATTCATGGATGCACAAAACAATAAGTATCTAATATTTAGTTAAATTCAATGAAATATAATTCACCTGGTCGTATTAGATTGATTTGACTTTTTATTCTTTAAATACTCGTTATGTTTTATCTTTGATGACTAATTACATTTCATTCTAAAATGATAATTTGATTCTCGGTTCATATTGAGTGAACACGAGTACTTTTTGGTACTTTACAATTGGTAAGGATTCATTGTTGCTCAATAAATGATTATGTTCATCGAGAGTTGTCATTTGGAAGTATAGTTGTGGATTATAGCTAAAAGTGTTTAAAGAAGATGATCGAATGTTTTTCATATCTTAGGGAAGAAGTGGATCCATTTCAAGGGTGATTTCTTTGGTCTCGTGTTTGGTTTTCGTGTTGGTTTAAGCAATAAATGCAAAAACAATACATTTCTTATTGTTTAGTGTGATTGAAGTGATCATTATGCTTGGGCTAGATTTAAATAGTTTAGAAGTGTGTATAGATGGCTTAAGAAGTGAAACCGCGTAGGATTGGAGGTTGTTACGGGAATCAAAAACTATTCACGCGAGAACTATTGTTGTTTTACAAATTTGTATACGTAGTTCATTTCTCAAGTATTTCGTTAAGCTTACGCGAATACATGGATGCACAAAACAATAAGTATATAATATTTAGTAAAATTCAATGAAATATAATTCACTTGGTCGTATTACATTGATTTGAGTTCTTATTCATTAATCAGGCGTTATGTTTTATCTTTGATGACTAATTACGTTTCATTCGAGAATGATAATTTGATTCTCGGATCATATTAAGTGAACACGAGTACGTTTTGGTACTTTACAATTGGTAAGGTTTCATTGGTGCTCAATAAATGATTATGTTTATCGAGAGTTGTCATTTGGAAGTTTATTTGTGGATTATAACGAAAAGTGTTTAAAGATGGTGATAGAAGGTTTTGCATATGTTTGAGAAGAAGTGGATCTATTTCAAGGGTGATTTGTTTGGTCTCGTGCTTGGTTATGGTTTCGGTTTAAGCAATAAAAGCACAAACACTACATTTCTTATTGTTTAGTGTGATTTTAGTGATAATTATGCTTGGGCTAGATTTAAATAGTTTAGAAGTGTGTATAGATGGCTTAAGAAGTGAAACCGCGCAGGATTGGAGGTTGTTATGGGAATCAAAAACTATTCACGCGAGAACTATTGTTGTTTTATAAATTTGTATACGTAGTTCATTTCTCAAGTATTTCGTTAAGCTTACGCGAATACATGGATGCACAAAACAATAAGTATATAATATTTAGTAAAATTCAATAAAATATAATTCACTTGGTCGTATTACATTGATTTGAGTTCTTATTCATTAATCAGACGTTATGTTTTATCTTTGATGACTAATTACGTTTCATTCGAGAATGATAATTTGATTCTCGGATCATATTAAGTTACGTTTTGGTACTTTACAATTGGTAAGGTTTCATTGGTGCTCAATAAATGATTATGTTTATCGAGAGTTGTCATTTGGAAGTATATTTGTGGATTATAGCGAAAAGTGTTTAAAGATGGTGATCGAAGGTTTTGCATATGTTTGATAAGAAGTGGATCCATTTCAAGGGTGATTTCTTTGGTGTCGTGCTTGGTTATGGTTTCGGTTTAAGCAAGAAATGCACAAACACTACATTTCTTATTGTTTAGTGTGATTTTAGTGATCGTAATGCGTGGGTAGATTAAAATAGTTTAGAAGTGTGTATAGATGGCTTAAGAAGTGCAACCGCGTAGGATTGGAGGTTGTAACAGGAGTCAAAAACTATTCACGTGAAAACTCTTGTTGTTTTATAAATTTGTATACGTAGTTCACTTCTCAAGTATATCGTTAAGCTCACGCGAATACATGGATGCACAAAACAATAAGTATGTAGTATTTAGTTAAATTCAATGAAATATAATACACTTGGTCGTATTAGATTGATTTGACTTCTTATACATTAATCAGACGTTATGTTTTATCTTTGATGACTAATTACATTTCATTCGAGAATGATAATTTGATTCTCGGATCATATTAAGTGAACACGAGTATGTTTTGGTACTTTACAATTGGTAAGGTTTCATTGGTGCTCAATAAATGATTATGTTTATCGAGAGTTGTCATTTGGAAGTTTATTTGTGGATTATAGCGAAAAGTGTTTAAAGATGGTGATAGAAGGTTTTGCATATATTTGAGAAGAAGTGGATCCATTTCAAGGGTGATTTGTTTGGTCTCGTGCTTGGTTATGGTTTCGGTTTAAGCAATAAAAGCACAAACACTACATTTCTTATTGTTTAGTGTGATTTTAGTGATCATTTTGCTTGGGTAGATTAAAATTGTTTAGAAGTGTGTATAGATGGCTTAAGAAGTGAAACCGCGTAGGATTGGAGGTTGTTACGGGAATCAAAAACTATTTACGCGAGAACTATTGTTGTTTTATAAATTTGTATACGTAGTTCATTTCTCAAGTATTTCGTGAAGCTTACACAAATTCATGGATGCACAAAACAATAAGTATCTAATATTTAGTTAAATTCAATGAAATATAATTCACCTGGTCGTATTAGATTGATTTGACTTCTTATTCTTTAAATACTCGTTATGTTTTATCTTTGATGACTAATTACATTTCATTCGAAAATGATAATTTGATTCTCGGTTCGTATTGAGTGAACACGAATACTTTTTGGTACTTTACAATTGGTAAGGATTCATTGGTGCTCAATAAATGATTATGTTCATCGAGAGTTGTCATTTGGAAGTATAGTTGTGGATTATAGCTAAAAGTGTTTAAAGAAGATGATCGAATGTTTTTCATATCTTAGGGAAGAAGTGGATCCATTTCAAGGGTGATTTCTTTGGTGTCGTGCTTGGTTATGGTTTCGGTTTAAGAAACAAATGCACAAACACTACATGTTTTATTGTTTAGTGTGATTTTAGTGATCATTATGCGTGGGTAGATTAAAATAGTATAGAAGTGTGTATAGATGGCTTAAGAAGTGAAACCGTGTAGGATTGGAGATTGTTACAGGAATCAAAAACTATTCACGCGAGAACTATTGTTGTTTTATAAATTTGTTTACGTAGTTTATATCTGAAGTATTTCGTTAAGCCATCCAGATTACATGGATGCACAAAACAATAATTACCTAATTTTAACTTAAATTTAATGAAAAATAATTCACTTGGTCGTACTAGATGGATTTGACTTCTTATTCATTAATCACACGTTATGCTTTCTCTTTGATGACTAATAGCATCAGATTCGTGAATGATAATTTGATTCTCGGTTCTTATTGAGTGAACACGAGTAGTTTTTGGTACTTTAAAATTTGCAAAGTTTCATTAGTGCTAAGTAAATGATTATGCTGATCGAGAGTTGTCATTTGGATGTTTCTTGTGGCTTATAGGCAAAAGTGTTTAATGATGGTGATCGAATACTATGCTTAAGTTTTGAAGAAGTTGATCCATTTCAAGGGTGATTTCTTTGGTCTCGTGTTCGGTTTAACCAATAAATGCACAAACACTACATTTCTTATTATTTAGTGTGATTGAAGAGATCATTGTGCTTGGGTTAGATTAAAATAGTTTAGAAGTGCGTATAGATGGCATAAGAAGTGAAACCGCGTAGGATTGGAGATTGTTACAGGAATCAAAAACTATTCACGCGAGAACTATTGTTGTTTTATAAATTTGTATACGTAGTTCATATCTCAAGTATTTCGTTAAGCTCACGTGAATACATGGATGCACAAAACAATAAGTATATAATATTTAGTTAAATTCAATGAAATAGAATTCACTTGGTCGTATTACATTGATTTGAGTTCTTATTCATTAATCAGACGTTATGTTTTATCTTTGATGACTAATTACGTTTCATTCGAGAATGATAATTTGATTCTCGGATCATATTAAGTGAACACGAGTACGTTTTGGTACTTTACAATTGGTAAGGTTTCATTGGTGCTCAATAAATGATTATGTTTATCGAGAGTTGTCATTTGGAAGTATATTTGTGGATTATAGCGAAAAGTGTTTAAAGATGGTGATCGAAGGTTTTGCATATGTTTGAGAATAAGTGGATCCATTTCAAGGGTGATTTCTTTGGTGTCGTGCTTGGTTATGGTTTCGGTTTAAGCAATAAATGCACAAACACTACATTTTTTATTGTTTAGTGTGATTTTAGTGATCATTATGCGTGGGTAGATTAAAATAGTTTAGAAGTGTGTATAGATGGCTTAAGAAGTGAAACCGCGTAGGATTGGAGGTTGTAACAGGAGTCAAAAACTATTCACGTGAAAACTCTTGTTGTTTTATAAATTTGAATACGTAGTTCATTTCTCAAGTATATCGTTAAGCTCACGCGAATACACGGATGCACAAAACAATAAGTATGTAGTATTTAGTTAAATTCAATGAAATATAATACACTTGGTCGTATTAGATTGATTTGACTTCTTATACATTAATCAGACGTTATGTTTTATCTTTGATAACTAATTACATTTCATTCGAGAATGATAATTTGATTCTCGGATCATATTAAGTGAACACGAGTTCGTTTTGGTACTTTATAATTGGTAAGGTTTCATTGGTGCTCAATAAATGATTATGTTTATCGAGAGTTGTCATTTGGAAGTTTATTTGTGGATTATAGCGAAAAGTGTTTAAAGATGTTGATCGAAGGTTTTGCATATGTTTGGGAAGAAGTGGATCCATTTCAAGGGTGATTTCTTTGGTCTCGTGCTTGGTTATGGTTTCGGTTTAAGCAATAAATGCACAAACACTACATTTCTTATTGTTTAGTGTGATTTTAGTGATTATTATGTTTGGGTAGATTAAAATAGTTTAGAAGTGTGTATAGATGGCTTAAGAAGTGAAACCGTGTAGGATTGGAGATTGTTACGGGAATCAAAAACTATTTACGCGAGAACTATTATTGTTTTGTAAATTTGTATACGTAGTTCATTTCTCAAGTATTTCGTTAAGCTTACGCGAATTCATGGATGCACAAAACAATAAGTATCTAATATTTAGTTAAATTTAATGAAATATAATTCACTTGGTCGTATTATATTGATTTGACTTCTTATTCATTAATCACACGTTATGTTTAATCTTTGATGACTAATTACGTATCATTCGAGAATGATAATTCATTCTCGGTTCATATTGCGTGAACACGAGTACTTTTTGCTACTTTACAATTGGTAAGGTTTCATTGGTGCTCAATAAATGATTATATTCATCGACAGATGTCATTTGGAAGTATATTTGTGGCTTATAGGGAAAAGTGTTTAAAGATAGTGATCGAAGGTTTTGCATATATTTGGGAAGAAGTGGATCCATTTCAAGGGTGATTTATTTGGTCTCGTGCTTGGTTATGGTTTCGGTTTAAGCAATAAGTGCACAAACACTAAATTCTTATTGTTTATTGTGATTTCAGGGATCATTATGCTTGGGTAGATTAGTATAGTTTAGAAGTGTGTATAGATGGCTTATGAAGTGAAACCGCGTAGAATTGGAGATTGTTACGGGAATCAAAAATTATTTACGCGAGAACTATTGTTGTTTTATAATTTTGTAAACGTAGTTCATTTCTCAAGTATTTCGTTAAGTTCACGCGAATACATGGATGCACAAAACAATAAGTATCTAATATTTAGTTAAATTCAATGAAATACAATTTACATGTCGTATTAGATTGATTTGACTTCTTATTCATTAATCACAAGTTATGTTTTATCTTTGATAACTAATTACATTTCATTCGAGAATGATAATTTGATTCTCGGTTCATATTGAATGAACACGAGTACTATTTAGTACTTTACAATTGGTAAGGTTTCATTGGTGCTCAATAAATAATTATGTTCATCGAGAGTTGTCATTTGGAAGCATAGTTGTGGATTATAGGTAAAAGTGTTTAAAGAAGATGATCGAATGTTTTTCATACGTTTGGGAAGAAGTGGATCCATTTCAAGGGTGATTTCTTTGGTCTCGTGTTTGGTTTTCGTTTTGGTTTAAGCAATAAATGCACAAACACTACATTTCTTATTGTTTAGTGTGATTGAAGTGATCATTATGCTTGGGCTAGATTTAAATAGTTTAGAAGTGTGTATAGATGGCTTAAAAAGTGAAACAGTGTTGGATTGGAGAATGTTACACGAATCAAAAACTATTCACGCGAGAACTCATGTTGTTTTATAAATATGTATACGTAGTTCATTTCTCAAGTATTTCGTTAAGCTTACGCGAATACATGGATGCACAAAACAATAAGTATATAATATTTTGTTAAATTAAATGAAATATAATTCACTTGGTCGTATTACATTGATTTGAGTTCTTATTCATTAATCAGACGTTATGCTTTATCTTTGATGACTAATTATATTTAATTCGAGAATGATAATTTGATTCTCGGATCATATTAAGTGAACACGAGTTCTTTTTGGTACTTTACAATTGATATGTTTCATTGGTGCTCAATAAATGATTATGTTCATCGAGAGTTGTCATTATGAAGTATATTTGCGGATTATAGCGAAAAGTGTTTAAAGATGGTGATCGAAGGTTTTGCATATATTTGGGAAGAAGAGGATCCATTTCAAGGGTGATTTCTTTGGTCTCGTGCTTGGTTATGGTTTCGGTTTAAGCAATAAGTGCACAAACACTACATTTTGTTATTGTTTAATGTGATTTTAGTGATCATTATGCTTGGGTAGATTAAAATAGTTTAGAAGTGTGTATAGATGGCTTTTGAAGAGAAACTACGTAGGATTGGAGATTGTTACAGGAATCAAAAACTATTCACGAGAGAACTATTGTTGTTTTATAAATTTGTATACGTAGTTCATTTCTCAAGTATTTCATTAAACTCACGCGAATACATGGATGCACAAAACAATAAGTATCTAATATTTAGTTTAATTCAATGAAATATAATTCACTTGTCGCATTAGATTGATTTGACTTCTTATTCATTAATCACACGTTATGTTTAATCTTTGATGACTAATTACGTATCATTCGAGAATGATAATTCGATTTTCGGTTCATATTGCGTGAACACGAGTACTTTTTGGTACTTTACAATTGGTAAGGTTTCATTGGTGCTCAATAAATGATTATGTTCATCGAGAGATGTCATTTAGAACTATATTTGTGGCTTATAGCGAAAAGTGTTTAAAGATGTTGATCGAAGGTTTTGCATATGTTTCGGAAGAAGTGGATCCATTTCAAGGGTGATTTCTTTGGTCTCGTGCTTGGTTATGGTTTCGGTTTAAGCAATACATGCACAAACACTACATTTCTTATTGTTTAGTGTGATTTTAGTGATCATTATGCTTGGGTAGATTAAAATAGTTTAGAAGTGTGTATAGATGGCTTAAGAAGTGAAACCGCGTAGCATTGGAGGTTGTTACGGGAATCAAAAACTATTTACGCGAGAACAATTGTTGTTTTATAAATTTGTATACGTAGTTCATTTCTCAAGTATTTCGTTAAGCTAACGCGAATTCATGGATGCACAAAACAATAAGTATCTAATATTTGGTTAAATTCAATGAAATATAATTCACTTGTCGTATTAGATTGATTTCACTTATTCATTAATCACACGTTATGTTTTATCTTTGATGACTAATTACATTTCATTCGAGAATGATAATTTGATTCTCGGTTGATATTGAGTGAACACGAGTACTTTTTGGTACTTTACAATTGGTAAGGTTTCATTGGTGCTCAATAAATGATTATGTTCATCGAGAGTTGTCATTTGGAAGTATAGTTGTGGATTATAGCTAAAAGTGTTTGAAGAAGATGATCGAATGTTTTTCATATGTTTGGGAAGAAGTGGATCTATTTCAAGGGTGATTTCTTTGGTCTCGTGTATGGTTTTCGATTTGGTTTAAGCAATAAATTCACAAACACTACATTTCTTATTGTTTAGTGTGATTGAAGTGATCATTATGCTTGGGCTAGATTTAAATAGTTTAGAAGTGTGTATAGATGGCTTAAAAAGTGAAACCGTGTTGGATTGGAGAACGTCACACGAATCAAAAACTATTCACGCGAGAACTATTGTTGTTTTATAAACATGTATACGTAGTTCATTTCTCAAGTATTTCGTTAAGCTTACGCGAATACATGGATGCACAAAACAATAAGTATATAATATTTTGTTAAATTCAATGAAATATAATTCACTTGGTCGTATTACATTGATTTGAGTTCTTATTCATTAATCAGACGTTATGCTTTATCTTTGATGACTAATTATATTTAATTCGAGAATGATAATTTGATTCTCGGATCATATTAAGTGAACACGTGTTCTTTTTGGTACTTTACAATTGGTACGTTTTATTGGTGCTCAATAAATAATTATGTTCATCGAGAGTTGTCATTATGAAGTATATTTGCGGATTATAGCGAAAAGTGTTTAAAGATGTTGATCGAAGGTTTTGCATATGTTTGGGAAGAAGTGGATCCATTACAAGGGTGATTTCTTTGGTCTCGTGATTGGTTATGGTTTCGGTTTAAGCAATAAGTGCACAAACACTACATTTCTTATTGTTTAATGTGATTTTAGTGATCATTATGCTTGGGTAGATTAAAATAGTTTAGAAGTGTGTATAGATGGCTTATGAAGTGAAACCACGTAGGATTGGAGATTGTTACAGGAATCAAAAACTATTCACGAGAGAACTATTGTTGTTTTATAAATTTGTATACGTAGTTTATTTCTCAAGTATTTCGTTAAGCTCACGCGAATACATGGATGCACAAAACAATAAGTATCTAATATATAGTTAAATTCAATGAAATATAATTCACTTGTCGTATTAGATTGATTTGACTTCTTATTCATTAATCACACGTTATGTTTTATCTTTCATGACTAATTACATCTCATTCGAGAATGATAATTTGATTCTCGGTTCATATTGACTGAACAAGAGTACTTTTTGGTACTTTACAATCGGTAAGGTTTCATTGGTGCTCAATAAATGATTATGTTCATCGAGAGTTGTCATTTGGAAGTATAGTTGTGGATTATAGCTAAAAGTGTTTAAAGAAGATGATCGAACGTTTTTCATATGTTTGGGAAGAAGTCGATCCATTTCAAGGGTGATTTCTTTGGTCTCGTTTTTGGTTTTTGTTTTGGTTTAAGCAATAAATGCACAAACACTACATTTCTTATTGTTTAATGTGATTGAAGTGATCATTATGCTTGGGCTAGATTTAAATAGTTTAGAAGTGTGTATAGATGGCTTGAGAAGTGAAACCGCGTAGGATTGGAGGTTGTTACGGGAATCAAAAACTATTTACGCGAGAACTATTGTTGTTTTATAAATTTGTATACGTAGTTCATTTCTCAAGTATTTCGTAAATCTTACGCGAATTCATGGATGCACAAAACAAGAAGTATCTAATATTTAGTTAAATTCATTGAAATATAATTCACTTGGTCGTATTATATTAATTTGACTTCTTATTCATTAATCACACGTTATGTTTAATCTTTGATGACTAATTACGTATCATTCGAGAATGATAATTCGATTTTCGGTTCATATTGCGTGAACACGTGTACTTTTTGGTACTTTACAATTGGTAAGGTTTCATTGGTGCTCAATAAATGATTATGTTCATCGAGAGATGTCATTTGAAAGTATATTTGTGGCTTAAAGCGAAAAATGTTTAAAGATGGTGATCGAAGGTTTTGCATATATTTGGGAAGAAGTGGATCCATTTCAAGGGTGATTTCTTTGGTCTCGTGCTTGGTTATGGTTTTGGTTTAAGCAATAAGTGCACAAACACAACATTTCTTATTGTTTAATGTGATTTTAGTGATCATTATGCTTGGGTAGATTAAAATAGTTTAGAAGTGTGCATAGATGGCTTATGAAGTGAAACCATGTAGGATTGGAGATTGTTATAGGAATCAAAAACTATTCACGCGAGAACTATTGTTGTTTTATAAATTTGTATACGTAGTTCATTTCTCAAGTATTTCATTAAGCTCACACGAATACAAGGATGCACAAAACAATAAGTATCTAATATTTAGTTAAATTCAATGAAATATAATTCACTTGTCGTATTAGATTGATTTGACTTCTTATTCATTAATCACACATTATGTTTTATCTTTGATGACTAATTACATTTCATTCGAGAATGATAATTTGATTCTCGGTTCATATTGAATGAACACGAGTACTTTTTGGTACTTTACAATTGGTAAGGTTTCATTGGTGCTCAATAAATGATTATGTTCATCGAGAGTTGTCATTTGGAAGTATAGTTGTGGATTATAGCTAAAAGTGTTTAAAGAAGATGATCGAACGTTTTTCATATGTTTGGGAAGAAGTGGATCCATTTCAAGGGTGATTTCTTTGGTCTCGTTTTTGGTTTTTGTTTTGGTTTAAGCAATAAATACACAAACACTACATTTCTAATTGTTTAGTGTGATTGAAGTGATCATTATGCTTGGGCTAGATTTAAATAGTTTAGAAGTGTGTATAGATGGCTTAAGAAGTGAAACCGCCTAGGATTGGAGGTTGTTACGGGAATCAAAAACTATTTACGCGAGAACAATTGTTGTTTTATAAATTTGTATACGTAGTTCATTTCTCAAGTATTTCGTTAATCTTACGCGAATTCATGGATGCACAAAACAAGAAGTATCTAATATTTAGTTAAATTCAATGAAATATAATTCACTTGGCCGTATTATATTGATTTGACTTCTTATTTATTAATCACACGTTATGTTTAATCTTTGATGACTAATTACGTATCATTCGAGAATGATAATTCGATTTTCGGTTCATATTGCGTGAACACGAGTACTTTTGGGTACTTTACAATCGGTAAGGTTTCATTGGTGCTCAATAAATGATTATGTTCATCGAGATATGTCATTTGGAAGTATATTTGTGGCTTATAGCGAAAAGTGTTTAAAGATGGTGATCGAAGGTTTTGCATATATTTGGGAAGAAGAGGATCCATTTCAAGGGTGATTTCTTTGGTCTCGTGCTTGGTTATGGTTTCGGTTTAAGCAATAAGTGCACAAACACTACATTTTGTTATTGTTTAATGTGATTTTAGTGATCATTATGCTTGGGTAGATTAAAATAGTTTAGAAGTGTGTATATATGGTTTATGAAGTGAAATCAAGTAGGATTGGAGATTGTTATAGGAATCAAAAACTATTCACGCGTGAACTATTGTTGTTTTATAAATTTGTATACGTAGTTCATTTCTCAAGTACTTCGTTAAGCTCACGCGAATACATGGATGCACAAAACAATAAGTATCTAATATTTAGTTAAATTCAATGAAATATAATTCACTTGTCGTATTAGATTGATTTGACTTCTTATTCATTAATCACACGTTATGTTTTATCTTTCATGACTAATTACATTTCATTCGAGAATGATAATTTGATTCTCGGTTCATATTGACTGAACAAGAGTACTTTTTGGTACTTTACAATCGGTAAGATTTCATTGGTGCTCAATAAATGATTATGTTCATCGAGAGTTGTCATTTGGAAGTATAGTTGTGGATTATAGCTAAAAGTGTTTAAAGAAGATGATCGAACGTTTTTCATATGTTTGGGAAGAAGTCGATCCATTTCAAGGGTGATTTCTTTGGTCTCGTTTTTGGTTTTTGTTTTGGTTTAAGCAATAAATGCACAAACACTACATTTCTTATTGTTTAATGTGATTGAAGTGATCATTATGCTTGGGCTAGATTTAAATAGTTTAGAAGTGTGTATAGATGGCTTGAGAAGTGAAACCGCGTAGGATTGGAGGTTGTTACGGGAATCAAAAACTATTTACGCGAGAACTATTGTTGTTTTATAAATTTGTATACGTAGTTCATTTCTCAAGTATTTCGTTAATCTTACGCGAATTCATGGATGCACAAAACAAAAACTATCTAATATTTAGTTAAATTCATTGAAATATAATTCACTTGGTCGTATTATATTGATTTGACTTCTTATTCATTAATCACACGTTATGTTTAATCTTTGATGACTAATTACGTATCATTCGAGAATGATAATTCGATTTTCGGTTCATATTGCGTGAACACGTGTACTTTTTGGTACTTTACAATTGGTAAGGTTTCATTGGTGCTCAATAAATGATTATGTTCATCGAGAGATGTCATTTGAAAGTATATTTGTGGCTTATAGCAAAAAATGTTTAAAGATGGTGATCGAAGGTTTTGCATATATTTGGGAAGAAGTGGATCCATTTCAAGGGTGATTTCTTTGGTCTCGTGCTTGGTTATGGTTTCGGTTTAAGCAATAAGTGCACAAACACAACATTTCTTATTGTTTAATGTGATTTTAGTGATCATTATGCTTGGGTAAATTAAAATAGTTTAGAAGTGTGTATAGATGGCTTATGAAGTGAAACCACGTAGGATTGGAGATTGTTATAGGAATCAAAAACTATTCACGCGAGAACTATTGTTGTTTTATAAATTTGTATACGTAGTTCATTTCTCAAGTATTTCATTAAGCTCACACGAATACAAGGATGCACAAAACAATAAGTATCTAATATTTAGTTAAATTCAATGAAATATAATTCACTTGTCGTATTAGATTGATTTGACTTCTTATTCATTAATCACACATTATGTTTTATCTTTGATGACTAATTACATTTCATTCGAGAATGATAATTTGATTATCGGTTCATATTGAATGAACACGAGTACTTTTTGGTACTTTACAATTGGTAAGGTTTCATTGGTGCTCAATAAATGATTATGTTCATCGAGAGTTGTCATTTGGAAGTATAGTTGTGGATTATAGCTAAAAGTGTTTAAAGAAGATGATCGAACGTTTTTCATATGTTTAGGAAGAAGTGGATCCATTTCAAGGGTGATTTCTTTGGTCTCGTTTTTGGTTTTTGTTTAGGTTTAAGCAATAAATACACAAACACTACATTTCTTATTGTTTAGTGTGATTGAAGTGATCATTATGCTTGGGCTAGATTTAAATAGTTTAGAAGTGTGTATAGATGGCTTAAGAAGTGAAACCGCCTAGGATTGGAGGTTGTTACGGGAATCAAAAACTATTTACCCGAGAACAATTGTTGTTTTATAAATTTGTATACGTAGTTCATTTCTCAAGTATTTCGTTAATCTTACGCGAATTCATGGATGCACAAAACAAGAAGTATCTAATATTTAGTTAAATTCAATGAAATATAATTCACTTGGCCGTATTATATTGATTTGACTTCTTATTTATTAATCACACGTTATGTTTAATCTTTGATGACTAATTACGTATCATTCGAGAATGATAATTCGATTTTCGGTTCATATTGCGTGAACACGAGTACTTTTTGGTACTTTACAATCGGTAAGGTTTCATTGGTGCTCAATAAATGATTATGTTCATCGAGAGATGTCATTTGGAAGTATATTTGTGGCTTATAGCGAAAAGTGTTTAAAGATGGTGATCGAAGGTTTTGCATATATTTGGGAAGAAGAGGATCCATTTCAAGGGTGATTTCTTTGGTCTCGTGCTTGGTTATGGTTTCGGTTTAAGCAATAAGTGCACAAACACTACATTTTGTTATTGTTTAATGTGATTTTAGTGATCATTATGCTTGGGTAGATTAAAATAGTTTAGAAGTGTGTATATATGGCTTATGAAGTGAAACCACGTAGGATTGGAGATTGTTATAGGAATCAAAAACTATTCACGCGTGAACTATTGTTGTTTTATAAATTTGTATACGTAGTTCATTTCTCAAATACTTCGTTAAGCTCAAGCGAATACATGGATGCACAAAACAATAAGTATCTAATATTTAGTTAAATTCAATGAAATATAATTCACTTGTCGTATTAGATTGATTTGACTTCTTATTCATTAATCACACGTTATGTTTTATCTTTAATGACTAATTAAATTTTATTCGAGAATGATAATTTGATTCTCGGTTCATATTGAATGAACACGAGTACTTTTTGGTACTTTACAATTGGTAAGGTTTCATTGGTGCTCAATAAATGATTATGTTCATCGAGAGTTGTCATTTGGAAGTATAGTTGTGGATTATAGCTAAAAGTGTTTAAAGAAGATGATCGAACGTTTTTCAAATGTTTGGGAAGAAGTGGATCCATTTCAAGGGTGATTTTTTGGTCTCGTTTTGGTTTTCATTTTGGTTTAAGCAATAAATGCACAAACACTACATTTCTTATTGTTTAGTGTGATTGAAGTGATCATTATGCTTGGGCTAGATTTAAATAGTTTAGAAGTGTGTATAGATGGCTTAAGAAGTGAAACCGCGTACGATTGGAGATTGTTACGGGAACCAAAAACTATTCACGCGAGAACTATTGTTGTTTCATAAATTTGTATACGTAGTTTATCGTTAACCTTACGCGAATTCATGGATATTTCGTTAACCTTACGCGAATTCATGGATGCACAAAACAATAAGTATCTAATATTTAGTTAAATTCAATGAAATATAATTCACTTGGTCGTATTAGATTGATTTGACTTCTTATTCATTAATCACATGTTATGTTTTATCTTTGATGACTAATTACATTTCATTCGAGAATGATAATTTGATTCTCGGTTCATATTGAATGAACACGAGTACTTTTTGGTACTTTACAATTGGTAAGGTTTCATTGGTGCTCAATAAATGATTATGTTCATCGAGAGTTGTCATTTGGAAGTATAGTTGTGGATTATAGCTAAAAGTGTTTAAAGAAGATGATCGAACGTTTTTCATATGTTTGGGAAGAAGTGGATCCATTTCAAGGGTGATTTCTTTGGTCTCGTTTTTGGTTTTTGTTTTGGTTTAAGCAATAAATACACAAACACTACATTTCTTATTGTTTAGTGTGATTGAAGTGATCATTATGCTTGGGCTAGATTTAAATAGTTTAGAAGTGTGTATAGATGGCTTAAGAAGTGAAACCGCCTAGGATTGGAGGTTGTTACGGGAATCAAAAACTATTTACCCGAGAACAATTGTTGTTTTATAAATTTGTATACGTAGTTCATTTCTCAAGTATTTCGTTAATCTTACGCGAATTCATGGATGCACAAAACAAGAAGTATCTAATATTTAGTTAAATTCAATGAAATATAATTCACTTGGCCGTATTATATTGATTTGACTTCTTATTTATTAATCACACGTTATGTTTAATCTTTGATGACTAATTACATCATTCGAGAATGATAATTCGATTTTCGGTTCATATTGCGTGAACACGAGTACTTTTTGGTACTTTACAATCGGTAAGGTTTCATTGGTGCTCAATAAATGATTATGTTCATCGAGAGATGTCATTTGGAAGTATATTTGTGGCTTATAGCGAAAAGTGTTTAAAGATGGTGATCGAAGGTTTTGCATATTTGGGAAGAAGAGGATCCATTTCAAGGGTGATTTCTTTGGTCTCGTGCTTGGTTATGGTTTCGGTTTAAGCAATAAGTGCACAAACACTACATTTTGTTATTGTTTAATGTGATTTTAGTGATCATTATGCTTGGGTAGATTAAAATAGTTTAGAAGTGTGTATATATGGCTTATGAAGTGAAACCACGTAGGATTGGAGATTGTTATAGGAATCAAAAACTATTCACGCGTGAACTATTGTTGTTTTATAAATTTGTATACGTAGTTCATTTCTCAAGTACTTCGTTAAGCTCACGCGAATACATGGATGCACAAAACAATAAGTATCTAATATTTAGTTAAATTCAATGAAATATAATTCACTTGTCGTATTAGATTGATTTGACTTCTTATTCATTAATCACACGTTATGTTTTATCTTTAATGACTAATTAAATTTTATTCGAGAATGATAATTTGATTCTCGGTTCATATTGAATGAACACGAGTACTTTTTGGTACTTTACAATTGGTAAGGTTTCATTGGTGCTCAATAAATGATTATGTTCATCGAGAGTTGTCATTTGGAAGTATAGTTGTGGATTATAGCTAAAAGTGTTTAAAGAAGATGATCGAACGTTTTTCATATGTTTGGGAAGAAGTGGATCCGTTTCAAGGGTGATTTTTTTGGTCTCGTTTTTGGTTTTCATTTTGGTTTAAGCAATAAATGCACAAACACTACATTTCTTATTGTTTAGTGTAATTGAAGTGATCATTATGCTTGGGCTAGATTTAAATAGTTTAGAAGTGTGTATAGATGGCTTAAGAAGTGAAACCGCGTACGATTGGAGATTGTTACGGGAACAAAAACTATTCACGCGAGAACTATTGTTGTTTCATAAATTTGTATACGTAGTTCATTTCTTAAGTATTTCGTTATCCTTACGCGAATCATGGATGCACAAAACAATAAGTATCTAATATTTAGTTAAATTCAATGAAATATAATTCACTTGGTCGTATTAGATTGATTTGACTTCTTATTCATTAATCACATGTTATGTTTTATCTTTGATGACTAATTACATTTCATTCGAGAATGATAATTTGATTCTCGGTTCATATTGAATGAACACGAGCACTTTTTGGTACTTTACAATTGGTAAGGTTTCATTGGTGCTCAATAAATGATTATGTTCATCGAGAGTTGTCATTTGGAAGTATAGTTGTGGATTATAGCTAAAAGTGTTTAAAGAAGATGATCGAACGTTTTTCATATGTTTGGGAAGAAGTGGATCTATTTCAAGGGTGATTTTTTTGGTCTCGTTTTTGGTTTTCATTTTGGTTTAAGCAATAAATGCACAAACACTACATTTCTTATTGTTTAGTGTAATTGAAGTGATCATTATGCTTGGGCTAGATTTAAATAGTTTAGAAGTGTGTATAGATGGCTTAAGAAGTGAAACCGCGTACGATTGGAGATTGTTACGGGAACCAAAAACTATTCACGCGAGAACTATTGTTGTTTCATAAATTTGTATACGTAGTTCATTTCTAAGTATTTCGTTATCCTTACGCGAATTCATGGATGCACAAAACAATAAGTATCTAATATTTAGTTAAATTCAATGAAATATAATTCACTTGGTCGTATTAGATTGATTTGACTTCTTATTCATTAATCACATGTTATGTTTTATCTTTGATGACTAATTACATTTCATTCGAGAATGATAATTTGATTCTCGGTTCATATTGAATGAACACGAGCACTTTTTGGTACTTTACAATTGGTAAGGTTTCATTGGTGCTCAATAAATGATTATGTTCATCGAGAGTTGTCATTTGGAAGTATAGTTGTGGATTATAGCTGAAAGTGTTTAAAGAAGATGATCGAACGTTTTCATATGTTTGGGAAGAAGTGGATCCATTTCAAGGGTGATTTCTTTGGTCTCGTTTTGGTTTTTGTTTTGGTTTAAGCAATAAATACACAAACACTACATTTCTTATTGTTTAGTGTGATTGAAGTGATCATTATGCTTGGGCTAGATTTAAATAGTTTAGAAGTGTGTATAGATGGCTTAAGAAGTGAAACCGCCTAGGATTGGAGGTTGTTACGGGAATCAAAAACTATTTACCGAGAACAATTGTTGTTTTATAAATTTGTATACGTAGTTCATTTCTCAAGTATTTCGTTAATCTTACGCGAATTCATGGATGCACAAAACAAGAAGTATCTAATATTTAGTTAAATTCAATGAAATATAATTCACTTGGCCGTATTATATTGATTTGACTTCTTATTTATTAATCACACGTTATGTTTAATCTTTGATGACTAATTACGTATCATTCGAGAATGATAATTCGATTTTCGGTTCATATTGCGTGAACACGAGTACTTTTTGGTACTTTACAATCGGTAAGGTTTCATTGATGCTCAATAAATGATTATGTTCATCGAGAGATGTCATTTGGAAGTATATTTGTGCCTTATAGCGAAAAGTGTTTAAAGATGGTGATCGAAGGTTTTGCATATATTTGGGAAGAAGAGGATCCATTTCAAGGGTGATTTCTTTGGTCTCGTGCTTGGTTATGGTTTCGGTTTAAGCAATAAGTGCACAAACACTACATTTGTTATTGTTTAATGTGATTTTAGTGATCATTATGCTTGGGTAGATTAAAATAGTTTAGAAGTGTGTATATATGGCTTATGAAGTGAAACCACGTAGGATTGGAGATTGTTATAGGAATCAAAAACTATTCACGCGTGAACTATTGTTGTTTTATAAATTTGTATACGTAGTTCATTTCTCAAGTACTTCGTTAAGCTCACGCGAATACATGGATGCACAAAACAATAAGTATCTAATATTTAGTTAAATTCAATGAAATATAATTCACTTGGTCGTATTAGATTGATTTGACTTCTTATTCTTTAATCACATGTTATGTTTTATCTTTGATGACTAATTACATTTCATTCGAGAATGATAATTTGATTCTCGGTTCATATTGAATGAACACGAGTACTTTTTGGTACTTTACAATTGGTAAGGTTTCATTGGTGCTCAATAAATGATTATGTTCATCGAGAGTTGTCATTTGGAAGTATAGTTGTGGATTATAGCTAAAAGTGTTTAAAGAAGATGATCGAACGTTTTTCATATGTTTGGGAAGAAGTGGATCCATTTCAAGGGTGATTTCTTTGGTCTCGTTTTTGGTTTTCATTTTGGTTTAAGCAATAAATGCACAAACACTACATTTCTTATTGTTTAGTGTGATTAAAGTGATCATTATGCTTGGGCTAGATTTAAATAGTTTAGAAGTGTGTATAGATGGCTTAAGAAGTGAAACCGCGTACGATTGGAGATTGTTACGGGAACCAAAAACTATTCACGAGAGAACTATTGTTGTTTCATAAATTTGTATACATAGTTCATTTCTTAAGTATTTCGTTAACCTTACGCGAATTCATGGATGCACAAAACAATAAGTATCTAATATTTAGTTAAATTCAATGAAATATAATTCACTTGGTCGTATTAGATTGATTTGACTTCTTATTCATTAATCACACGTTATGTTTTATCTTTGATGATTAATTACATTTTATTCGAGAATGATAATTTGATTCTCAGTTCATATTGAGTGAACACGAGTACTTTTTGGTACTTTACAATTGGTAAGGTTTCATTGGTGCTCAATAAATGATTATGTTTATCGAGAGATGTCATTTGGAAGTATATTTGTGGCTTATAGCGAAAAGTGTTTGAAGATGGTGATCGAAGGTTTTGCATATATTTGGGAAGAAGTGGATCCATTTCAAGGGTGATTTCTTTGGTCTCGTGCTTGGTTATGGTTTCGGTTTAAGCAATAAGTGCACAAACACTACATTTCTTATTGTTTAGTGTGATTTTAGTGATCATTATGCTTGGGTAGATTAAAATAGTTTAGAAGTGTGTATAGATGGCTTAAGAAGTGAAACCGCGTAGGATTAGAGGTTGTTACGGGAATCAAAAACTATTTACGCGAGAACTGTTGTTGTTTTATAAATTTGTATACGTAGTTCATTTCTCAAGTATTCCGTTAAGATTATGCAAATTCATGGATGCACAAAACAATAAGTATCTAATATTTAGTTAAATTCAATGAAATATAATTCACTTGGTCATATTAGATTGATTTGACTTCTGATTCATTAATCACACGTTATGTTTTATCTTTGATGACTAATTACATTTTATTCGAGAATGATAATTTGATTCTCAGTTCATATTGAGTGAACACGAGTGCTTTTTGGTACTTTACAATTGGTAAGGTTTCATTGGTGCTCAATAAATGATTATGTTCATCGAGAGTTGTCATTTGGAAGTATAGTTGTGGATTATAGCTAAAAGTGTTTAAAGAGGATGATCGAATGTTTTTCATATGTTTGGGAAGAAGTGGATCCATTTCAAGGGTGATTTGTTTGGTCTCGTGTTTGGTTTTCGTTTTGGTTTAAGCAATAAATGCTCAAACACCACATTTCTTATTGTTTAGTGTGATTGAAGTGATCATTATGCTTAAGCTAGATTTAAATAGTTTAGAAGTGTGTATAGATGGCTTAAAAAGTGAAACCCCGTAGGATTGGAGATTGTTACAGGAATCAAAAACTATTCACGCGAGAACTATTGTTGTTTTATAAATTTGTATACGTAGTTCATTTCTCAAATATTTCATTAAGCTTACGCGAATTCATGGATGCACAAAACAATAAGTATCTAATATTTAGTTAAATTCAATGAAATATAATTCACTTAGTCGTACTATAATGATTTGACTTCTTATTCATTAATCACACGTTATGTTTAATCTTTGATGACTAATTACGTATCATTCGAGAATGATAATTCGATTTTCGGTTCATATTGCGTGAACACGAGTACTTTTTGGTACTTTACAATCGGTAAGGTTTCATTGGTGCTCAATAAATGATTATGTTCATCGAGAGATGTCATTTGGAAGTATATTTGTGGCTTATAGCGAAAAGTGTTTAAAGATGGTGATCGAAGGTTTTGCATATATTTGGGAAGAAGAGGATCCATTTCAAGGGTGATTTCTTTGGTCTCGTGCTTGGTTATGGTTTCGGTTTAAGCAATAAGTGCACAAACACTACATTTTGTTATTGTTTAATGTGATTTTAGTGATCATTATGCTTGGGTAGATTAAAATAGTTTAGAAGTGTGTATATATGGCTTATGAAGTGAAACCACGTAGGATTGGAGATTGTTATAGGAATCAAAAACTATTCACGCGTGAACTATTGTTGTTTTATAAATTTGTATACGTAGTTCATTTCTCAACTACTTCGTTAAGCTCACGCGAATACATGGATGCACAAAACAATAAGTATCTAATATTTAGTTAAATTCAATGAAATATAATTCACTTGTCGTATTAGATTGATTTGACTTCTTATTCATTAATCACACGTTATGTTTTATCTTTAATGACTAATTAAATTTTATTCGAGAATGATAATTTGATTCTCGGTTCATATTGAATGAACACGAGTACTTTTTGGTACTTTACAATTGGTAAGGTTTCATTGGTGCTCAATAAATGATTATGTTCATCGAGAGTTGTCATTTGGAAGTATAGTTGTGGATTATAGCTAAAAGTGTTTAAAGAAGATGATCGAACGTTTTTCATATGTTTGGGAAGAAGTGGATCCATTTCAAGGGTGATTTTTTGGTCTCGTTTTTGGTTTTCATTTTGGTTTAAGCAATAAATGCACAAACACTACATTTCTTATTGTTTAGTGTAATTGAAGTGATCATTATGCTTGGGCTAGATTTAAATAGTTTAGAAGTGTGTATAGATGGCTTAAGAAGTGAAACCGCGTACGATTGGAGATTGTTACGGGAACCAAAAACTATTCACGCGAGAACTATTGTTGTTTCATAAATTTGTATACGTAGTTCATTTCTTAAGTATTTCGTTATCCTTACGCGAATTCATGGATGCACAAAACAATAAGTATCTAATATTTAGTTAAATTCAATGAAATATAATTCACTTGGTCGTATTAGATTGATTTGACTTCTTATTCATTAATCACACGTTATGTTTTATCTTTGATGATTAATTACATTTTATTCGAGAATGATAATTTGATTCTCAGTTCATATTGAGTGAACACGAGTACTTTTTGGTACTTTACAATTGGTAAGGTTTCATTGGTGCTCAATAAATGATTATGTTTATCGAGAGATGTCATTTGGAAGTATATTTGTGGCTTATAGCGAAAAGTGTTTGAAGATGGTGATCGAAGGTTTTGCATATATTTGGGAAGAAGTGGATCCATTTCAAGGGTGATTTCTTTGGTCTCGTGCTTGGTTATGGTTTCGGTTTAAGCAATAAGTGCACAAACACTACATTTCTTATTGTTTAGTGTGATTTTAGTGATCATTATGCTTGGGTAGATTAAAATAGTTTAGAAGTGTGTATAGATGGCTTAAGAAGTGAAACCGCGTAGGATTAGAGGTTGTTACGGGAATCAAAAACTATTTACGCGAGAACTGTTGTTGTTTTATAAATTTGTATACGTAGTTCATTTCTCAAGTATTCCGTTAAGATTATGCAAATTCATGGATGCACAAAACAATAAGTATCTAATATTTAGTTAAATTCAATGAAATATAATTCACTTGGTCATATTAGATTGATTTGACTTCTGATTCATTAATCACACGTTATGTTTTATCTTTGATGACTAATTACATTTTATTCGAGAATGATAATTTGATTCTCAGTTCATATTGAGTGAACACGAGTGCTTTTTGGTACTTTACAATTGGTAAGGTTTCATTGGTGCTCAATAAATGATTATGTTCATCGAGAGTTGTCATTTGGAAGTATAGTTGTGGATTATAGCTAAAAGTGTTTAAAGAGGATGATCGAATGTTTTTCATATGTTTGGGAAGAAGTGGATCCATTTCAAGGGTGATTTGTTTGGTCTCGTGTTTGGTTTTCGTTTTGGTTTAAGCAATAAATGCTCAAACACCACATTTCTTATTGTTTAGTGTGATTGAAGTGATCATTATGCTTAAGCTAGATTTAAATAGTTTAGAAGTGTGTATAGATGGCTTAAAAGTGAAACCCCGTAGGATTGGAGATTGTTACAGGAATCAAAAACTATTCACGCGAGAACTATTGTTGTTTTATAAATTTGTATACGTAGTTCATTTCTCAAATATTTCATTAAGCTTACGCGAATTCATGGATGCACAAAACAATAAGTATCTAATATTTAGTTAAATTCAATGAAATATAATTCACTTAGTCGTACTATAATGATTTGACTTCTTATTCATTAATCACACGTTATGTTTAATCTTTGATGACTAATTACGTATCATTCGAGAATGATAATTCGATTTTCGGTTCATATTGCGTGAACACGAGTACTTTTTGGTACTTTACAATCGGTAAGGTTTCATTGGTGCTCAATAAATGATTATGTTCATCGAGAGATGTCATTTGGAAGTATATTTGTGGCTTATAGCGAAAAGTGTTTAAAGATGGTGATCGAAGGTTTTGCATATATTTGGGAAGAAGAGGATCCATTTCAAGGGTGATTTCTTTGGTCTCGTGCTTGGTTATGGTTTCGGTTTAAGCAATAAGTGCACAAACACTACATTTTGTTATTGTTTAATGTGATTTTAGTGATCATTATGCTTGGGTAGATTAAAATAGTTTAGAAGTGTGTATATATGGCTTATGAAGTGAAACCACGTAGGATTGGAGATTGTTATAGGAATCAAAAACTATTCACGCGTGAACTATTGTTGTTTTATAAATTTGTATACGTAGTTCATTTCTCAACTACTTCGTTAAGCTCACGCGAATACATGGATGCACAAAACAATAAGTATCTAATATTTAGTTAAATTCAATGAAATATAATTCACTTGTCGTATTAGATTGATTTGACTTCTTATTCATTAATCACACGTTATGTTTTATCTTTAATGACTAATTAAATTTTATTCGAGAATGATAATTTGATTCTCGGTTCATATTGAATGAACACGAGTACTTTTTGGTACTTTACAATTGGTAAGGTTTCATTGGTGCTCAATAAATGATTATGTTCATCGAGAGTTGTCATTTGGAAGTATAGTTGTGGATTATAGCTAAAAGTGTTTAAAGAAGATGATCGAACGTTTTTCATATGTTTGGGAAGAAGTGGATCCATTTCAAGGGTGATTTTTTTGGTCTCGTTTTTGGTTTTCATTTTGGTTTAAGCAATAAATGCACAAACACTACATTTCTTATTGTTTAGTGTAATTGAAGTGATCATTATGCTTGGGCTAGATTTAAATAGTTTAGAAGTGTGTATAGATGGCTTAAGAAGTGAAACCGCGTACGATTGGAGATTGTTACGGGAACCAAAAACTATTCACGCGAGAACTATTGTTGTTTCATAAATTTGTATACGTAGTTCATTTCTTAAGTATTTCGTTATCCTTACGCGAATTCATGGATGCACAAAACAATAAGTATCTAATATTTAGTTAAATTCAATGAAATATAATTCACTTGGTCGTATTAGATTGATTTGACTTCTTATTCATTAATCACATGTTATGTTTTATCTTTGATGACTAATTACATTTCATTCGAGAATGATAATTTGATTCTCGGTTCATATTGAATGAACACGAGCACTTTTTGGTACTTTACAATTGGTAAGGTTTCATTGGTGCTCAATAAATGATTATGTTCATCGAGAGTTGTCATTTGGAAGTATAGTTGTGGATTATAGCTAAAAGTGTTTAAAGAAGATGATCGAACGTTTTTCATATGTTTGGGAAGAAGTGGATCCATTTCAAGGGTGATTTTTTTGGTCTCGTTTTTGGTTTTCATTTTGGTTTAAGCAATAAATGCACAAACACTACATTTCTTATTGTTTAGTGTAATTGAAGTGATCATTATGCTTGGGCTAGATTTAAATAGTTTAGAAGTGTGTATAGATGGCTTAAGAAGTGAAACCGCGTACGATTGGAGATTGTTACGGGAACCAAAAACTATTCACGCGAGAACTATTGTTGTTTCATAAATTTGTATACGTAGTTCATTTCTTAAGTATTTCGTTATCCTTACGCGAATTCATGGATGCACAAAACAATAAGTATCTAATATTTAGTTAAATTCAATGAAATATAATTCACTTGGTCGTATTAGATTGATTTGACTTCTTATTCATTAATCACATGTTATGTTTTATCTTTGATGACTAATTACATTTCATTCGAGAATGATAATTTGATTCTCGGTTCATATTGAATGAACACGAGCACTTTTTGGTACTTTACAATTGGTAAGGTTTCATTGGTGCTCAATAAATGATTATGTTCATCGAGAGTTGTCATTTGGAAGTATAGTTGTGGATTATAGCTAAAAGTGTTTAAAGAAGATGATCGAACGTTTTTCATATGTTTGGGAAGAAGTGGATCCATTTCAAGGGTGATTTCTTTGGTCTCGTTTTTGGTTTTCATTTTGGTTTAAGCAATAAATGCACAAACACTACATTTCTTATTGTTTAGTGTGATTAAAGTGATCATTATGCTTGGGCTAGATTTAAATAGTTTAGAAGTGTGTATAGATGGCTTAAGAAGTGAAACCGCGTACGATTGGAGATTGTTACGGGAACCAAAAACTATTCACGAGAGAACTATTGTTGTTTTATAAATTTGTATACGTAGTTCATTTCTCAAGTATTTCGTTAATCTTACGCGAATTCATGGATGCACAAAACAAGAAGTATCTAATATTTAGTTAAATTCAATGAAATATAATTCACTTGGCCGTATTATATTGATTTGACTTCTTATTTATTAATCACACGTTATGTTTAATCTTTGATGACTAATTACGTATCATTCGAGAATGATAATTCGATTTTCGGTTCATATTGCGTGAACACGAGTACTTTTTGGTACTTTACAATCGGTAAGGTTTCATTGATGCTCAATAAATGATTATGTTCATCGAGAGATGTCATTTGGAAGTATATTTGTGCCTTATAGCGAAAAGTGTTTAAAGATGGTGATCGAAGGTTTTGCATATATTTGGGAAGAAGAGGATCCATTTCAAGGGTGATTTCTTTGGTCTCGTGCTTGGTTATGGTTTCGGTTAAAGCAATAAGTGCACAAACACTACATTTTGTTATTGTTTAATGTGATTTTAGTGATCATTATGCTTGGGTAGATTAAAATAGTTTAGAAGTGTGTATATATGGCTTATGAAGTGAAACCACGTAGGATTGGAGATTGTTATAGGAATCAAAAACTATTCACGCGTGAACTATTGTTGTTTTATAAATTTGTATACGTAGTTCATTTCTCAAGTACTTCGTTAAGCTCACGCGAATACATGGATGCACAAAACAATAAGTATCTAATATTTAGTTAAATTCAATGAAATATAATTCACTTGGTCGTATTAGATTGATTTGACTTCTTATTCTTTAATCACATGTTATGTTTTATCTTTGATGACTAATTACATTTCATTCGAGAATGATAATTTGATTCTCGGTTCATATTGAATGAACACGAGTACTTTTTGGTACTTTACAATTGGTAAGGTTTCATTGGTGCTCAATAAATGATTATGTTCATCGAGAGTTGTCATTTGGAAGTATAGTTGTGGATTATAGCTAAAAGTGTTTAAAGAAGATGATCGAACGTTTTTCATATGTTTGGGAAGAAGTGGATCCATTTCAAGGGTGATTTCTTTGGTCTCGTTTTTGGTTTTTGTTTTGGTTTAAGCAATAAATGCACAAACACTACATTTCTTATTGTTTAGTGTGATTAAAGTGATCATTATGCTTGGGCTAGATTTAAATAGTTTAGAAGTGTGTATAGATGGCTTAAGAAGTGAAACCGCGTACGATTGGAGATTGTTACGGGAACCAAAAACTATTCACGAGAGAACTATTGTTGTTTCATAAATTTGTATACGTAGTTCATTTCTTAAGTATTTCGTTAACCTTACGCGAATTCATGGATGCACAAAACAATAAGTATCTAATATTTAGTTAAATTCAATGAAATATAATTCACTTGGTCGTATTAGATTGATTTGACTTCTTATTCATTAATCACACGTTATGTTTTATCTTTGATGATTAATTACATTTTATTCGAGAATGATAATTGGATTCTCAGTTCATATTGAGTGAACACGAGTACTTTTTGGTACTTTACAATTGGTAAGGTTTCATTGGTGCTCAATAAATGATTATGTTTATCGAGAGATGTCATTTGGAAGTATATTTGTGGCTTATAGCGAAAAGTGTTTGAAGATGGTGATCGAAGGTTTTGCATATATTTGGGAAGAAGTGGATCCATTTCAAGGGTGATTTCTTTGGTCTCGTGCTTGGTTATGGTTTCGGTTTAAGCAATAAGTGCACAAACACTACATTTCTTATTGTTTAGTGTGATTTTAGTGATCATTATGCTTGGGTAGATTAAAATAGTTTAGAAGTGTGTATAGATGGCTTAAGAAGTGAAACCGCGTAGGATTAGAGGTTGTTACGGGAATCAAAAACTATTTACGCGAGAACTGTTGTTGTTTTATAAATTTGTATACGTAGTTCATTTCTCAAGTATTCCGTTAAGATTATGCAAATTCATGGATGCACAAAACAATAAGTATCTAATATTTAGTTAAATTCAATGAAATATAATTCACTTGGTCATATTAGATTGATTTGACTTCTGATTCATTAATCACACGTTATGTTTTATCTTTGATGACTAATTACATTTTATTCGAGAATGATAATTTGATTCTCAGTTCATATTGAGTGAACACGAGTGCTTTTTGGTACTTTACAATTGGTAAGGTTTCATTGGTGCTCAATAAATGATTATGTTCATCGAGAGTTGTCATTTGGAAGTATAGTTGTGGATTATAGCTAAAAGTGTTTAAAGAGGATGATCGAATGTTTTTCATATGTTTGGGAAGAAGTGGATCCATTTCAAGGGTGATTTGTTTGGTCTCGTGTTTGGTTTTCGTTTTGGTTTAAGCAATAAATGCTCAAACACCACATTTCTTATTGTTTAGTGTGATTGAAGTGATCATTATGCTTAAGCTAGATTTAAATAGTTTAGAAGTGTGTATAGATGGCTTAAAAAGTGAAACCCCGTAGGATTGGAGATTGTTACAGGAATCAAAAACTATTCACGCGAGAACTATTGTTGTTTTATAAATTTGTATACGTAGTTCATTTCTCAAATATTTCATTAAGCTTACGCGAATTCATGGATGCACAAAACAATAAGTATCTAATATTTAGTTAAATTCAATGAAATATAATTCACTTAGTCGTACTATAATGATTTGACTTCTTATTCATTAATCACACGTTATGTTTAATCTTTGATGACTAATTACGTATCATTCGAGAATGATAATTCGATTTTCGGTTCATATTGCGTGAACACGAGTACTTTTTGGTACTTTACAATCGGTAAGGTTTCATTGGTGCTCAATAAATGATTATGTTCATCGAGAGATGTCATTTGGAAGTATATTTGTGGCTTATAGCGAAAAGTGTTTAAAGATGGTGATCGAAGGTTTTGCATATATTTGGGAAGAAGAGGATCCATTTCAAGGGTGATTTCTTTGGTCTCGTGCTTGGTTATGGTTTCGGTTTAAGCAATAAGTGCACAAACACTACATTTTGTTATTGTTTAATGTGATTTTAGTGATCATTATGCTTGGGTAGATTAAAATAGTTTAGAAGTGTGTATATATGGCTTATGAAGTGAAACCACGTAGGATTGGAGATTGTTATAGGAATCAAAAACTATTCACGCGTGAACTATTGTTGTTTTATAAATTTGTATACGTAGTTCATTTCTCAACTACTTCGTTAAGCTCACGCGAATACATGGATGCACAAAACAATAAGTATCTAATATTTAGTTAAATTCAATGAAATATAATTCACTTGTCGTATTAGATTGATTTGACTTCTTATTCATTAATCACACGTTATGTTTTATCTTTAATGACTAATTAAATTTTATTCGAGAATGATAATTTGATTCTCGGTTCATATTGAATGAACACGAGTACTTTTTGGTACTTTACAATTGGTAAGGTTTCATTGGTGCTCAATAAATGATTATGTTCATCGAGAGTTGTCATTTGGAAGTATAGTTGTGGATTATAGCTAAAAGTGTTTAAAGAAGATGATCGAACGTTTTTCATATGTTTGGGAAGAAGTGGATCCATTTCAAGGGTGATTTTTTTGGTCTCGTTTTTGGTTTTCATTTTGGTTTAAGCAATAAATGCACAAACACTACATTTCTTATTGTTTAGTGTAATTGAAGTGATCATTATGCTTGGGCTAGATTTAAATAGTTTAGAAGTGTGTATAGATGGCTTAAGAAGTGAAACCGCGTACGATTGGAGATTGTTACGGGAACCAAAAACTATTCACGCGAGAACTATTGTTGTTTCATAAATTTGTATACGTAGTTCATTTCTTAAGTATTTCGTTATCCTTACGCGAATTCATGGATGCACAAAACAATAAGTATCTAATATTTAGTTAAATTCAATGAAATATAATTCACTTGGTCGTATTAGATTGATTTGACTTCTTATTCATTAATCACATGTTATGTTTTATCTTTGATGACTAATTACATTTCATTCGAGAATGATAATTTGATTCTCGGTTCATATTGAATGAACACGAGCACTTTTTGGTACTTTACAATTGGTAAGGTTTCATTGGTGCTCAATAAATGATTATGTTCATCGAGAGTTGTCATTTGGAAGTATAGTTGTGGATTATAGCTAAAAGTGTTTAAAGAAGATGATCGAACGTTTTTCATATGTTTGGGAAGAAGTGGATCCATTTCAAGGGTGATTTTTTTGGTCTCGTTTTTGGTTTTCATTTTGGTTTAAGCAATAAATGCACAAACACTACATTTCTTATTGTTTAGTGTGATTAAAGTGATCATTATGCTTGGGCTAGATTTAAATAGTTTAGAAGTGTGTATAGATGGCTTAAGAAGTGAAACCGCGTACGATTGGAGATTGTTACGGGAACCAAAAACTATTCACGAGAGAACTATTGTTGTTTCATAAATTTGTATACGTAGTTCATTTCTTAAGTATTTCGTTAACCTTACGCGAATTCATGGATGCACAAAACAATAAGTATCTAATATTTAGTTAAATTCAATGAAATATAATTCACTTGGTCGTATTAGATTGATTTGACTTCTTATTCATTAATCACACGTTATGTTTTATCTTTGATGATTAATTACATTTTATTCGAGAATGATAATTTGATTCTCAGTTCATATTGAGTGAACACGAGTACTTTTTGGTACTTTACAATTGGTAAGGTTTCATTGGTGCTCAATAAATGATTATGTTTATCGAGAGATGTCATTTGGAAGTATATTTGTGGCTTATAGCGAAAAGTGTTTGAAGATGGTGATCGAAGGTTTTGCATATATTTGGGAAGAAGTGGATCCATTTCAAGGGTGATTTCTTTGGTCTCGTGCTTGGTTATGGTTTCGGTTTAAGCAATAAGTGCACAAACACTACATTTCTTATTGTTTAGTGTGATTTTAGTGATCATTATGCTTGGGTAGATTAAAATAGTTTAGAAGTGTGTATAGATGGCTTAAGAAGTGAAACCGCGTAGGATTAGAGGTTGTTACGGGAATCAAAAACTATTTACGCGAGAACTGTTGTTGTTTTATAAATTTGTATACGTAGTTCATTTCTCAAGTATTCCGTTAAGATTATGCAAATTCATGGATGCACAAAACAATAAGTATCTAATATTTAGTTAAATTCAATGAAATATAATTCACTTGGTCATATTAGATTGATTTGACTTCTGATTCATTAATCACACGTTATGTTTTATCTTTGATGACTAATTACATTTTATTCGAGAATGATAATTTGATTCTCAGTTCATATTGAGTGAACACGAGTGCTTTTTGGTACTTTACAATTGGTAAGGTTTCATTGGTGCTCAATAAATGATTATGTTCATCGAGAGTTGTCATTTGGAAGTATAGTTGTGGATTATAGCTAAAAGTGAATAAAGAGGATGATCGAATGTTTTTCATATGTTTGGGAAGAAGTGGATCCATTTCAAGGGTGATTTGTTTGGTCTCGTGTTTGGTTTTCGTTTTGGTTTAAGCAATAAATGCTCAAACACCACATTTCTTATTGTTTAGTGTGATTGAAGTGATCATTATGCTTAAGCTAGATTTAAATAGTTTAGAAGTGTGTATAGATGGCTTAAAAAGTGAAACCCCGTAGGATTGGAGATTGTTACAGGAATCAAAAACTATTCACGCGAGAACTATTGTTGTTTTATAAATTTGTATACGTAGTTCATTTCTCAAATATTTCGTTAAGCTTACGCGAATTCATGGATGCACAAAACAATAAGTATCTAATATTTAGTTAAATTCAATGAAATATAATTCACTTAGTCGTACTATAATGATTTGACTTCTTATTCATTAATCACACGTTATGTTTAATCTTTGATGACTAATTACGTATCATTCGAGAATGATAATTCGATTCTTGTTTCATATTGCGTGAACACGAGTACTTTTTGGTACTTTTCAATTGGTAAGGTTTCATTGGTGCTCAATAAATGATTATGTTTATCGAGAGATGTCATTTGGAAGTATATTTGTGGCTTATAGCGAAAAGTGTTTGAAGATGGTGAAAGAAGGTTTTGCATATATTTGGGAAGAAGTGGATCCATTTCAAGGGTGATTTTTTTGGTCTCGTGCTTGGTTATGGTTTCGGTTTAAGCAATAAGTGCACAAACACTACATTTCTTATTGTTTAGTGTGATTTTAGTGATCATTATGCTTGGGTAGATTAAAATAGTTTAGAAGTGTGTATAGATGGCTTAAGAAGTGAAACCGCGTAGGATTAGAGGTTGTTACGGGAATCAAAAACTATTTACGCGAGAACTGTTGTTGTTTTATAAATTTGTATACGTAGTTCATTTCTCAAGTATTCCGTTAAGATTATGCAAATTCATGGATGCACAAAACAATAAGTATCTAATATTTAGTTAAATTCAATGAAATATAATTCACTTGGTCATATTAGATTGATTTGACTTCTGATTCATTAATCACACGTTATGTTTTATCTTTGATGACTAATTACATTTTATTCGAGAATGATAATTTGATTCTCAGTTCATATTGAGTGAACACGAGTGCTTTTTGGTACTTTACAATTGGTAAGGTTTCATTGGTGCTCAATAAATGATTATGTTCATCGAGAGTTGTCATTTGGAAGTATAGTTGTGGATTATAGCTAAAAGTGTTTAAAGAGGATGATCGAATGTTTTTCATATGTTTGGGAAGAAGTGGATCCATTTCAAGGGTGATTTGTTTGGTCTCGTGTTTGGTTTTCGTTTTGGTTTAAGCAATAAATGCTCAAACACCACATTTCTTATTGTTTAGTGTGATTGAAGTGATCATTATGCTTAAGCTAGATTTAAATAGTTTAGAAGTGTGTATAGATGGCTTAAAAAGTGAAACCCCGTAGGATTGGAGATTGTTACAGGAATCAAAAACTATTCACGCGAGAACTATTGTTGTTTTATAAATTTGTATACGTAGTTCATTTCTCAAATATTTCGTTAAGCTTACGCGAATTCATGGATGCACAAAACAATAAGTATCTAATATTTAGTTAAATTCAATGAAATATAATTCACTTAGTCGTACTATAATGATTTGACTTCTTATTCATTAATCACACGTTATGTTTAATCTTTGATGACTAATTACGTATCATTCGAGAATGATAATTCGATTCTTGTTTCATATTGCGTGAACACGAGTACTTTTTGGTACTTTTCAATTGGTAAGGTTTCATTGGTGCTCAATAAATGATTATGTTTATCGAGAGATGTCATTTGGAAGTATATTTGTGGCTTATAGCGAAAAGTGTTTGAAGATGGTGAAAGAAGGTTTTGCATATATTTGGGAAGAAGTGGATCCATTTCAAGGGTGATTTTTTTGGTCTCGTGCTTGGTTATGGTTTCGGTTTAAGCAATAAGTGCACAAACACTACATTTCTTATTGTTTAGTGTGATTTTAGTGATCATTATGCTTGGGTAGATTAAAATAGTTTAGAAGTGTGTATAGATGGCTTAAGAAGTGAAACCGCGTAGGATTAGAGGTTGTTACGGGAATCAAAAACTATTTACGCGAGAACTGTTGTTGTTTTATAAATTTGTATACGTAGTTCATTTCTCAAGTATTCCGTTAAGATTACGCGAATTCATGGATGCACAAAACAATAAGTATCTAATATTTAGTTAAATTCAATGAAATATAATTCACTTGGTCATATTAGATTGATTTGACTTCTGATTCATTAATCACACGTTATGTTTTATCTTTGATGACTAATTACATTTCATTCGAGAATGATAATTTGATTCTTAGTTCATATTGAGTGAACATGAATACCTTTTGGTACTTTACAATTGGTAAGGTTTCATTGATGCTCAATAAATGATTATGTTCATCGAGAGTTGTCATTCGGAAGTATAGTTGTGGATTATAGCTAAAAGTGTTTAAAGAAGATGATCGAATGTTTTTCATATGTTTGGGAAGAAGTGGATCCATTTCAAGGGTGATTTGTTTGGTCTCGTGCTTGGTTATGGTTTCGGTTTAAGCAATAAGTGCACAAACACTACATTTCTTATTGCTTAGTGTGATTGAAGTGATCATTATGCTTCGGTCAGATTTAAATAGTTTAGAAGTGTGTATAGATGGCTTAAAAAGTTAAACCGCGTAGGATTGGAGGTTGTTACAGGAATATAAAACTATTCACGCGACAACTATTGTTTTATAAATTTGTATACCTAGTTCATTTCTCAAGAAATTCGTTAAGCTTACGCGAATACATGGATGCACAAAACAATAAGTACCTAATATTTAGTTAAATTCAATGAAATATAATTTACTTAGTCGTATTAGATTGATCTGATTTATTATTCATTAATCACACGCTATGTTTTATCTTTGATGACTAATTGCATTTAATTCAAGAATGATAATTTGATTCTCGGTTCATATTGAGTAAACACGAGCACTTTTTGATACTTTACAATTGGTAAGGTTTCATTGGTGCTTAATAAATCATTATGTTCATCTAGAGTTGTCATTTGAAACTATATTTGTGGCTTTTAGCGAAAAGTGTTTAAAGATAGTGATCGAATGTTTTGCATATGTTTGGGAAGAAGTGGATCCATTTCAAGGGTGATTTCTTTGGTCTCGTGCTTGATTATGGTTTCGGTTTAAGCAATAAATGCACAAACACTACAATTCTTATTGTTTAGTGTGATTGAAGTGATCATTATGCTTGGATAGATTAAAATAGTTTAGAAGTGTATATAGATGGCTTAAGAAGTGAAACCGCGTAGGATTGGAGGTTGTTACAGGAATCAAAAACTATTCACGCGACAACTATTGTTGTTTTATAAATTTGTATACCTAGTTCATTTCTCAAGAATTTCATTAAGCTTACGCGAATACATGGATGCACAAAACAATAAGTACCTAATATTTAGTTAAATTCAATGAAATATAATTCACTTGGTCGTATTAGATTGATTTGACTTCTTATTCGTTAATCAGACGTTATGTTTTATCTTTGATGACTAATTACATTTCATTCGAGAATGATAATTTTATTCTCGGTTCATATTGATTGAACACGAGTACTTTTTGGTACTATACAGTTGGAAAGGTTTCATTGCTGCTCAATAAATGATTATGTTCATCAAAGTTGTCATTTGGAAGTATATTTGTGGCTTATAGCAAAAAGTGTTTAAGGAAGGTGATCGAATGTTTTGCATATGTTTGGGAAGAAGTGGATCCATTTCAAGGGTGATTTCATTGGTCTCGTGTTTGGTTTTCGTTTTGGTTTAAGCAATAAATGCACAAACACTACATTTCTTATTGTTTAGTGTGATTGAAGTGATCATTATGCTTGGGCTAGATTTAAATAGTTTAGAAGTGTGTATAGATGGCTTAAGAAGTAAAACCGCGTAGGATTGGAGGTTGTTACAGAAATAAAAAACTATTCACGCGAGAACTATTGTTGTTTTATAAATTTGTATACGTAGGTCATTTCTCAAATATTTCATTAAGCTTACGCGAATACATGGATGCACAAAACAATAAGTTACAAATATTTAGTTAAATTCAATGAAATATAATTTACTTGGTCGTATTAGATTGATCTGACTTATTATTCATTAATCACACGCTATGTTTTATCTTTGATGACTAATTGCATTTAATTCAAGAATGATAATTTGATTCTCGGTTCATATAGAGTGAACACGAGCACTTTTTGGTACTTTACAATTGGTAAGGTTTCATTGGTGCTCAATAAATGATTATGTTCATCGATAGTTGTCATTTGGAAGTATATTTGTGGCTTATAGCGAAAAGTGTTTAAATAAGGTGATCGAATTTATTGCATATGTTTGGGAAGAAGTGGATCCATTTCAAGGGTGATTTCTTCGGTCTCGTGTTTGGTTTTCGTTTTGGTTTAAGCAATAAATACAAAAATACTACATTTCTTATTGTTTAGTATGATTGAAGTTATCATTATGCTTGGGCTAGATTTAAATAGTTTAGAAGTGTGTATAGATGGCTTAAGAAATAAAACCGCGCAGGATTGTAGGTTGTTATAGGTATTCACGCGAAACTATTGTTGTTGTTGTATTACTATAAATTTGTATACGTAGTTCATTTCTTAAGTATATCGTTAAGCTTACGCGAATACATGGATGCACAAAACAATAAGTACCAAATATTTAGTTAAATTCAATGAAATATAATTTACTTGGTCCTATTAGATTGATTTGACTTCTTATTCATTAATCACACGTTATGTTTTATCTTTGATGACTAATTGCATTACATTCAAGAATGATAATTTGATTCTCCGTTCATATTGAGTGAACACGAGTACTTTTTGGTACGTTACAATTGGTAAGGATTGATTGGTGCTCAATAAATGATTATGTTTATCTAGAGTTGTCATTTGAAAGTATATTTCTGGCTTTTAGCGAAAAGTGTTTAAAGATGATGATCGAATGTTTTGCATATGTTTGGGAAGAAGTGAATCCATATCAAGGGTGATTTCTTTGGTCTCGTGTTTGGTTTTTGTTTTGGTTTAAGCAATAAATGCACAAACACTATATTTCTTACTGTTTAGTGTAATTGAAGTGATCATTATGCTTTGGTAGATTAAAATAGTTTAGAAGTGTGTATAGATGGCTTAAAAAGTGAAACCGCGTAGGATTGTAGGTTGGTACAGGAATCAAAAACTATTCACGCGACAACTATTATTGTTATATAAATTTGTATACCTAGTTCATTTCTCAAGAAATTCGTTAAGCTTACGCGAATACATGGATACACAAAACAATAAGTACGTAATATTTAGTTAAATTCAATGAAATATAATTCACTTGGTCGTATTAGATTGATTTGACTTCTTATTCGTTAATCACACATTATGTTTTATCTTTGATGACTAATTACATTTCATTCGAGAATGATAATTTGTTTCTCGGTTCAAATTAAGTGAAAACGAGTACTTTTTGAAACTTTACAATTGGTAAGGTTTCATTGGTGCTCAATAAATGATTATGTTTATCGAGAGTTGTCATTTGGAAGTATATTTGTGGCTTATAGCGAAAAGTGTTTAAATAAGGTGATCAAATGTTTTGCATATGTTTGGGAAGAAGTGGATCCATTTCAAGGGTGTTTTCTTTGATCTCATGTTTGGTTTTCGTTTTGGTTTAAGCAATAAATGCACAAACAGTACATTTCTTATTGTTTAGTGTGATTGAAGTGATCATTATGCTTGGGCTATATTTAAATAGTTTAGAAGTGTGTATAGATGGCTTAAGAAGTGAAACCGCGTAGGATTGGAGGTTGTTACAGGAATCAAAAACTATTCACGCGAGAACTATTGTTGTTTTATAAATTTGTATACCTAGTTCATTTCTGAAGAATTTCGTTAAGCTTACGCGAATACATAGATGCGCAAAACAATAAGTATCGAATATTTAGTTAAATTCAATGAAATATAATTCACTTGGTTGTATTAGATTGATTTGATTTGTTATTCATTAATCAGACGTTATGTGTTATCTTTGATGACTAATTACATTACATTCGAAAATGATAATTTGATTCTCGGTTCATATTGAGTGAACACGAGTACTTTTTGGTACTTTACAATTGGTAAGGTTTCATTGGTTCTTAATAAATAATTATGTTCATCGAGAGTTGTCATTTGAAAGTATATTTGTGGCTTATAGCGAAAAGTGTTTAAATAAGGTGATCGAATGTTTTGCATATGTTTGTGAAGAAGTGGATCCATTTCAAGGGTGATTTCTTTGGTCTCGTGTTTGGTTTTTGTTTTGGTTTAAGCAATATATGCACAAACACTACATTTCTTATTCTTTAGTGTGATTGAAGAGATCATTATGCTTGGGTAGATTAAAATAGTTTAGAAGTGTGTATAGATGGCTTAAGAAGTGAAACCGCGTAGGATTGGAGATTGTTACAGAAATCTAAAACTATTCACGTGACAATTATTGTTGTTTTATAAATTTGTATACGTAATTCATTTCTCAAGAATTTTGTTAAGCTTACGCGAATACATGGATGCAAAAAACAATAAGTACTTAATATTTAGTTAAATTCAATGAAATAAAATTCACTTGGTCGTATTAAATTGATTTGACTTCTTATTCATTAATCAGACATTATGTTTTATTTTTGATGACTAATTACATTTCATTCGAGAATGATAATTTGATTCTCGGTTTATATTGAGTGAACACGAGTACTTTTTGGTACTATACAGTTGGAAAGGATTCATTGGTGCTCATTAAATGATTATGTTCATCGAGAGTTGTCATTTGAAAGTATATTTGTGGCTTATAGCGAAAAGTGTTTAAAAAAGATGATCGAATGTTTTGCATATGTTTGGGAAGAAGTGGATCCATTTCAAGTGTGATTTCTTTGGTCTCGTGTTTGGTTTTCGTTTTGGTTTAAGCAATAAATGGACAAACACTACATTTCTTATTGTTTATTGTGATTGAATTGATCATTATGCTTGGGCTAGATTTAAATAGTTTAGAAGTGTGTATAGATGGCTTAAGAAGTGAAACCGCGTAGGATTGGAGGTTGTTACAGAAATCAAAAACTATTCACGCGACAACTATTGTTGTTTTATAAATTTGTATACCTAGTTCATTTCTCAAGAATTTTGTTAAGCTTACGCGAATACATGGATGCAAAAAACAATAAGTACTTAATATTTAGTTAAATTCAGTGAAATATAATTCACTTGGTCGTATTAGATTGCTTTGACTTCTTATTCATTAATCAGACGTTATGTTTTATTTTTGATGACTAATTACATTTCATTCGAGAATGATAATTTGATTCTTGGTTCAAATTAAGTGAACACGAGTAGTTTTTGGTACATTACAATTGGTAAGGTTTCATTGGTGCCCAATAAATGATTATGTTCATCAAGAGTTGTCATTTGGAAGTATATTTGTGGCTTATAGCGAAAAGTGTTTAAAGAAGGTGATCGAATGTTTTGCATATGTTTGGGAAGAAGTGGATCCATTTCATGGGTGATTTCTTTGATCTTGTGTTTGGTTTTTGTTTTGTTTTAAGCAATAAATGCACAAACACTACATTTCTTATTGTTTAGTGTGATTGAAGTGATCATTATGCTTGGGCTAGATTTAAATAGTTTAGAAGTGTGTATAGATGGCTTAAGAAGTGAAACCGCGTAGGATTGGAGGTTGTTACAGGAATCAAAAACTATTCACGCGAGAACTATTGTTGTTTTATAAATTTGTATACATAGTTCATTTCTCAAGTATTTCGTTAAGCTTTCGCGAATACATAGATGCACAAAACAATAAGTACCTAATATTTAGTTAAATTCAATGAAATATAATTTACTTGGACGTATTAGATTGATTTGACTTCTTATTCATTAATCACACTTTATGTTTTATATTTGATGACTAATTAAATTCCATTCGAGAATGATAATTTGATTCTCGGTTCATATTGAGTGAACGCGAGTACTTTTTGGTACTTTACAATTGGTAAGGTTTCATTGGTGCTCAATAAATGATTATGTTCATCGAGAGTTTGTAAGGCCCCTTTTCCGGAACGCTCACAGTTGGACATTTATCGCACATGATATTTAAATCACGTTACAAATCATTAAAACATTGTAGCGGAATAATTTAACAAAAAAAAAACATTTCATGCATTAATAATTAATTTTGCAAAATAATACATCGTTGTTAGTGTTACAAAATATCATTTGATGCATTACAATACAAAAATATCATTTTATCATAAAATGGATGCCATCCAAAATCTTTGCCAAGTAGCTTCGCCCCGTGCCATCCTCAGCAACCATTACCTGCCAACTGAAAATGTATAAAAGTCAGCGTTGCTGAGTGAGTTCTAGTTTTATAATAAAAATACTTTGCTTTCATTTAAAACCCTTTCTTTACTTTCATTCGTGATCATACATCATACGTACACGTATAGATAATATTTATTATTATCTTTCTTCATCGGTCATCATCGTATGTCATTCGTACATTCGTCATTATCTTTCACTTTCATTTGGACCAATGCCATGTGCTATACCCCGAAAATTGTGCACGAAGCTAGTTACTAGGCCGAAGTCTATAAATAGACCCCTAACATTGTGCACGAAGCTGACTCCAATACCTGGGGCAAGCGACAAGGGTCCATACGTTTGGTCAATCACAAGGATTAGACCCCCGTGTGCATCCTTCTGGGTTAGCTAAACCACACAAAGTTGAGCTAACACCCTTCATTGGGTGTGAACCTCCTTACATTTGCTTGCAAGACTTTTCATTCATTCTTTACGTTCAACTTTTCATTAACATTAACTTCCGCTTTAATTATATAATACTTTACGTTCATTATCATAATCACACCACGTAAAGCCACGGAATAATATAATAAGGAACATAAAGAAAACAGGCCCTCAACATGCATAACATCATCATACATCACCCCCGGAAACATTCCAAGTCATAGCCTAAAAGTCCCTCTTTCCCTAAAATTCAGAATATTTTCTAAGTCTTTAGGCGCATGGGCACTATGTAGGTGCTTGGGCACTATGCGGGCGCTTGAATACTTAGGCGCATGGGCGACTCAGGCGTATGGGCACTATATGGGCGCATGGCCAACACTTAGGCTTCTGGACAACTTTCTTGGCGCATAGGTACTATGCAGGCGCATGAGCCTGATTTAGGCGCATGGGCACTTAGGCATTTAGGCAGTTGGGCGTATGGGCACACTTAGGCGCCTGGGCATAATTCTAGGCGCATGGGCACTATTTGTACGCATGAACCTTGGGCGCATGAGTACTATGCAGGCGCCAGCTGTTTTCTAACTAACATTATTTTCAGGCCCCAATTCATCAATCTAACCTGTTCCAAGCCTAGTTCTAACATACTAAGCATCAAAACAAGCATAAAACATGAACATAATCAAAACCCTTCCCAAACATACACCCTCCCAACAGGGCACATACACATACATACGGGTACACACCCAAATTTTATAAAAACGTTACAACATGCATTTCCAGGCCCAAAACATGTTAAAACACTTAAAAACGGGGATCTAGAACTCAACTCTTGCAACTTCGGAGTAAGACTTCTTCAAACCCGAATGCTTATGAGTTCAAACACCTAGAAACACCAAAAACACACAACCGAACACATACAAGCACATAAGCACATACCCGAAGGCTGAAAATCAGACAAGAACACCCCAAAAATCAGAAAACTAACCTGAACTCAGCTTCTTCTTCTTCCTCTCTCTAGAACCGAGAGAATTCTACTCTTTCTCTCTCTAAAAATCCGATGGAAAGATGGTACAGGAGATGATGTGGGCGGCCATACCACCTTTTGAACAAATTAATAAAAATCTTTGCCCCATGAACAACTTTAACCCCTCAACTTGGGTTATTTTTCTTTTCTTTCCATTTCTCAACTTTTCTCTTCTTTTAAAATTTCCGGGTATTACAGAGTTGTCTTTTGAAAGTATATTTGTGACTTTTAGCGAAAAGTGTTTAAAGATGATGATCGAATGTTTTGCATATGTTTGGGAAAAAGTGGATCCCTTTCAAGGGTTATTTCTTTGGTCTCATGCTTGGTTACGGTTTTGGTTTAAGCAATAAATGCACAAACACTACATTTCTTATTGTTTAGTGTGATTGAAGTGATCATTATGCTTGGGGTAGATTTAAATAGTTTAGAAGTGTCTATAGATGGCTTAAGAAGTGAAACCGTGTAGGATTGGAGGTTGTTACACGAATCAAAAACTAGTCACGCGACAACTATTGTTGTTTTATAAATTTGTATACGTAGTTCATTTCTCAAGTATTTCGTTATGCTTACACGAATACACAGATGCACAAAACAATAAGTACCTAATATTTAGTTAAATACAGTGAAATATAATTCACTTGGTCGTATAAGATTGATGTGACTTCTTATTCATTAATCAGACGTTATGTTTTATCTTTGATGACTAATTGCATTTCATTCGAGAATGATAATTTGATTCTTGGTTCATATTGAGTGAACACGAGTACTTTTAGGTACTTTACAGTTGGTAAGGTTTCATTGGTGCTCAATAAACGATTATTTTCATCGAGAGTTGTCATTTGAAAGTATATATTTGTGGATTTTAGCGAAAAGTGTTTAAATATGATGATCGAATGTTTTACATATGTTTGGGAAGAAGTGGATCCATTTCAAGGGTGATTTCTTTGGTCTCGTGCTTGGTTATGGTTTCGGTTTAAGCAATAAATGCACAAACACTACATTTCTTATTGTTTAGTGTGATTTTAGTGATCATTATGCTTGGGTAGATTAAAATAGTTTAGAAGTGTATATAAATGGCTTAAGAAGTAAAACCGCGAAGGATTGGAGGTTGTTACAAGAATCAAAAACTATTCACGCGATAACTATTTTTGTTTTATAAATTTGTCTACGTAGTTCATTTCCCAAGTATTCCGTTAAGCATTCGCGAACACATGGATGCACAAAACAATAAGTACCTAATATTTAGTTAAATTAATTGAAATGTAATTCACTTGGTCGTATTAGTTTGATTTGACTTCTTATTCATTAATCACACGTTTTGTTTTATCTTTGATGACTAATTACATTTTATTCGAGAATGATAATTTGATTCTCGGTTCATATTGAGTGAACACGAGTACTTTTTGGTACTTTACAATTGGTAAGGTTTCATTGGTGCTCAAAAAATGATTAAGTTCATCGAGAGTTGTAATTTGAAAGTATATTTGTGGCTTATAGCGAAAGGGTTTAAAGAAGATGATCGAATGTTTTGCATATGTTTGGAAAGAAGTGGATCCATTTCAAGGGTGATATCTTTGTTCTCGTGTTTGGTTTTCGTTTTGGTTTAAGCACTAAATGCACAAACACTACATTTCTTATTGTTTAGTGTGATTAAAGTGATCATTATGTTTGGGCTAGATTTAAATAGTTTAGAAGTGTGTACAGATGGCTTAAGAAGTGAAACCACGTAGGATTGGAGGTTGTTACACGAATCAAAAACTATTCACGCGAGAACTATTGTTGTTTTACAAATTTGTATACGTAGTTCATTTCTCAAGTATTTCGTTAAGCTTACGCGAATTAATGGATACACAAAAGAATAAGTACCAAATATTTAGTTAAATTCAATGAAATGTAATTTACTTGGTCGTATTAGATTGATTTGACTTTTTATTCATTAATCAGACATTATGTTTTATCTTTGATGGCTAATTACATTTCATTCGAGAATGATACTTTGATTCTCGGTTCATATTGAGTGAACACGAGTACTTTTTAGTACTTTACAAATGGTAGGGTTTCATTGGTGCTCAATAAATAATTATGTTTATCATGAGTTGTCATTTGAAAGTGTATATGTGGATTTTTGCGAAAAGTGTTTAAATATGGTGATCGAATGTTTTGCATATGTTTGGGAAGAAGTGGATCCATTTCAAGGGTGATTTCTTTGGTCTCGTGCTTGGTTATGGTTTCGGTTTAAGCAATAAATGCACAAACATTACATTTCTTATTGTTTAGTGTGATTTTAGTGATCATTATGCTTGGGTAGATTAAAATAGTTTAGAAGTGTGTATAGATGGGTTAAGGAGTGAAACCGCGAAGGATTGGAGGTTGTTACAGGAATCAAAAACTATTCACACGATAACTATTTTTGTTTTATAAATTTGTCTACGTAGTTCATTTCTCAAGTATTTCGTTGAGCTTTCGCGAATAAATAGATGCACAAAACAATAAGTACCTAATATTTAGTTAAATTCAATGAAATATAATTCACTTTGTCGTATTATATTGATTTGACTTCTAATTCATCAATCACACGTTATGTTTTATCTTTGATGACTAATTACATTTCATTCGAGAATGATAATTTGATTCTCGGTTCATGGAACACGAGTACTTTTTGGTACTTTACAATTGGTAAGGTTTCATTGGTGTTCAATAAATGATTATGTTCATCGAGAGTTGTCATTTGAAAGTATATATTTGTGGCTTATAGAGAAAAGTTTTTAAAGATGGTGATCGAATGTTTTGCATATGTTTGGGAAGAAGTGGATCCATTTCAAAGGTGATTTCTTTGGTCTCCTGCTTGGTTATGGTTTCGGTTTAAGCGATAAAAGCACAAACACTACATTTCTTATTGTTTAGTGTTATTTTAGTGATCATTATGCTTGGGTTGATTAAAATAATTTAGAAGTGTGTATAGATGGCTTAAGAAGTGAAACCGTGTAGGATTGGAGGTTGTTACAGGAATCAAAAACTATTCACATGAAAACTATTATTGTTTTATAAATTTGAATACGTAGTTCATTTCTCAAGTATATCGTTAAGCTCACACGAATACATGGATGCACAAAACAATAAGTATCTAATATTTAGTTAAATTCAATGAAATATAATTCACTTGGTCGTATTCGATTGATTTAACTTTTTATTCATTAATCACACGTTATGTTTTATCTTTGATTACTAATTACATTTCATTCGAGAATGATAATTTGATTCTCGGTTCATATTGAGTGAACACGAGTAATTTTTGTTACTTTACAATTGGGAAGGTTTCATTGTGTAAGGCCCCGTTCCCGGAACACTCATAGTTGGACATTCATCGCACTTAATGTTTCAAATTCACATAAAATCTATTAAATATTTGCAGCGGAAAAATTTAACGAAACCATTTCATATATTCATAATTACTATTTACAACATCATTACATTACAAATCATCGTCTAGTTTCATTATTACACAAAATGGATGCCAACCAGAATCTTGCCACGTAGCTTCATCCCGCGCCATCCTCAGCAACCATTACCTGCCAACTGAAAATGCATAAAAGTCAGTGTTGCTGATTGAGTTCTAGTTTTATAAAAACATTTATATTACCTTCAATTCGTTAAAACATTTTCATACTTTCGCACGTGATCATACATCATACATACACCAAGGTAATATTTATTATCTTCCGTCATCGTTCTTTTCGCACTTATCGCGCGTTTCGCACATTTCGCACATTACATTATCTTTCACTTCTATCTAGGTCGTGTCATATACTAAACCCCCCTTTTGGGCACGAAGCCAACTAATCTAGGGTTTAGTGACAAGGACCCTATTTCGCACGTATGGAATAGTCACCAAGACTGATCCCCTGTGTGTGAATCCCTCATGGGGCAGCCAAGATCGCACGCTGTATGACACACAGTTGAGCTGACAACTCTCATGGAGTTGTGAACCTCCTTACATTTTGCTTGCAAGACTGTCATTCGTTCATGTATTATGTTCCATTTTCATTATCTTAGATCTTTCACTTCGTTAAGATAATACTTTTCATCCATTATCATAATCACGCCATGAAAGGCCACGGAGAAATACATAATAGGAACATAAAGAAAACAGGCCATAACATACATAACATCATCATATAATCATCTCATATCATCCCCGGGAACACCCCAAGTCATAGCTTAAAAGTCCTTCTTTCCTGAAAATTTCAGAAAATTTTCTAAGTCTTAGGCGCATGAGCACTATGCAGGCGCACGAGCACTATGCGGGTGCATGAATACTTAGGCGCATGGGCGACTCAGGCGCATGGGCACTATTTGGGCGCACGGCCAACACTTACGCGTCTAGACAACTTTGTAGGCGCATGGGTGGTTTAGGCGCATGGGCACTTAGGCGTTAGCAGACTTAGACGCATCGCATACTTAGACTTCTGGGCATAATTCTAGGCGCATGGGCACTATTTGTGCGCATGGACCTTGGGCGTTTGCGTACTGTTTGGGCGCATGATCTCAAGCTCATGGGCATTTAGGCGCACGGCCAACTACTTTTCCAACTACCATCATTTTCAGACCCAAAACATCAATCTAAGCTGTTCTAGCCTTGTTCTAGCATACTAAGCATCTAACAAACATGAAACCATGAACATAATTAAAATTTTCCCAAACATACACCCTCCCAACAAGGCACATACACATACATACGGGTACACACCCAAAATTTTATAAAAACTTTTAAGTATGCATTTCCAGCCCCAAATCAGTTAAAACATGTAAAAACGGGGATTCTAGAACTCACCTCTTGCAACTTCCGAGTAAGACTTCCTTCAAACCCGAATGCTTATGAGTTCAAACACATAAAACACCAAAACCGAACACACATACAAGCACATAAACACATACCCGAAGCTGAAAATCAGTCAAGAACACCCTGAAATCAGGAAACTAACCTGAATTCAGCCTCTTCTTCTTCCTCTCTCTAAAACCGAAGAGAATTCTGTTCTTTCTCTCTCTAGAAAATAGACAGAAAGATGGTACAGGGGTCATGGGCGGCCATGACCACCTTTTGAACGGATTAAATACCAACTTTGTCCATTATACAACTTTAACCCCTCAACTTGGGTTATTTTGCTTTTCTTCCTTTTTCTTTACTTTTCTTTTCCTTTAAAAATTTCCAGGTGTTACAAGTCCACCCCCCTTATATAGGTTTCGTCCCCGAAACCTATCACTCCTCGAACAGCTGAGGATAATGCTGTCTCATCTCCTCCTTAGATTCCCATGGAGACTTGGATCCCTTTCTATGCTTCCACTGTAGTCGCACCAAGGGAATCACCTTATTCCTTAGCCTCTTTTCTTTCCTGTCGATGATAGCCACTGGTTGCTCCACATAATTGAGCCGTTCGTCAACCTCAATTTCTTCCAGTGGTACCACCATATCCTCATCAGCTAAGCACTTCCTCAGATGAGATACATGGAATGTTGGATGAATTCCACTTAACTCATCGGGCAACTCCAATCTATAGGCCACCTCTCCTATTCGAGCAATGATCCGAAAAGGCCCTATATACCTCGGACTCAACTTGCCCCGCTTTCTAAACCGAATTATACCCTTCCAAGGTGAAACCTTCAACATAACTTTATCACCCACCTTGAACTCAATCGGTCTACGTCTCTTATCGGCATACGACTTCTGCCTATCTTTGGTGTCTTCATAAAGGCTTTGATCTTTTCCAATTTCTCAGTCGTAGCTTCAATCACCTCAATGCTTCCTAACTCCTTCTGACCAATATCACCCCAACATACGGGCGTCCTGCACTTCCTACCGTATAGCATCTCATAGGGTGGCATACCAATGCTGGCATGATACCTGTGGTTGTATGAGAATTCAGCTAACGGTAAGTGTTCGTCCCAACTTCCTCCAAAGTCAATGACGCATGCCCGAAGCATATCCTCAAGCGTCTGAATAGTTCTTTCTGATTGACCATCCGTTGGAGGATGATAAGCCATACTGATATGTAAACTCGTCCACATCGCATCGTGGAATCTCTTCCAAAACTTAGATGTAAACCGAGTGTCACGGTCAGACACAATAGACACCGGTACACCATCACGAGTCACAATCTCCTTGATGAACAGATCCGCTAACCTCTCGGATGAATACGTTTCACGGATCGGTAAGAAATGAGCACTCTTCGTCAGACGGTCGACTATCACCCATATGGCATCATATCCCCTTGCCGTTCGTGGCAGCTTCGTAATAAGATCCATGGTGATATGCTCCCACTTTCACTCGGGTATATCCAAAGGTTGGATCTTCCCGTATGGCTTCTGATGCTCCGCCTTCACTTGCAAGCAAGTAAGACACTTACTCACGTACTCCGCTACGTCGTGCTTCATACCGGGCCACCAATTATCTTTATTCATATCATGATACATCTTTGTAGCACCGGGATGAATGGAGTATCGAGTCTTATGAGCTTCATCCATGATCTTTCCACGTAAATCTCCTTAACGAGAAATCCACATTCGCCCAAATCAAGTTCTAACACCGAGAGTGTTTTCACCCAATTCTGTGACTAGACCTCTCATCCTTTCGGAGTTAAGGCGATCTTCTTTCAACGCCTCGTCTTGAAACTCCTTGACCTGCTTCATAACATCGGAGGTCATAACCAATTGATAAGCCCTCACCCGGATCGGTTCAGGCCTCTCCTTTCGGCTAAAGGCATCCGCCACTACGTTGGCTTTGCCTGGATGGTAATGGATCTCACAATCATAATCCTTAATGAGCTCCAACCATCGCCTTTGCCTCATATTCAAATCTTTCTGCTCGAAGAAATACTTCAAACTCTTGTGGTCGGTGAAGATAGTGCACTTCGTCCCATATAAATAGCGCCTCCAAATCTTCAATGCAAAGACCACAGCCGCTAACTCCAAGTCATGAGTAGGGTAATTGACCTCATGAACTTTCAGCTGTCGGGATGCATAGGCTATAACCTTCCCTCGCTGCATCAACATGCAACCCAACCCCAAATAAGAAGCATCTGAATAAACCACCAAATCTTCGCTTCCTTCGGGTAAAGACAAGACTGGAGCTTGCGTCAACCTCGCTTTTAGCTCCTCAAAAGCCTTTTCTTGCTCTTGATCCCATACAAATTTCACGTCCTTACGGGTCAATTTAGTCAACGGAGAAGCTATCTTGGAGAAGTCTTGGATGAATCGTCTATAATATCCCGCCAATCCAAGGAAACTACGGATCTCGGATGGCGTCTTTGGAGACTTCCATTGCATCACAGCTTCTACCTTCGTTGGGTCGACCATGATTCCTTCGGAATTTACCACATGACCCAAAAACTGAACCACGCGCAACCAGAACGCGCACTTGGAGAATTTGGCATATAACTTCTCCTTTCTAAGCATCTCCAACACCTCCCGAATGTGACCGGCATGCTCCTCCTCGCTCCTCGAATAAATCAGGATATCATCGATAAACACAATCACTGATTTATACAACATCGGCCGACACACTCGATTCATCAAATCCATAAAAGCAGCTGGCGCGTTAGTTAAACCAAAAGACATAACGAGAAACTCGTAGTGTCCATAACGCGTGCGAAAAGCTGTTTTAGGAATATCCTGCTCCTTCACCTTCAGCTGATGGTAACCCGATCGAAGATCGATCCTCGAAAACCAACTGGCACCTTGCAGCTGATCAAACAAGTCGTCGATTCTTGGTAAAGGATACCGATTCTTCACCGTCAACTTGTTTAACTCGCGGTAGTCGATGCACATCCTCATGCTACCGTCTTTCTTCTTTACAAACAAGGCCGGAGCACCCCAAGGAGAGATACTTGGTCGAATAAACCCTTTATCCAACAGTTCTTGCAATTGAACCATCAATTCCCTTATCTCTGTTGGAGCAAAACGATACGGTGCCTTAGCGACAGGCTGAGCACCAGGTATCAAATCAATCTGGAACTCGATCTCACGGTCCGGTGGCACACCTGGTAAGTCTTCTGGAAACACATCGGGAAATTCACACACAACTGGTACATCGGACAATTGTGGTGTTGACGTGTCCATATCTTTCACATGAGCCAGGTAGGCACTACATCCACGCCTCATGCACTTCCCCGCCACCGCCATCGAAATCACCTTCGGAACCGTAGTAACTCGATCACCATAGACCGTTACCGAACTCCCGTCAAGCGCTATTAATCGGATCATCTTCTTGCGACACACAATATTCGCTTCATAGGCTGCTAACCAGTCCATCCCTAGGACTACATCAAACCCGCCTAAGGTCATCACAAACAGTCTAGCAGGAAACCTATGACCTTCTAGTTCTATGTCACAACCTTCTATCAGATCAGAGATCCTGGTAGACTTACCTATGGCAGTTTCTACATCGAAGGGCTCATCAATACTTCTACTTCTAACGGGCAAATTAGCACAGAAAGCAGCAGAAATAAAACTCTTACTAGCACCAGAATCAAATAACCCAGAAGCAAGAGTTTGGTTTACTAGAAACGTACCTGACACAACATCGGGGTCCGTCTTAGCCTCCTCCCTGGTCATCGTGAAAGCTCTGGTGCTCGCCTTCTGCCCCTCACTTCCAGCCTTCTTCCTTGCCCCGGAACTCTCAGCCCTCGGCTTCTTGCAGTCCCTACTCAGATGGCCATCTTCTCCACAGTTATAGCATCTCACGGGCCCGCACTCTCGAGCCATGTGACCGGGCTTCCCACACTTGAACCAGACGTTCGATCCCCATCTGCACTCTCCAGTATGCTCCCTTCCACATTTACCACACCTCTTTGCTCCTGCCCCGGGTGTGGCTACACGCCGGTCATTCATCCTTGCAACCTTGTTATTTGGAGCGACACCACCGCGTCCAAATCGCTTCCCATTCCAGTTTCGATCACCACCACCACTTTTCTTGCTTACTTCAACCACAGCCACTTCCCGTTCATCATACAGCCTTCCCGCCAGATCAACCACCGACCTAAACGTGCTCGGCCGGGCGGCGATCATATGCGTGCGAATATCCGGCGGCAAACCCTGGATGTACCTCTTTATCTTTCGTGACATAGGTGTCACCTGATCTGGCACCAGTCGTGCCATCTCATTGAATTTTGTGGTGTACTGCTAGTGCGTCATGGTTCCCGCCTCCAGCTGTAGGAACTCTCTCTCAATCTTGTCAAGTTCCCTATGAGGACAGAACTCCTTAATCACCAGCTTCTTTAGTTCATCCCAACTCATTCTTCCAATCACCCTGCTACCCTCGGCCTGAACAATATTGTCCCACCAGCATAAAGCCAAATCCACAAATGAGTGGGTAGCAAACTTCACCTTCTGGTCCTCCCTGCACTCGCTGATATCAAGCACAGCCTCCATCTCTCTCACCCATCGATGAGCAGCAGCAGCGTTGCCGTTGCCATCAAAAGTTGGGGGCTTGCATCTCTGGAATGCCCCATAAGTACAGCCCCGAGTTGTCCCTGGCACTGCTTCTTCCTCCTCTTCATCACTTGGGGCAACCGTCTCAGTCTCCCGTTGCTCTGCTTCTCCCGAGGTCTTCTCTTTCTCCTTCTTCTCATCCTCCAGCACAGCTCTAATCACTTCGACCACCACAGATGGCAGGATCGTCTGCATGACCTGATGAACCTCTTCAACAACAGCCTCTTTCACCGAGGCCCTCAAATTAGCACTCTCATCACCACCTTCCTTGTGTTGAGTCTCGGGCTCTTCAGGTGCCATTTCTACAGCCTTAGCACCACCTCTTGTGGCACGCGGTCCAGCACGACGTCCACCACGACCTCCACCTTTAGAAGCCTTCGAAGATCTACCACCCGCCATCCTCTAAACACACTATTAGATTCAAACACCAACACGGTCATTTAAGGTAATAGCTTAGTTTATGTCAAGTATAGTAAGTCCCTAATTACAGTGGCCAGTTGTGATTAGCCACTTACTTTACTCTTCATACCCCGAGCATTTTCTATCCTGACTACATCAGTATCCAAATCTGCTAAGGGCACATAAGGCAGATAGCATACGCACATAATACCGGTTAACATTAAAGAGAATACCTGATGGCACGTAGCTACTTGGGCTGGCATCCTTCCATTTGTCCCATTTTCAGTTTAAGTTTAGGTTTATTTGGAAAATATTTACCCATTTCTCTTAAACTTTTGGCTCTGATACCAACTTGTAAGGCCCCGTTCCCGGAACACTCAAAGTTGGACATTTATCGCACTTAATGTTTCAAATTCACATAAAATCTATTAAACATTTGCAGCGGAAAAATTTAACGAAACCATTTCATATATTCATAATTACTGTTTACAACATCATTACATTACAAATCATCGTCTGGTTTTATTATTATACAAAATGGATGCCAACCAGAATCTTGCCAAGTAGCTTCATCCCGCGCCATCCTCAGCAACCATTACCTGCCAACTGAAAATGCATAAAAGTTAGCGTTGTTGATTGAGTTCTAGTTTTACAAAAACATTTATATTACCTTCCATTCATTAAAACATTTTCATACTTTCGCACGTGATCATACATCATACATAAACCAAGGTAATATTTATTATCTTCCGTCATCGTTCTTTTCGCACTTATCGCACGTTTCGCACATTTCGCACGTTATATTATCTTTCACTTCTATCTAGGTCGTGTCATATACTAAACCCCCCTCTTGGGCACGAAGCCAACTAATCTAGGGTTTAGTGACAAGGACCCCGTTTCGCACGTATGGAATAGTCACATCCCCTGTGTGTGAATCCCTCATGGGGCAGCCAAGATCGCACGCTGTATGACACACAGTTGATCTGACAACTCTCATGGAGTTGTGAACCTCCTTACATTTTGCTTGCAAGACTTTCATTCGTTCATTCATTATGTTCCATTTTCATTATCTTAGATCTTTCACTTCGTTAAGATAATACTTTTCATCCATTATCATAATCACGCCATGAAAGGCCACGGAGAAATACATAATAGGAACATAAAGAAAACAGGCCATAACATTCATTACATCATCATATAATCATCTCATATCATCCCCGGGAACACCCCAAGTCATAGCCTAAAAGTCCTTCTTTCCCGAAAATTTCAGAAAATTTTCTAAGTCTTAGGCGCATGAGCACTATGCGGGCGCATGAATACTTAGGCGCATGGGCACTATTTGGGCGCACGGCCAACACTTACTCGTCTAGACAACTTTCTAGGCGCATGGGTACTATGCAGGCGCATGGGTACTATGCATACTCCTGGTTTAGGCGCATGGGCACTTAGGCGTTTTAGCAGACTTAGACGCATGGCATACTTAGACTTCTGGGCATAATTCTAGGCGCATGGGCACTATTTGTGAGCATGGACCTTGGGCGTTTGGGTACTGTTTGGGCGCATGATCTCAGGAGCATGGGCACTTAGGCGCACGGCCAACTACTTTTCCAACTACCATCATTTTCAGACCCAAAACATCAATCTAAGTTGTTCTAGCCTTGTTCTAGCATACTAAGCATCTAACAAACATGAAACCATGAACATAATCAAAATTTTCCCAAACATACACCCTCCCAACGGGCACATACACATACATACGGGTACACACCCAAATTTTATAAAAACGTTTAAGCATGCATTTCCAGCCCCAAATCAGTTAAAACATGTAAAAACAGGGATTCTAGAACTCACCTCTTGTAACTTCCGAGTAAGACTTCCTTCAAACCCAAATGCTTATGAGTTCAAACACCTAAAACACCAAAACCGAACACACATACAAGCACATAAGCACATACCCGAAGCTAAAAATCAGTCAAGAACACCCTGAAATCAGGAAACTAACCTGAATTCAGCCTCTTCTTCTTCCTCTCTCTAAAACCGAAGAGAATTCTGCTCTTTCTCTCTCTAGAAAATCGACAGAAAGATGGTACAGGGGTCATGGGCGGCCATGACCACCTTTTGAACGGATTAAATACCAACATTGTCCATTATACAACTTTAACCCCTCAACTTGGGTTATTTTGCTTTTCTTACTTTCTCTTTACTTTTCTTTTACTTTAAAAATTTCCGGATGTTACACATTGGTGCTCAATAAATGATTATGTTTATCGAGAGTTGTCATTTGGAAGTATATTTGTGGCTTATAGCGAAAAGTGTTTAAAGATGGTGATCAAAGGTTTTGCATATGTTTGGGAAGAAGTGGATCCATTTCAAGGGTGATTTCTTTGGTCTCGTGCTTGGTTATGGTTTCGGTTTAAGCAATAAATACACTAACACTACATTTCTTATTGTTTACTGTGATTTTAGTGATTATTATGCTTGGGTAGATTAAAATAGTTAGAAGTGTGTATAGATGGCTTAAGAAGTGAAACCGCGTAGGATTGGAGGTTGTTACAAGAATCAAAAACTATTCACGCTAGAACTATTGTTGTTTTATAAATTTGTATAAGTATTTCATTTCTTAAGTATATCGTTAAGCTCACGCGAATACATGGATGCAGAAAACAATAACTTCCTAATATTTAGTTAAATTCAATGAAATATAATTCACTTGATCGTATTAGATTGATTTGACTTCTTATTCATTAATCAGACGTTATGTTTTATCTTTGATGACTAATTACATTTCATTCGAGAATGATAATTTGATTCTCGGCTCATATTGAGTGAACACGAGTACTTTTTGGTACTTTACATTTGGTAAGGTTTCATTCAATAAATGATTATGTTTATCGAGAGTTGTCATTTGAAAGTATATTTGTGGCTTTTACCGAAAAGTGTTTAAAGATGGTGATCGAATGTTTTGCATATGTTTGGGAAGAAGTGGTTCCATTTCAATGGTGATTTCTTTGGTCTCGTGCTTGGTTATGGTTTTGGTTTAAGCAATAAATGCACAAACATTACATTTCTTATTGTTTTGTGTGATTTTAGTGATCATTATGCTTGGGTAGATTAAAATAGTTTAGAAGTGTGAATAGATGGGTTAAGAAGTAAAACCGCTTAGCATTGGAGATTGTTCCAGGAATCAAAAACTATTAACGCGAGAACTATTGTTTTTTTATAAATTTGTATACGTAGTTCATTTCTCAAGTATTTCGTTAAGCTTTCGCAAATACATGGATGCACAAAACAATAAGTACCTAATATGTCACACCTCGGGCCCAAGTAGGGTGGAACATCATAGACTGGCAACATATATGGCAGCGGAAACTAACCATCATAAGAGCACACAAGGGGAGAAAATCACATGGCATTACATTAAAATCTCTAGCAACCCAATTACAATGGTCAAAAGCCAGGACATAACAGAATTAATCCAAATTAAAGTAAATTCATAAGTTTAACAAACATCCAAACAAATTATCCAACGGTAGATTCAAACTAATTAATGCCATGTGGGGGTCACGGAACTAGGACATCCAATGAGGTTCTCCAACTATTCCAAGCTCTCATCAAGGGTTACCTGAAACATGCTCAAAAGATTTTTGTGTCAACTAAAAAGTTGGTGAATTCAAGTGCTTAAAGTTTAAAAACAAAAGGACTCCTTAGAATCCATAAGTTAATTTTTAAATCATAAGTATCACTGTTGTGGGGTCACAATCAACCCTGCACTCAGTCCCGGCTAGCCTCTTCTAAATTTGTGTTAATACCAGTTAACCCATAGGGATAACTAAGCCTCAGACAGTGAACCATACCTACTGGATGGTCCACCTTAGTATCTTATAAAACCTGTCACATCACACAAACGACCCCGCAGGATCTCAGTGTGGTACCCTTCCATTAAGTCATTGGGTCATGACGGAAGGCACTGTGTGTGGGGGATTCCCCAAGTAGATCTACCATATAAAACAAGCGGTTCACACAAGAATTAATGATTGTGATACAATTAAGAGCAGGTTCAACATTAACCACAACATACAAGAATCATACAATAGCTCATAAATGATTTCAGTTTAAGCATAGCATGTTTCATCCTAAAACAGTAGTAAAAAGGGAACACTAGAACTCACCGTAGGGTTAAGTCAACGATTCCTTGAGCAAAGAAAAATTCAATTCCTAGCACCCTATCATCATGATTCAAGTAATAAGCTAAATGGTCTATGTTCATTATAAGAGTAACTAGGTTGATTTGTGGTTAAAAGTTCAACTAACTTTGGTTCTTTAACAATTGTGTTAAAAAGTTTTCTTTTTAGGTAAGTTGTCTTTCTTTATGTAAATGACATGTTCTTGAGATTTAAATTAGTTTGATAAGGTGATGATAAGTTTAACAAGTAATTTTAGTCATATATTGATCATTTTATGGTGAAATTGCAGAATTACACTTTCGTCCCTCAAGTTTCACAATTTACAGTTTTACCCTAAAGTTTGATTTCTATCATTACATGACCCATTATGGCCTTTAATAATTTCCAGAAGTTTTACATGTTAAAAATGGCCTATTTTAACCCAACTTTTCAGTATTTCAATTGGAGAATTTAAAATACATATAACTAGTTACCGGGTACGATTAAACCGATAATTTAACGTCTAGTTTTGAATATTGTAATTTTTAACCCATAATACTTATGTATTACTTTTTCAACACTTCTAATAAACTTTTTAATCTTTTTTAAATGGGATTTTTGAGTCATTATAGCCAAAAGCCTTGGTTTGTAAGAAATCGTTTGTAAACTCGTTTTTACCCGAAACCGAACATTATAAGTTGATTTTTCTTCAAAATTTTTACTAAATTAACACCTTGGGGTCTCTAAGTTACTGAAATTTCATTAATTCTATGATTTTAGACTTTTTATACAATTTTTAAAATTTTTCTCCAAAATCTCCCGGTTTAGGCTTATTTTACTAAATAAATTCATAAAAATTACAATTTAACTCAATACATCACCAAATTTGGTTTTTAACACTAAAATATATATTTTAGGGCCTGGAACTTATAAAATTTAATATTTGTTAATTTTTACCTATATCTTCCAATTTTACCACTTTTCGGGTCCTAGATTTACGTCATTTAAACCATTTTACCATACTTTTCATAATGTTTACCCCAAGTCACGAATTTTACATGTTTAATATCATCAAACCACTAAACAAACTTCAACTCACGGATTTATACATACAAGTCACCATTGATGCTTTTAAAGGGTGTTAATCACCCTTTACACATGTGTAATCGATATGTTTCAAGCATAATCATCATCAAACCATTATTTAACTTCTAAACCAGCTTCATAAGGAGTTCATAAACTATTTTAGAGCAGAAGTTTAGCATAGGTTGAGAGGCTTTTCAAAATAGGTGGGTTTTTGGTGCTAAACCCATGAAAAAGAGGGTTTTCAAGGTGAAATCGGGTGCACCAACCCTTGATTCACGATTGTTCTTAGCATATACCTTCTTGTGTGGTTGAGAGTCCTTCAAAAACAGTAAGATAGCAGTAAGTTTTTGTTTTGAACAAGAAAGTAAGATTTTTGAGAGAAAAGTGAAGAAAAACACAAGATATAGCCTTATTCGGGTATGATGTTGCTTACACTTCAGGTGTTCTATGATTTTGGGATGGTTTTGAGAGTTTGAAGGCTGTTGAATCTCGAGAATAGGCTGAAATTTCCTGTTCTTGCAAAGACCTTGCTTGAAAACTCACCAAAACCTACTTTCTAGCTTGCTTTGCACTTGGTCAATGCTTGGTTGGTGTTGCACTTTGAAAATCTGCTATGAAGATGGAGAAAATGTAGAGAAAATGGAGGAGGGAGAGCTGAATTTGTGAATGAGGGAGAGAGAGTGAGGTTGGGAGTGGGTTTGCATGTATGGGGAAGAGAAGAGGAGTATTAAAGTGGGTTTGGAGTTTTCAAGGGAGAAAGATGAGCGGTTGAGGGGGAGGCGGCCGAAAATAGGAGAGAGGGAGGGTGTTTATTTGAATTTTAATTGTATTTTGTTAATTAAAGTGGGTTTTGTGTAGTATAATTTTATTAGGTAGTGTTATTTGGTAGTAGTTTATTGTTTTTAAGTTTTTAAGTGTAACAATTCATATATATAATTCAACATTGGAATTTGATTTATTATTATCACCAATGATTTATTTTACCTTGAAATTAAGTTTCATCACCTAATTAATATTTCCAAGGATTATCTAATAATTTCTAGACTAAGGCAAGACATAAAGGTATCATCTAAGGCAATCAAGCATGAAATTAAATAATCATGTAAAAATAATAGTAATAATAATACTATAAATGAAATAGTGTTAAATTAAATTTAGGGTTAGGGTTGGACCTAGGAGTTGGTTGTTACATTCTCCCATCGTTAAGGAAATTTCGTCCCGAAATTTTAGCTTCGATTAGATTCAGAACGGGTGGGTTTGAAGAGGTGCGGATAATCTTTTCTCATCTCATCTTCTCATTCCCAAGTGAATTTAGGTCCTCGCCTGGAATTCCATCTTACTTTAACCTTGGGTATACGACTTCGTCTGAGTTTCTTGACCAATCGGTCCGTGATCTCAACAGGTTCTTCCACAAAATTCAACTTGTTATTAATTCTAGCTTCCTTCAAAGGCAACTCCTGGGCTTTGTCTACCAAACACTTCTTCAAGTTAGACACATGGAATGTGTCATGTATGTAGCTTAACTCTTGAGGTAATTTTAATTGATATGCCACTGGGCCAATTCTAGCAAGTATTTCAATTGGTCCAATGTATCTTGGGCTTTGCTTGCCTTTCTTACCAAATCTTACGGCTCCCTTCCATGGTGTGACTTTTAGCATCACTCTATCACCTACCTCAAATTCCAAGGGTTTTCGCCTTCTGTCAGCGTATTTCTTCTGATGATCTTTGGCTGCTCTTAGACGCTTTTGATTTTAAATATTTTGTCTGTGGTTTCCATCATGATGTCGGGTCCCATCACTTGGCTGTCACCAACCTCATTCCAACTTAATGGCAATCGACATTTCCTACCATATAGGGCTTCATACGGGGCTGCTTTTATACTTGCGTGGTAACTATTATTGAAGGAAAACTCTACTAGAGGAAGATGGTTGTCCCAGTTCCCACCGAAGACAATCACGCAAGCTCTTAACATATCTTCCAAAGTTTGAATGGTTCTTTCACTTTGTCCGTCGGTTTGAGGGTGGTATGCGGTGTTTAAATCCAGACGGGTCCCCAAAGCCTGTTGGAGCGATCTCCAAAAACGACAAGTGAAGCGACTATCACGGTCGGAGATAATTGGTAGTGGCACTCCATGTCTGGTCACTATTTCATCGATGTAAAGTTGGGCTAACTTTGACAAGTCATAGTCCTCTCGAATTGGCAAGAAATGGGCTGATTTGGTAAGCCTATCCACTATTACCCAAATGGCATCATGTCCTCTGAAAGTTCTTGGTAACTTCGTAACGAAATCCATTGTGATGTTATCCCATTTCCACTCTGGAATTTCAGGTTGTTGCAAAGTTCCAGACGGCTTTTGATTTTCAGTTTTTACCATTGCGCACATCAGACACTTCCCAACATAGGTGGCGATTGATTTCTTGATTCCAGGCCACCAGAAAAGTGCTTTCAGGTCTTGATACATTTTATCACTTCCTGGGTGAATCGAGTATCTAGATTTGTGAGCTTCATCTAGGATTATCTCTCTAATTCCTCCGTACTTTGGTACCCACGTTCTTCCTACACACTTGTATAAACCATTGTTGCTCAAGCCTAAACGCTTTTCCATTCGTGTTAACATCTCCTCAGCTAGCTTATCCTCCTTCAGTGCTTCACCTTGAGTTTCTTTTAGTCTAGTAATAAGGCTGGTATATACACTCATCCTTAAGGCATGGACGCGAAGGGGTTTTTCCCTTTCCTTTCTACTCAAGGCATCTGCCACTACATTTGCCTTGCAGGGGTAGTAGCGGATTTCACATTTGTAATCATTCAATAGCTCAACCCATCTTCTCTAAAGCATGTTTAACATCTTCTGATCAAGAATATGCTTCAAGCTTATATGATCAGTATAGATAATACACTTGGTGCCATAAAGATAGTGCCTCCACATTTTGAGTGCAAACACCACAGCACCCAATTCCAAATCATTAGTCGTGTAGTTCTTTTCATGCTCGTTCAACAGTCTGGATGCGTAAGCAATCACCTTGTCTCGCTGCATTAGCACGCATCCTAGTCCCTAACGCGAGGCGTCACAATAGAATACGAAATCCTCAACTCCTTCTGGTAGGGCGAGGATAGGTGCACTACACAGTTTCTCCTTGAGCATTTCAAATGCTTTGTTCTGTTCTTGTTCCCATACAAAGGTTGTATTCTTCTTAGTCAAAGTAGTTAACGGCTGCACTATTCGCGAGAAGTCTTTGATGAACCTCCTGTAATATCCAGCCAAACCAAGGAATTGTCTTATCTCGGTAGGAGTTTCAGGAATCTTCCAATTCTTGATAGCCTCTATTTTTGAGTGGTCCACTTGAATCCCATCTTTATTCACTTCATGCCCTAGAAATTGGATTTCACGCATCCAAAATTCGCATTTGGAGAATTTGGCATATAGCTACTCATTCTTGAGCAACTCAAGAATCAGTCTAAAATGCTTCTCATGGTCTTCTTTACTACGGGAGTAGATTAAGATATCATCAATGAACACAATCACAAACTTGTCTAGATATGGGCGACATACTCGGTTCATGAGATCCATAAATGCCGCTGGTGCATTAGTCAGTCCAAAGGACATGACTAGGTACTCATGGTGTCCATATCTAGTTCTAAAGGCTGTTTTGGGTATGTCTTCTTCTCTTATCTTCAGTTGATGGTATCCCGATCTTAAATCTATCTTGGAAAAATAACTAGCTCCTTGTAGTTGGTCGAATAGATCATCAATTCTCGGAAGAGGATTACGATTCTTTATTGTCAGCTTGTTTAATTCCTGGTAATCAATACACATACGTTGGGTTCCATCCTTCTTCTTCACGAATAGCATCGGGGCACCCCATGGAGAGACACTTGGTCGTATAAATCCCTTGTCAAGTAGCTCTTGAATTTGTATCATTAGCTCTTTCATCTCGGGCGGGGCGAGTCGGTATGGTGCCTTGGCTACTGGTGCAGCTGCAGGCAATAGATCTATTTGGAACTCAACTTGTTGGGTTGGAGGGAGTCCCGGTAGTTCTTCGGGAAATACTTCCGGATATTCAAAAACCAACGGTATATCTTCAATCTTCTTCTCCTCTTTCGCCTTCATCACATAGACTATGAAAGCTGAGCATCCTTTCATGAGACTCTTGGTAGCCTTTAGGTGGGATATCATAGGATATAGCTCGTTACTTCTTTCACCATGAACAACTAACGTTTTCCCATCGCTTAAAGGTATTTTAAGTAATCGTTCATCACACACGATTTCAGCCCTATTTTTGGCTAACCAATCCATCCCAACAACTACATCAAAACCTCCTAGCGTTATAGGCATTAGGTCTATCTTAAATAAATTACCATCTAGCTCCATTGAGCAACTTTTGATGATTTCATTAGTTTCTATTATATTACCGTCGGCTAACTCTACAGTATAGGCCTCGGCTAAGGTGCAAGCTTTCAAATCGATCAAAGGCCTAAAGGTAGTAGAAACAAAACTACCTATCGCTCCAGTATCAAACAGAACAGTAGCAGGATGGTGATTTATGAGAAACGTACCATTAACCACATCGGGTTCCTTACGAGCACCGTTCGGATCCATCACGAACGCTCTTCCCTTGGGTTTGTTGGGTTTGGCATCCTTGTCCCTCGCTAATTTAGGGCACTTGTTCCTCATATGTCCTGGATCTCCACACTCATAGCATTGCTTACCACGTTCATACGTACAATCCTCAATCAAATGACCAGTTCGTTTACACCTAAGACAAGGCATTGGGTTGCAATCTCCTTGGTGGTGTAGTTTGCAATTGTTGCAAAAGGGGCTTGTGCCTAAGTACAGTTTTCTAGCCCTTCCACCATGATCATCACGCCTTGCTCCTTCACCGGTTCTCTTGCTTGAACTACCACTACTACCCATTGTCTTCTTAACATCAACCCACATCCTTTTCACACCCATTACCTTCTTCTTGTCTTCTGCCTTCACATGCTCTATCCATCCAGCTCTAACCAAGTCATCTGTCAAGCTACTTGTGAAATCAACTGCAGCTTGTAGGGTCGTGGGCCTGGAAGATCGAACCATGCCTCTGACCCTGGGGTGTAATCCCCAGATGAAACGGGCTACACCTTTGGCTTCTGGTGTCACTAGATGTGGCACCAGTCGAGACAGACCTAGAAAACGGTTGATGTACTTTGTGTAGTTTGGGCCTTTCATTTCCCAGCTCAGAAATTTAGATTCTAGCTTCTCAAGCTGATTGATTGGGCAGTATTTATTGGTCATTAGCTCTCTAAATTCGGGCCAGTTCATTCTTCCAACAGGATTCCTTCCACGAGGTTAAACAATAGTTCTCCACCACTCTAGTGTTGATCCCTTGAGTGATTGAGAAGCAAACCTTACCATGTGCTCAAGTTTGCACTCGCTGATGTCCAGCACAGCTTCTATCTCATACAGCCATCGGTAGGTCTCAATCACACCCTCAGTGCCATAGAAGTCCTTTTGTTTGCACGCCATAAAGGTTTTGTAGGAACACCCATTCCTTATCTCCTTGGTGTCATCATTGTTGGCTTTGTCATTCCCGGGTCCACCGTTCCCGGTTGCATTACCCCGATCAGCGTTGATCTGGGCAATGATGGTTGGAATGGCATTTGCAATTTGTTGCGCCACCAAGTTGGCAATCCTTTCCTCGTTTTTCAAGTTGACGTTCTCTCCACGTGGAGCTTCTGGTTGAGTAGGTGCTTCGTTTTCATTCTGGTTCCTAGCTTCTTCCTTTCTTCCCCTAGTTGCTCCTCTTCTTCCAATACGAACTCCTCGTCTCGGTGGCATTCTGGTGTCATCATAGACAAATCTGTTTAGCATTTCATAAATTAGTTTCAAGTATCTCATAACAACCGATTTTACTCCTACTAGCCACTAAACCCGGGACATAAAGGTTTTATTCCACATTTCATGACATTCAAAGATGCTTCATTCAATTAATGGGATAAATTATATCACAAGACAACATAAATTAACTCATGTCACATAACATCACATACTTTCATTCAAAATCATCCTGCAAAAGTTAGTATCATAAGCAAAAGTCCATAAATTGATAAATGCAACCACAACCAAACATACTAGTAAAAGCATCATAGTTTCACAAATTGGAAGGTGCCATTACCTCCATAATAATAATAGTGTCTGAAACAGATAAAATAGTTTCTCAAATAGTTCAATAGTTTCTTGCACACATTCAGATGTTTCCCACATCATCACTGCTACTTCTTCTTCAGCCATCACTACAAGAAAATGAAGATAATGCAACCCTGTTTAAAAGTTGCATTAGGTCTTAAAAAGGTTACATTAGGCTTTATGCAACCTTTTATCTAGAGCTGCATTAGATGAAGTTACATTAGACCTAATGCAACTTTTATATTAGATAAAGCAATTTTTTTTAAAAGAGTTGCATTTACTATTCAAATGCAACTTTTAATATGCAACTGTTTTTACAAGCTTATGCAACTTTTTTTTAACTTTTAAATGCAACATGTCTAACTCACAAATGCAACCTTTGTTGCCTCAAATGCAACATTTGCTAAACTATAATGCAACCTTTGTTACATTCAAATGTAACTGTTATTATATTTTTAGTATAAAAGAGCAACCTTTTTTTACATTAAATGCAACATTTTTTAAGAATTTAGCTACAACAAATGCAACCTTATTTGCAAGCAAATGCAACTTTATAGCTCGTTATTTGAAATACTAAATTTTCTATTAATATGCAATGGTATTTCAATTACACCAACATAATAATAACATAAATATAATAGATAATTGTATATCATAACTTAACACATGTCTAATCTCAAAATAACAACATAATCAAAATAAGTTTGTCAATTACAATTATAAAAAATAACAAACACCTTCTACTCATCTCTTAGATCTTGAAGGATTTCAGTAGGTAGTTTTTCCATAATATCCCGCATTGTTGCTTCAAAGTTTGCTCATTGGATGTCAAAATCTTTCCGCATACCTTCTATCTCAGTTTTTTTCCTTTGATGGTCCTCTTCAATTTCTTTTCGTATTTCAAGCAAATGTGTTTTTTCAACTTCAAGGCTCGCTTTAAATGATTCCATAAGCCCCCCCGGGATCATGTATTGTTCCTCACCACCATCCATTTTTTTCACCATTTTCTTTGTAACACCTTTGCCATAAAGTCGAAGATAGCCATCGTGCTCCTTGTTCATTACAATCGTAAAAGGATCAACCAAAGCACTTCCATCTTCTAGTGGTCTGTAGTTCTTCATTTGTTCCTTCAAAACACAAGAGAAAATATTGTAGTAATACAACAGTAAACAAGCCAAGCAATAAATACCAAAAGAAGATGTAGTGAAACATATCATATACATCTTGAATCTTATTTATTTGAATATAAGAAGCATTAACAAATAAATTATGAAGTCTTGATAAATAAATTAAACTCACTAGCATACAAAATGATACTCACAATGACATATAGATGATATGCAGCTAAAAAAAATTATATGATAGCATTTATACATCATATTTTGTTATTTATTTATGTTTTTTGCCAGCATTAACAAATGAATTCTAATTTAGTTTGAAAGTAGTTCAACAAAATCATAAGTATTCCCTATTTAGCTTCAATTACTTCTCAATGAAACAAATATCCAAACTTATGAAAAAAAAACCCATAAAATAAAGTAGAACCCACTTCAATTGACTCCATGATTGGCAAAACAAGATCATAAGTTTACCTCTCAAGAAACCCTTTTGCAAGAACCCACCTTAATGAAAATAATCACATCAAGAACCGCAATGTGGAAGAACTTTACAGATTTGATTAAAAACTTCATGAAACTAAAGTAGGTTCGGGTCAGAATAGATACATAAAATGTAAGGCCCCGTTCCCGGAACACTCACAGTTGGACAATCATCGCACATAATGTTTCAAAATCACATCAAAATTTATTAAAAACACTGCAGTGGAATAATTTAACGAAACCATTTCGTATATTAGTAATTACTGTTTACAACATTAGTAAATTACAAATCATCGTTAGGTTTCGTCACTACACAAAACATCATTGTTCATAAAATGGATGCCAGTCAAAAATCTTTGCCAAGTAGCTCCACCCCGTGCCATCCTCAGCAACCATTACCTGCCAACTGAAAATGCATAAAAGTCAGCGTTGCTGAGTGAGTTCTAGTTTCATAATAGAAATACTTTACTTTCGTTTAGGAAACCTTTCTTTACTTTCATTCGCGATCATACATTATACGTACATACAGATAATATTTATTATTATCTTTCATCATCATTCGTTATCGTACGTCATTCGTTCATTCATCACTATCTTTCACTTTCATTCGGATCAATGCCATGTGCTATACCCCGAACATTGTGCATGAAGCTGGTTACTGGCCTGAAGTCTATAAATAGACTCCTAACATTGTGCACGAAGCTGACTCCAGTACCTGGGGCAAGCGACAAGGGTCCCATACGTTTGGACAATCACAAGGATTAGACCCCCATGTGCATCCTTCTGGGTTAGCTAAACCGCACACAATTGAGCTAACACCCTTCATTGGGTGTGAACCTCCTTACATTTGCTTGCAAGACTCTTCTTTCATTCTTTACGTTCCACTTTTCATTAACGTTAACTTCCGCTTTCATTATATATATACTTTACATTTATTAACATAATCACACCACGTAAAGCCACAGAAAATACATAATAGGGAACATAAAGAAAACAGGCCACAACCATGCATAAAAACATCGCATAATCATCAGATATCAACCCCGGAAGCATCCCAAGTCATAGCCTAAAAGTCCTTTTCCCGAAAATTTCAGAAAATTTTTCTAAGTCTTAGGCGAATGAGCATTATGCAGGCGCACGAGCACTATGCGGGCGCATGAATACTTAGGCGCATGGGCGACTCAGCCGCATGGGCACTATTTGGGCGCATGGCCAACACTTAGGCGCTTCGATAACTTTCTAGGCGCATGGGTACTATGCAGGCGCATGAGCCTGGTTTAGGCGCATGAGCACTTGGGCGTTTTAGCAGACCTAGACGCATGGGCATACTTAGGCTCCTTGACATATCCCAGGCGCATGGGCACTATTTGTGTGCATGAACCTTGGGCGTTTGGGTACTGTTTGGGTGCATGATCTCAGGTGCATGGGCACTTAGGCGCATGTCCAACTACTTTTCTAACTACCATCATTTTCAGACCTCAAAATCATCAATCTAACCTGTTCTAGCCTAGTTTCTAGCATACTAAGCATCAAACAAGCATAAAACATGCACATAACCATAAACCATCTCGAACATACACCCATCCACAATAGGGCGCACACACATATACGTACGGGTACACACCCAAACTTTATAAAAACGTTTAAACATACATTTCCAGCCCTAAATCAGTTAAAACATGTAAAAACGGGGATTTAGAACTCACCTCTTGCAACTTCCGAGTAAGTCTTCCTTCAAACTCGAATGCTTATGAGTTCAAACACCTAAAAACACCAAAACACACAACCGAACACACACACAAGCACATAAGCACATACCCGAAGCTGAAATGCGGCCAAGAACACCCCATAAACCAAAAAACTAACCTGAATTCCGACTTCTTCTTCTTCCTCTCTCTAAAACCAAAGAGAATTCTGCTCTTTCTCTCACTAAAAATCAACAGGAAGATGGTACAGGGGTCATGGGCGGCCATGACCACCTTTTTGAACATATTAATATAAAACTTTGTCCCTTTTACCATTTTAACCCCTCAACTTGGGTTATTTTGCTATTCTTTCTTTTTCTTCACATTTCTCTTCTTTTAAAATTTTCGGGTGTTACAAGTCCACCCCCCTTATATAGGTTTCGTCCCTGAAACCTGTCATGCCTCGACCAACTGAGGATAATGCTGTCTCATCTCCACCTCAGATTCCCATGTAGACTCGGATCCCTTTCTATGCTTCCACTGTACTCGCACCAAGGGAACCACTTTATTCCTTAGCCTCTTCTCTTTCCTGTCAATGATAACCACTGGTTGCTCCACGTAATTGAGCCGTTCGTCTTCCTTAATGTCTTCTAGTGGTACCACCATATCCTCATCAGCTAAGCACTTCCTCAGATGAGATACATGGGATGTTGGATGAATTCCACTTAACTCATCGGGCAACTCCAATCTATAGGCCATCTCTCCTACTCGAGCAATGATTCGGAAAGGCCCTATATACCTCGGACTCAACTTGCCCCGCTTTCTAAACCAAATGATATCCTTCCAAGGTGAAACCCTCAACATAACTTTATCACCCACCTTGAATTCAATCGGTCTACGTCTCTTATCGGCATACGACTTTTGTCTATCTTTGGCTGCCTTCATAAAGGCTTTGATCTTTTCTAGTTTCTCAGTCGTGGCTTCGATCACCTCAATGCTTCCTAACTCCTTCTGACCGATGTCACCCCAACATACGGGTGTCCTACACCTTTTACAGTATAGCATCTCATAGGGTGGCATACCAATGCTGGCATGATAACTGTTGTTGTATGAGAATTCAGCTAACGGTAAGTGTTCGTCCCAACTTCTTCCAAAGTCAATTACGCATGCCCGAAGCATATCCTCAAGCGTCTGAATAGTTCTTTCTGATTGACCATCCGTTTAAGGATGATAAGCCATACTGATATGTAAACTCGTCCCCATCGTATCCTGGAATCTCTTCCAGAACTTGAATGTAAACCGAGTGTCACGGTCAGACACAATAGACACCGGTACACCATGACGAGTCACAATCTCCTTGATGAACAGATCCGCTAACCTCTCGGAGGAATACGTTTCACGGATCGGTAGAAAGTGAGCACTCTTCGTCAGACGGTAGACTATCACCCATATGGCATCATACCCCCTTGTCGTTCGCGGTAGCTTCGTAATAAAATCCATGGTGATATGCTCCCACTTCCACTCGGGTATATCCAAAGGTTGGATCTTCCCGTATGGCTTCTGATGCTCCGCCTTCACTTGCAAACAAGTAAGGCACTTACTCACGTACTCCGCCACGTCTCGCTTCATACCAGGCCACCAATAATCTTTCTTCATGTCATGATACATCTTTGTAGCACCGGGATGAATGGAGTATCGAGTCATATGAGCTTCATCCATGATCTTTGCACGTAAATCTCCGTAATGAGGAATCCACATTCGCCCAAATCGGGTTCTAACACCAAGAGTGTTTTCACCCAATTCCTTGACTAGACCCCTCATCCTTTCGGATTTAAGACAATCTTCTTTCAACGACTCGTCTTGAAACTCCTTGACCTGCTTCATCACATCGGAGGTCATAATCAATTGATAAGCCTTCACCCGGATCGGTTCAGGCCTCTCCTTTTGGCTAAGGGCATCCGCCACTACGTTGGCTTTGCCCGGATGGTAATGGATCTCACAATCATAATCCTTAATGAGCTCCAACCATCGCCTCTGCCTCATATTCAAATCCTTCTGCTCGAAGAAGTACTTCAAGCTCTTGTGGTCGGTGAAGATAGTGCACTTCGTCCCATATAAATAGTGCCTCCAAATCTTCAATGCGAAGACCACAGCCGCCAACTCCAAGTCATGAGTAGGGTAATTAACCTCATGAACTTTCAGCTGTCGGGATGCGTAGGCTATAACCTTCCCTCGCTGCATCAACACGCAACCCATCCCCAAATAAGAAGCATCTAAATAAACCACCAAATCTTCGCTTCCTTCGGGTAATGACAAGACTGGAGCTTGCGTCAACCTAGCTTTCAACTCCTCAAAAGCCTTTTCTTGCTCTTGACCCCATACGAATTTCACGTCCTTACGGGTCAACTTTGTCGACGAAGAAGCTATCTTGGAGAAGTCTTGGATGAATCTTCTATAATAGCCCGCCAATCCCAGGAAACTACGGATCTCGGATGGCGTTTTTGGAGACTTCCATTGCATCATAGCTTCTACTTTTGCTGGGTCGACCATGATCCCTTCGGAATTTACTACATGACCCAAAAACTGAACTTCGCGAAACCAGAACGCGCACTTGGAGAACTTGGCATATAACTTTTCTTTTCTAAGCACCTCCAATACTTCTCGAATGTGAGCGGCATGCTCCTCCTCGCTCCTCGAATAAATCAGAATATCGTCTATAAACACAATCACTGATTTATCCAACATCGGCCGGCACACTCGATTCATCAAATCCATAAAAGCAGGCGCGTTAGTTAAGCCAAAAGACATAACGAGAAACTCGTAGTGTCCATAACGCGTACGAAAAGCTGTTTTAGGAATATCCTACTCCTTCACCTTCAGCTGATGATAACCCGATCGAAGATCGATTCTCAAAAACCAACTGGCACCTTGCAGCTGATCAAACAAGTCGTCGATCCTGGGTAAAGGATATCGGTTCTTCACCGTCAACTTGTTCAACTCACGGTAGTTGATGCACATCCTCATGCTACTGTCTTTCTTCTTTACAAACAAGACCGGAGCACCCCAGGGAGAGATACTCGGTCGAATGAACCCTTTATCCAACAGTTCTTGCAATTGAACCATAAGTTCCTTCATCTCTGTTGGAGCCAGTCGATACGGTGCCTTAGCGACAGGCTGAGCACCGGGTATCAAATCAATCTGGAACTCGATCTCACGGTCCGGTGGCACACCTGGTAAGTCTTCCGGAAACACATCGGGAAAATCACACACAACCGGTACATCGGACAATTGTGGTGTTGACGTGTCCACGTCCTTCACATAAGCCAGGTAGGCGCCACATCCACGTCTCATATACTTTCCTACCACCGCCATCGAAATTATCTTCGAAACCGTAGTAACTCGATCACCGTAGATCGTCACCGAACTCCCGTTAGGCGCTGTCACTCGGATCATCTTCTTGCGACACACGATATTTGCTTCATAGGCCGCTAACCAGTCCATCCCTAGGACTACATCAAACCCGCCTAAGGTCATCACAAACAGTCTAGCAGGAAACTTATGACCTTCTAGTTCTATGTCACAGCCTTCTATCATATTAGAAATCCTGGTAGACTTACCTACAGAAGTTTCTACATCGAAGGGCTCATCAATACTTCTACTTCTATTGGGCAAATTAGCACAGAAAGTAGCAGAAATAAAACTCCTACTAGCACCAGAATCAAATAACACAGAAGCAAGACTTTGGTTTACTAGAAACGTACCTGACACAACATCGGGGTCCGTCCTAGCCTCCTCCCGGGTCATCGTAAAAGCTCTGGCACTCGGCTTTTGCCCTTCAGTTCCGGTCGTCTTCCTTGCTCCGGAACTCTCCGCCCTCGGCTTCTTACAATCCCTGCTCAAATGACCCTCTCCGCCACAGTTAAAACACCTCATCACCCCACAATTCTTTGCTATGTGACCAGGCTTCCCACACTTGAAGCAGACGTTCGATCCCCATCTGCACTCTCCAGTATGTTCCCTTCCGCACTTACCACACCTCTTTGCTCCTGCCCCGGGTGTGGCTGCACGCCGGTCATCCACCCTTGCAACCCTGTTATTTGGAGCGACACCACCGCGTCCAAACCTCTTCCCATTCCAGTTTCGATCACCACCACCACTTTTCTTACTCACTTCAACCACAGCCACCTCCCGTTTATCGTACAACCTTCCCGCCAGATCAACCACCGACCTAAACGTGCTCGACCGGGCGGCAATCATGTGCCTGCGAATATCCACCGGCAAACCCTGAATGTACCTCTTTATCTTTCGTGACACAGGTGTCACCTGATCTGGTACCAGTCGTGCCATCTCATTGAACTTGGTGGTGTACAGTTGGTGCGTCATGGTTCCCGCCTCCAGCTGTAGGAACTCTCTCTCAATCTTGTCAAGTTCCCTATGAGGACAGAACTCCTCAATCTCCAGCTTCTTCAGTTCATCCCACTTCATTCTTCCAATTGCCCTGCTACCCTCGGCTTGGACAATATTGTCCCACCAGCATAAAGCCGAGTCCACAAATGAGTGGGTAGCAAACTTCACCTTCTGGTCCTCCCTTCACTCACTGATATCGAGTACAGCTTCCATTTCTCTCACCCATCGATGGGCAGCAGCAGCGTTTCCATTGCCATCAAAAGTCGGGGGCTTGCATCTCTGGAATGCCCCATAAGTACTGCCCCGAGCTGTTTCTGGCACTGTTTCTTCCTCCTCCTCATCACTTGGGACAACCGTCTCAGTCTCCCACTGCCCCGCTTCTCCCGTGGTCTTCTCTTTCTCCTTCTTCTCATCCTCCCTTACAGCTCTTATCACTTCAACCACCACAGACGGCAGGATCGTTTGCATGACCTGGTGAACCTCCTCGACAACAGCCTCTTTCACTGAGGCTCTTAGATTAGCACTCTCATCACCACCTTCCTGGTGATGAGTCTTGGGCTCTTCAGGTGTCCTTTCTGCAGCCTTAGCACCACCTTTTGTGGCACGCGGTCCAGCACCACGTCCACCACGACCTCCTCCTCTCGAAGCCTTCGAAGATCTACCACCTGCCATCCTCTAACACACTATAAGATCCAAACACCAACACGGTCATTCAAGGTAATAGCTCAGCTTATGTCAATTATAGTAAGTCCCTAATTACAGTGGCCAGTTGTGATAAGCCACTCAGTTTACTCTTCATACCCCAAGCATTTTCTATCCTGACTACATCAGTATTTAAATATACTAAAAACACATGAATCAGATAGCATGCGCACATAACACCAGTTAACATTAAAGAAAATACCTGAAGGCACGTAGCTACTTGGGCTGGCATCCTTCCCTTTGTCCCATTTTCAGTTTAGGTTTAGGTTTATTTGGAAAATATTTACCCATTTCTTTTAAACTTTGGCTCTTATACCAACTTGTAAGCCCCGTTCCCGGAACACTCACAGTTGGACAATCATCGCACATAATGTTTCAAAATCACATCAAAATTTATTAAAAACACTGCAGCGGAATAATTTAACGAAACCATTTCATATATTAGTAATTACTGTTTACAACATTAGTATATTGCAAATCATCGTTAGGTTTCGTCACTACACAAAACATCATTGTTCAAAAAATGGATGCCAGACAAAAATCTTTGCCAAGTAGCTCCACCCCGTGCCATCCTTAGCAACCATTACCTGCCAACTGAAAATGCTTAAAAGTCAGCGTTGCTGAGTGAGTTCTAGTTTCATAATAGAAATACTTTACTTTCGTTTAGAAAACCTTTCTTTACTTTCATTCACGATCATACATCATACGTACATACACATAATATTTATTATTATCTTTCATCATCATTCGTTATCGTACGTCATTCGTTCATTCATCATTATCTTTCACTTTCATCCGGACCAATGCCATGTGCTATACCCCGAACATTATGCATGAAGCTGGTTACTGGCCTGAAGTCTATAAATAGACTCCTAACATTGTGCACGAAGCTGACTCCCGTACCTGGGGCAAGCGACAAGGGTCCTATACGTTTGGTCAATCACAAGGATTAGACCCCCGTGTGCATCCTTCTTGGTTAGCTAAACCGCACACAGTTGAGCTAACACCCTTCATTGGGTGTGAACCTCCTTATGTTTGCTTGCAAGACTCTTCTTTCATTCTTTACGTTCCACTTTTCATTAACATTAACTTCCGCTTTCATTATATATATACTTTACATTTATTAACATAATCACACCACGTAAAGCCACAGAAAATACATAATAGGGAACATAAAGAAAACAGGCCACAACCATGCATAAAAACATCGTATAATCATCAGATATCAACCCCGGAAGCATCCCAAGTCATAGCCTAAAAGTCCTTCTTTCCCCGAAAATTTCAAAAAATTTTCTAAGTCTTAGGCGCACGAGCACTATGCGGGCGCTTGAATACTTAGGCGCATGGGCGACTCAGGCGCATGGGCACTATTTGGGCGCATGGTCAACACTTTGGCGGCCGGACAACTTTCTAGGCGCATGGGTACTATGCAGGCGCATGAGCCTGGTTTAGGCGCATGGGCACTTGGGCGTTTTAGCAGACGTAGACGCATGGGCATACTTAGGCTCCTGGACATATCCTAGGCGCATGGGCACTATTTGTGTGCATGAACCTTGGGCGTTTGGGTACTGTTTGGGCGCATGATCTCATGCGCATGGGCAATTAGGCGCATGGCCAACTACTTTTCTAACTACCATCATTTTCAGACCTCAAAATCATCAATCTAACCTATTCTAGCCTACTTTCTAGCATACTAAGCATCAAACAAGCATAAAACATGCACATAACCATAAACCATCCCGAACATACACCCACCCACAACAGGGCACACACACATATACATACGGGTATATACCCAAACTTTATAAAAACGTTTAAACATGCATTTCCAGCCCCAAATTTGTTAAAACATCTAAAAACGGGGATCTAGAACTCACCTGTTGCAACTTCCGAGTAAGACTTCCTTCAAACCCGAATGCTTATGAGTTCAGACACCTAAAAACACCAAAACACACAACCGAACACACACACAAGCACATAAGCACATACCCGAAGCTGAAATGCGGCCAAGAACACCCCATAAACCAGAAAACTAACCTGAATTCCGACTTCTTCTTCTTCCTCTCTCTAAAACCGAAGAGAATTCTGCTCTTTCTCTCACTAAAAATTGACAGGAAGATGGTACAGGGGTTATGGGCGGCCATGACCACCTTTTTGAACATATTAATATAAAACTTTGTCCCTTGTACCATTTTAACCCCTCAACTTGAGTTATTTTGCTATTCTTTCTTTTTCTTCATATTTCTCTTCTTTTAAAATTTCCGGGTGTTACATAAAACAACAGCAATATAAAATGAAACCAACATTAAAATATAGCATGAAACTAACAGCAAAATAATAGTCTCCAAACAGCAACAAATTAGCATGAAAACTTCAATAAAACGACATTAAAATAGTAACCAAATAGCATGAAAGTAATAGCTAAACAGCAGCAGAATAATAGTCTTCATACCAGCAGCAAAACAACATAAAAACATCAACAAAACAACATAAAAACAGCAGCAAAATAACAGCAAAACAGCTTGAAACCAACATGAAATCAGCATATGACAGCAGCAAAACAGCAGCAAAACAGAAAAAAAAAAAGTAGCAAAACAGCATAATTTAAGCATTTGGTGGATCAATTTTAGGCATTTTTTTCTATTCGTATTAGAACAACATATAGGGTTCTATTTTGTGACTCTTTTGAAAACACTAGAAGGATGCTAGGGTCGATACCATCTCAAAAATTCCACTGCTAATAACAATAGTTCCACACCCGTAGCAGTATATATAAGCAAGTATAACTAGGTTCATAAGCCAACCACATTCCAACATTTAGACACAATATATGCTTAACTGAACTTAAACATATCAAAAACATCTTTAAAATATACTATTACTCCAAATTTCCAGAAAAGAAAAGAGCTACACTTAATCTTCTTGATGCCAAATCTACTTCATCAAATGTATGTTATGTATAATGCAACTAAATCACAACATTTTCTTTTTGAGAGAACATTACTATATTTAACTTGTTATGAAATTGACATGATTATCCTTTTTTGTAATTTCCTAATTTTGCAGTAACTGAAAATTTCAAAGATGATTGTTTGAACAAAACAAAAGCAAAGGCAAATACTGATTATTCATAGATGACAATTAAAGGAGCATAAACAAAGCTTTTTGATAACAAAGATTGTGAACAAAACAAAAATAAAGGCTCAAGAGGTTATAATGAGAGCATATGAGTATTCCTATGTGTGATCTATAACAAAGATGTTATTGACCCTAAATAAAAGAATCTCTTGTAATTTGCTATTATATTAATTGATTACATACATAATGGTTATTTAATTAATATTTTTTTGAAGTAAGCATGCACATAGACTAGGGTATCATTGAAGTGGTTAAGCCTAGGCGCCTAGCGTGAGGAACGCGTGGTTATTCACACTATAAGTGAGGTTGATATACTAGTTTCAAGCAATAATAAAGACGAACATAGCACAAATATGAATCAGTCAAATTTAGATATTTGATAGTAAAATTCAAATTGTTCATGTAAATTTATAATTAAGCAAGTGAGAGGTATGACATATTTTGAGCAAACATGTGAAGTGCCGTGTTAACATATCAATCGTAGTATAAACCTTTCGCCCAACTCGTTAGATTTTATTACACACATACATGATACTTCATACAAAATTCTCAAAAAGAAAAGCTAGAAAGAACTTACAATTTTTCTTGCAGTGTCATCATATGTATCAAGATATGCACGTCCTTCGGTCCTTTTAAGTGTACGTTCAAACAATTGCGTTAAAGTAGGTAACTTGTTGTTTGGGTCATCATTTTTCTACATTCATGATAACATACATAAATAGATAAAATTAGCATTTTGAACCATACGAAACCACAAATCACGAGCAACAACAGAAATCCTCCCATCTCTTCATGAATCCTAGCAAAGCTTTTTGGACCAGCTGTATGCATATTTTGTTGTGACATGCGTATTTCCTTAGCCCTCAAACAACGTTTCTGATTAATACACATTAAAATAAATCATAAAGATAATAGGAAACTCTAAATGGAAAATACTACTAATAAATAAATTGTCAAGAAAATTACCGTCACATCTTTGTTATTCCATAACCTCAACAACTGTGAAAAATCATCTTGTGTAAAATTCTTAGGTCGGTTCTTCCATCTTGTTTTGTTGTCCTTATGTGGATAGAAGTATTTTTTCTTAAACTGACATTTATGTACCTTATACAACTGTCCAATACTCTTTAAAACCCAAGTTTTAGCATCTTGAGGCGCATCGTATTTTTCCTTCAAAAAAGTAAGAATTTAGTTAAAAATGGCATATAACAAATAAAGAAACAAAACTACTTATAATCTTACCAAGATATATTCCCATATTTTATCTTTATGTGACACCTTCTTCCATGAAGTATGGATTAATGAGGCATAAGAATGGTTACGAGCGATTGTACCCAAAAATCGAGAGAATTTTCCAACTACGTCCTTCTCCTTTGTTACCGGTCCAACAGGTTGTCCAAACTCATTACATACAATGATTATTCGCTCGTCGACTTTCTATGTGTGCATAGCATGCATCATCGTTGGTCCTCTTTTATTGATTTTTGAATCTGAACTCAAGTATACATTAATATATATACATATATAAATAACTCTTAACAAGATGAAAATATGGAATAAGTAGTTAAAGTGAACCTATTGCTTTTTCTAATTCAGGACAATGTAATTGATCTTGAACTAGTGCATCATCCTCGCATTCTAGATCATTTTGGCTATCGTTCCTTTGTATCTCATCATCATTATTTGCAAATGCATAAAGGTCCATGTCTTCATATTCATCATCTTGGTCAGCATAATCGTGTAAATACAACACTGTCAATAAATATAATTACAAAAAACAACAAAAAAATAAACTAGTTTTATCACTAAACATAAGTACCTTGATTTCTCACTATATGCCCTTTATTCCCATCATCCTCCAAACATGTTGGTTCCATGTTTACATCATTAACATCTAAAAGCATATATAAGTAAATTAATATTTCAATTAAGTAGTTGTATTACTAACTTTGTATAACATTTTAAATAAATGAACTTTAAGAATGTGAAAATGATACCTTGAAATATGTCATCATCCTCGTCATCATCCTCATCAACAAGAACCAAACCTTTATTTAATCCGCGTTTAGTATAAGTAGGTTTTGTCAAATTTTGCTTGAATACCCCTGTTTGCCTTGTCCCTTTGTTACTTGAAATTAATTCTCCCATGGTAAGTGTTGATTTAGAAGGATTCTTTTTTGTTGTCTCTGAATCCGAGACCTTTGAAGCGATCACTCGACATTTCTTTTCTAAATTAAAAATTTTGTTCATGGACATTGGTGTTACATATTGTTGACGATGTTGCTATATCAAATATAAATTTTGTTAGAACATAAATATATACAAATAAAAATAATAGATATCCTTATTACTTTTTTTGCTACATCAACACTTCGAGCAACCTCTAGATAATCTTCGTCACTATCCTCGTCCATTTCATGAATAAAGTCTACATCACTGGCTTTGGAATTTGCTGTGTTCACCTTTTTTTTCTTTGTTCTTTTACTTTCTACCAAACTTGTCAATGACTTTGCAATATTTTTAATTCCCAAAACACGTGGTCTTTCTTGATTTTCTTGAACCCTCAATAGTTTATCTTTTTCATAATCATTTAGTTGTCCTTTGTTTGCCATTATATCTGTTAAACATACAATTGAGCAGTTTATCAGCAAGATAGAGTAAATGATAACAACAATAACAATAATAAGATTGTTCAACACAATGGCAATCCCTACAATTATGGATGGCAATGGATCGAGTATGGAACGAGCATTGATAATTACAATCCCATACCTATATGTACATGTTAACCTATTTTTTAAAACTCTAAAACAAATACACACATACAACACTAATCAAGTTATTTGAAACACAAAATAAGTACACATACAGATGACAACTAAATTTACTAGAGTCATTGTAACACTAATCAAGTACCAAATTAGTCTTTCAAAACAAACCAACTCATTACAACACTAATCAAGAACAAAATTCAAAAACCAAATCAAAGTACCAGATGACAGTATCTAAGTCTACGGAAAGAACCACCAGATGGTAGCAACTACATTCTCAACCATCACTGGATCATCGCAACTAAATTCTCAAAATGAGTTATCAAACCAACACAACTAAATTAACAATTTCAGGAACCAAATCGCCAATCTATTGCAGCACAGATCAACTTATTTCATTTTACCAATAATGAAGAAATCCATACAAGAAAGTAACAAATTTTACCTAAGCAATTCAGTTTTGTACTTGATTAGAGATTAGGACTTGATAATAAATAAGCAAGATTACTTGAATATGATCAACTTATTTCATCAAGATTATGAAATTCAAAAACAGATCAAACCTACTAATCTCAAGAATAATATGTCAGGCCAAAAATTGGAGTAACTTATTCGAATTTCATTATGCGATTATCAGGTATAATCTTGCTTATGGGACATGAAGATTGCATCAAATTTAATCAATAGAACACTGAAATCCAGAAACTACACGTCTACAATTGAAATTCGAATGAGTAAAACTTAAACTTCAAGCAAATTAACATAAACCTTAAATACCCTAAGATGAAAATTAAGATCAGTATCCCTACAGTACCATAAATCTCATAATAAATTGCCAAAAAGATCAAAATAAAGTCAAACTATAATTGCAAATTAGAACTACAACAATACGTTAATTAGAATATAATTGTCGAAGAACTATTCATGAGCGTACCTTTGAAAGATAAATAAACTCAGTTCTGTGCAGACAATTTGTTTGATCATTTTCATCTAAATTCGTGCATCGTAAATCAAAAGAAAGAGTCAAGTTAAAATTAGGGATCAAGTTTACTTACAATTAAGCACTCATGCACCTGCACTCTCTCTACTCCTTCACGTGAACTCTCTCTACTCCACCGAATAATGATTCGTGACTTGAACACGGAGGAAAATTGATTATTAAAGATTGGCTTTCAAATAATCAAATTGGGGGAAACTTGAACAGGGAGGAAATTGTGGGTTGGTTTAGTCGATGCAATCTCCAAATAGGGAGAAACTTGCCTTTCTAAAACAAATTGGGGGAAACTTTCTAGAATTTTAGTGAAAACTGAATTTAAGAGGGAAATCAAAATATATATAAAAATTTCAGGGAAGAAGTAATGAAAAACTAAATAAATTACTCTTAGTCAAAATATATAAAAAATTAAATTCAAATAAAATAAAATGTTTCATATTTTAATTCTTTTAAAATATACTAGCTCTTTAATAAATAAGAACAATTTTTTTAATAAACTTACAAAATAAACAACTATAAGTATATATACGTTTATTATTCTGGTAAATTAGGATTAATCTACATCACCGACTGTTGTTTTGTAACACCCGGAAATTTTAAAAGAAGAGAAAAAGTGAAGGAAAAAAAAAGAAAAGCAAAATAACCCAAGTTGAAGGGTTAAAGTTGTGCAAGGTGCAAACTTTATTATTAAGTTGTTCAAAAAGGTGGCATGGCCGCCCACCCCTATTGCACATCATCTTTCCATCGGATTTCTAGAGAGAGAAAGAGCAGAATTCTCTTCGGTTTTAGAGAGAGAAAGAAGAAGAGGCTGAATTCAGGTTAGTTTACTGATTTTTAGGGTGTTCTTGGCTGATTTTCAGCTTCGGGTATGTGCCATGTGCTTGTATGTGTGTTCGGTTATGTGTTTTGGTGTTTTTAGGTGTTTGAACTCATAAGCATTCGGGTTTGAAGGAAGTCTTACTCGGAAGTTGCAAGAGGTGAGTTCCAGATCCCCGTTTTTACATGTTTTAACTGATTTGGGGCTGGAAATGCATGCTTAATCGATTTTATGAAATTTGGGTGTGTACCCGTATGTATATGTGTGTGCCCTATTGTGGGTGGGTATATGTTCGGGATAATTTATGATTTTGTACATGTTTTATGCTTGTTTGATGCTTAGTATGCTAGAAACTAGGCTAGAACAGGTTAGATTGATGATTTGAGGTCTGAAATTGATGTTAGTTAAAGTAGTTGGCCATGCGCCTAAATGCCTATGCGCCTGAGATCATGCGTCCAAACAGCACCCAAATGCCCAAGGTTCATGCGCCCAAATAGTGCCCATGCGCCTAGGATTATGCCCAGGAGCCTAAGTGCCCATGCGCCTAAACCAGGCTCATGCGCCTGCATAGTACCCATGCGCCTAGAAAGTTGTCCAGACGCCTAAGTGTTGGCCATTTGCCCAAATAGTGCCCATGCGCCTGAGTCGCCCATGCGCCTAAGTATTCATGCGCCCGCATAGTGCTCGTGCACCTAAGACTTAGAAAATTTTTCTGAAATTTTTGGGAAAGAGAGACTTTTAGGCTATGACTTGGGTTGTTCCCAGGGATGATATGTGATGATTAGATGTTGATTTTATGGCCTGTTCTCTTTATGTTCCTATTATATATTTCTCCGTGGCCTTACGTGGTGTGATTATGTTAATGGATGAGAAGTATTATCTTAACGAAGCGGAATGTCTAAGATAATGAAAGTGGAACATAATGAATGAACGAATGAAAGTCTAGCAAGCAAAATGTAAGGAGGTTCACAACTGCTTGAGAGTTGTCAGCTCAACTGTGTGTCATACAGCATGTGATCTTGGCTGCCCCATGAGGGATTCACACATAGGGGGATCAATTTCGGTGATTGTTCCATACGTGCGAAACGGGGTCCTTGTCACTAAACCCTAGATTAGTTGGCTACGTGCCAAAGAGGGGGGTTTAGTATATGACAGGACCTAGATAGAAGTGAAAGATAATGTAACGTGCGAAATGTACGAAACGTGCGATAAGTACGAAAAGAACGATGACGGAAGATAATAATGCTATTATCTATGTGTATGTATAATGTGTGATCATGTGCAAAAGTATGAAAATGTTTTAACGAATGGAAGGTTATATAAATGTTTTTATAAAACTAGAACTCACTCAGCAACGCTGACTTTTATGCATTTTCAGTTGGCAGGTAATGGTTGCGGAGGATGGCACGGGGTGGAGCTACTTGGCAAAGATTTTTGACTGGCATCCATTTTGTGTAACGATGATGTTTTGTGTAGTGACGAAAGCAAATGATGATTTGAAATGTAATGATGATGTAAACAGTAATTGTTAATATATGAAATGGTTTCGTTAAAATTTTTCCACTGCAAATGTTACATAGATTTTATGTGATTTTGAGGTAATATGTGCGATGATTGTGCAACTGTGAGCGTCCCGGGAACGGGGCCTTACAAGTTGGTATCAGAGCCATAGTTTAAGAGAAATGGGTAAATATTTTCCAATAAACCTAAACTTAAACTGAAAATGGGACAAATGGGAGGATGCCAGCCCAAGTAGCTACGTGTCATCAGGTATTTTCTTTAATGTTAACCGGTATTATGTGCGCATGCTATCTGATTTATGTGCTCTTAGTAAATTTGAATACTGAAGTAGTCAGGATAGGAAATGCTTGGGGTATGAAGAGTAAAGTAAGTGGCTAATCACAACTAGCCACTGTAATTAGGGACTTACTATACTTGACATAAACTGAGCTATTACCTTGAATGACTGTGTTGGTGTTTGGATCTTATAGTGTGTTAGAGGATGGCTGGTGGTAGATCTTCGAAGGGTTCGAGAGGTGGAGGTCGTGGTGGACGTGATGCTGGACCACGTGCCACAAGAGGTGGTGCTAAGGCTGTAGAAAGGGCACCTGAAGAGCCTGAGACTCATCACTAGGAAGGTGGTGATGAGAGTGCTAATTTAAGGCCCAGTGAAAGAGGCTGTTGTTGAAGAAGTTTACAAGGTCATGCAGACGATCCTACCGTCTATGGTGGTAGAAGTGATTAGAGCTGTAAGGGAGGATGAAAAAAAGATAAAAGAGAAGACCGTGGGAGAAGCGGGACAGCGGGAGACTGAGACGGTTGTCCAAGTGATGAGGAGGAAGAAGAAGCGGTGCCGGGGACATCTCGGGGTTGTACTTATGGGGCATTTCAGAGATGCAAGCCCCCGACTTTTGATGGCAACGGCAACGCTGCTACTGCTCATCGATGGGTAAGAGAAATGGAAGCTGTACTTCATATCAGCGAGTGTAGGGAGGATCAGAAAGTGAAGTTTGCTACCCACTCATTTGTGGACTCGGCTTTGTGCTGGTGGGACAATATTGTCCAGGCCGAGGGTAGCAGGGCTATTGGAAAGATGAGGTGGGATGAGCTGAAGAAGTTGGTGATCGAGGAGTTCTGTCCTCACAGGGAGCTTGATAAGATAGAGAGAGAGTTCTTGCGGCTGGAGGCGGGAACCATGACGCACCAACAATACACCACTAAGTTTAACGAGTTGGCGCGACTGGTGCCAGATCAGGTGACCTGTGTCACGGAAGAATAGAGGTACATCCAAGGTTTGCCGGCGGAAATTCGTAGGCACATGATCGCCGCCCGGCCGAGCAAGTTTAGGTCGGTGGTCGATCTAGCGGGAAGGCTGTATGATGAATGGGAGGTGGCTGTGGTTGAAATGAGTAAGAAAAGTGGTGGTGGTGATCGAAACTGGAACGGGAAGCAGTTTGGACGCGGTGGCGTCGCTCCAAACAAAAAGGTTTCAAGGGTGGAGGACTGGCGTGTAGCCACACCCGGGGCAGGGACAAGGAAGTGTGGTAAATGTGGAAGGGAGCATATTGGAGAGTGCAGATGGGGATCGAACGTCTACTTCAAGTATGGGAAGCCCGGTCATATGGCTCGAGAGTGAAGGGCCGTGAGATGCTATAACTATGGAGAAGATGGCCATCTGAGAAGTGACTACAAGAAGCCGAGGGCTGAGAGTTCCGGGGCAAATAAGAAGGCTGGGAGTGAAGGGCATAAGGCGAGCGCCAGAGCTTTTACGATGACCCGGGAGGAGGCTAGGATAGACCCCGATGTTGTGTCAGGTACGTTTCTAGTAAACCAAACTCTTACTTCTGTGTTATTTGATTATGGTGCTAGTAGGAGTTTTATTTCTGCTGTTTTCTGTGCTAATTTTCCCGTTAGAAGTAGAAGTAGAAGTATTGATGAGACCTTTGATGTAGAAAATGCCATAGGTAAGTCTACCAGGATTTTTGATCTGATAAAAGGCTGTGACATAGAGCTAGAAGGTCATAGGTTTCCTGCTAGACTGTTTGTGATAACCTTAGGCGGGTTTGATGTAGTCCTAGGGATGGACTGGTTAGTGGCCTATGAGGCAAATGTCGTGTGTCGCAAGAAGATGATCCGACTAACAGCGCCTGACGGGAGTTCGGTGACGTTCATTGGTGATCGAGTTACTACGGTTCCGAAGGTAATTTCGATGGCGGTGGCGGAGAAGTGCATGAGGCGTGGATGTAGTGCCTACCTCGCTTATGTGAAATATGTGGACACGTCAACACCACAATTGTCTGACGTAGCAGTTGTGTGTGACTTTCCCGATGTGTTTCCAGAAGATTTACCAGGTGTGCCACCGGACCGTGAGATCAAGTTCCAGATTGATTTGATACCCAGTGCTCAGCCTGTCGCTTAGGCACCATACCATTTGGCTCTAACAGAGATGAAGAAACTGATGGTTCAATTGCAAGAACTGCTGGATAAAGGGTTTATTCGACGGAGTATCTCTCCTTGGGGTGCTCCGGTCTTGTTTGTAAAGAAGAAGGACGGTAGCATGAGGATGTGCATCGACTACCGTGAGTTGAACAAATTGACGATGAAGAACCGATATCCTTTACCCAGAATCGATGACTTGTTTGATCAGCTGCAAGGTGCTAGTTGGTTTTCGAGAATCGATCTTCGATCGGGTTATCATCAGCTGAAGGTGAAGGAGCAGGATATTCCTTCAACAACTTTTCGCACACGTTATGGACACTATGAGTTCCTCGTTATGTCTTTTGGTTTAACCAACGCACCAGCTGCTTTTATGGATTTGATGAATCGAGTGTGCCGGCCGATGTTGGATAAATAGGTGATTGTGTTTATCAATGATTTCCGGATTTATTCGAGGAGCGAGGAGGAGCATGCCGGTCACATTCGGGAAGTATTGGAGACGCTTAGAAAAGAGAAGTTATACGCCAAGTTCTCTAAGTACGCGTTCTGGTTGCGCGAAGTTTAGTTTTTAGGTCACGTGGTGAATCCCGAAGGAATCATGGTCGACCCAGCAAAGGTAGAAGCTGTGATGCATTGGAAGTCTCCAAAGACGCCATCCGAGATTCGTAGTTTCTTGGGATTGGCGGGCTATTATAGAAGATTCATCCAAGACTTCTCGAAGATAGCTTCTCCGTTGACCAATCCAGTCTTGTCGTTACCCGAAGGAAGCGAAGATTTGGTGGTCTATTCAGATGCTTCTTATCTGGGGTTGGGTTGCGTGTTGATGCAGCGAGGGAAGGTTACAGCCTACACATCTCGATAGCTGAAAGTTCATGAGGTTAATTACCCTACTCATGACTTGGAGTTAGCAGCTGTGGTCTTCGCATTGAACATTTGGAGGGACTATTTATATGGGACGAAGTGCACTATCTTCACCGACCACAAGAGCTTGAAGTACTTCTTCGAGCAGAAGGATTTGAATATGAGGCAGAGGCGATGCTTAGAGCTCATTAAGGATTATGATTGCGAGATCCGTTACCATCCGGGCAAAGCCAATGTAGTGGCGTATGCCCTTAGCCGAAAGGAGAGGCCTGAACCGATCCGGGTGAAGGCTTATCAATTGATTATGACCTCTGATGTTTTGAAGCCGGTCAAGGAGTTTCAAGACGAGGCGTTGAACGAAGATCGCCTTAACTTCGAAAGGATGAGAGGTCTAGTTACGGAATTGGGTGAAAACACTTTTGGTGGTAGAACCCGATTTGGGCGAACGTGGATTCCTCGTTATGGAGATCTACGTGGAAAGTTCATGGATGAGGCTCATAAGACTCGATACTCCATTCGTCCTGGTGCTACAAAGATGTATCACGATATGAAGAAAGATTATTAGTGGCCCGGTATGAAGCGCGACGTAGCGGAGTACGTGAGTAAGTGTCTTACTTGCTTGCAAGTGAAGGCGGAGCATCAGAAGCCATACGGGAAGATCCAACCTTTGGATATACCCGAGTGGAAGTGGGAGGATATCACCACGGATTTTATTATGAAGCTACCGCGAACGGCAAGGGTGTATGATGCCATATGGGTGATAGTCGACCTTCTGACGAAGAGTGCTCACTTCTTACCGATCCGTGAAACGTATTCATCCGAGAGGTTAGCGGATCTGTTCATCAAGGAGATTGTGACTCGTCACGGTGTGCCGGTGTCTATTGTGTCTGATCGTGACACTCGGTTTACATCGAAGTTCTGGAAGAGATTCCACGACTCGATGGGGACGAGGTTACATATTAGTACGGCTTATCATCCTCAAACGGATGGTCAATCAGAAAGAACTATTCAGACGCTTGAGGATATGCTTCAGGCATGCGTCATTGACTTTGGAGGAAGTTGCGATGAACACTTACCGTTAGCTGAATTCTCATATAACAACAGTTATCATACTAGCATTGGTATGCCACCCTATGAGATGTTGTGCGGTAGGAGGTGTAGGACACCCTTATGTTGGGGAGACATCCATCAAAAGGAGTTAGGAAGCATCGAAGTGATTGAGGCTACAACTGAGAAGTTAGAAAAGATCAAAGCCTTTATAAAGGCAGCCAAAGATAGGCAGAAGTCGTATGCCGATAAGAGACGTAGACCGATTGAGTTCAAGGTGGGTGATAGAGTTATGTTGAAGGTTTCACCTTGGAAGGGTACCATTCGGTTTAGAAAGCGGGGCAAGTTGAGCCCGAGGTACATAGGGCCTTTTCGAATCATTGCTCGAGTAGGAGAGGTGGCCTATAGATTGGAGTTGCCCGATGAGTTAAGTGGAATTCATCCAACATTCCATATATCTCATCTGAGAAAGTACTTAGCTGATGAGAATATGGTGGTACCACTGGAAGACATTGAGGTAGACGAACGGCTCAATTATGTGGAGCAACCAGTGGCTATCATTGACTGGAAAGAGAAGAGGCTAATGAATAAAGTGGTTCCGTTGGTGCGAGTACAGTGGAAGCATAGAAAGGGATCCGAGTCTACATGGAACCTGAAGAGGAGATGAGACAGCATTATCCTCAGCTGTTCGAGGAGTGACAGGTTTCGGGGACAAAACCTATATAAGGGGGGTGGACTTGTAACACCCGAAAATTTTAAAAGAAGAGAAAAAGTGAAGAAAAAAAAAGAAAAGCAAAATAACCCAAGTTGAGGCGTTAAAGTTGTGCAAGGGGCAAACTTTATTATTAAGTTGTTCAAAAAGGTGGCATGGCCGCCCACCCCTATTGCACATCATCTTTCCATTGGATTTCTAGAGAGAGAAAGAGCAGAATTCTCTTCGGTTTTAGAGAGAGGAAGAAGAAGAGGCTGAATTCAGGTTAGTTTCTTGATTTTCAGGGTGTTCTTGGCTGATTTTCAGCTTCGGGTATGTGCTTATGTGCTTGTATGTGTGTTCGGTTGTGTGTTTTGGTGTTTTCAGGTGTTTGAACTCATAATCATTCGGGTTTGAAGGAAGTCTTACTTGGAAGCTGCAGAGATGAGTTCTAGATCCCCGTTTTTACATGTTTTAACTGATTTGGGGCTGGAAATGCATGCTTAATCGATTTTATGAAATTTGGGTGTGTACCCGTATGTATATGTGTGTGCCCTGTTGTGGGTGGGTGTATGTTCGGGATGATTTATGATTTTGTACATGTTTTAGGCTTGTTTGATGCTTAGTATGCTAGAAACTAGGCTAGAACAGGCTAGATTGATGATTTGAGGTCTGAAATTAATGTTAGTTAAAGTAGTTAACCATGCGCCTAAGTGCCCATGCGCCTGAGATCATGCGCCCAAACACTACCCAAACGCCCAAGGTTCATGCGCCCAAATAGTGCCCATGCGCCTAGGATTATGCCCAGGAGCCTAAGTGCCCATGCGCCTAAACCAGGCTCATGCGCCTACATAGTACCCATGCACATAGAATGTTGTCCAGACGTCTAAGTGTTGGCCATGCGCCCAAATAGTGCCCATGCTCCTGAGTCGCCCATGCGCCTAAGTATTCATGCGCCCGCATAGTTCTCATGCACCCGCATAGTGCTCATGCGCGTAAGACTTAGAAAAATTTTCTGAAATTTTCGGGAAGGAGGGTCTTTTAGGCTATGACTTGGGATGTTCTCGGGGATGATATGTGATGATTAGATGTTGATGTTATGGCCTGTTCTCTGTATGTTCCTATTATGTATTTCTTCATGGCCTTACATGGTGTGATTATGTTAATGGATGAGAAGTATTATCTTAACGAAGCGAAAGATCTAAGATAATGAAAGGGGAACATAATGAATGAACGAATGAAAGTCTTGCAAGCAAAATGTAAGGAGGTTAACAACTCCTTCAGAGTTGTCAGCTTAACTGTGTGTCATACAGCGTGTGATCTTGGCTGCCCCATGAGGGATTCACACATAGGGGGATCAGTCTCGGTGACTGTTCCATTCGTGCGAAAAGGGGTCCTTGTCACTAAACCCTAGATTAGTTGGCTTTGTGCCTAAGAGGGGGGTTTAGTATATGACAGGACCAAGATAGAAGTGAAAGAGAATGTAACGTGCGAAATGTACGAAACGTGCGATAAGTACGAAAAGAATGATGACGGAAGATAATAGTGCTATTATCTATGTGTATGTATAATGTGTGATCACATGCGAAAATATGAAAATGTTTTAATGAATGGAAGGTAATATAAATGTTTTCATAAAACTAGAACTCACTTAGCAACGCTGACTTTTATGCATTTTCAGTTGGCAGGTAATGGTTGCTGAGGATGGCACGGGGTGGAGCTACTTGGCAAAGATTTTTGACTGGCATCCATTTTGTGTAACGATGATGTTTTGTGTAGTGATGAAAACAAATGATGATTTGAAATGTAATGATGATGTAAACAGTAATTGTTAATATATGAAATGGTTTCGTTAAAATTTTTCCGCTGCAAATGTTACATAGATTTTATGTGATTTTGAGGTAATATGTGCGATGATTGTCCAACTGTAAGTGTCCCAGGAACGGGGCCTTACATGTTTTAAGACAAATGATGTTAAACTAAGGTTAATGATGGTCAATTAGGGTCATTAATAGTTACGAGGATTTAGTAATAATCATTTAGTGTTAATTTAACCACCAACATACCACTAGAGTTAATTTTGATCAGTTAGGATCAATCATGGTCATTAGTTGTTCTTTTAGGGCAAATGATGATGGTAACTTAAGATTAATGATGGTGGATTAGGATCAATAACTATTAATAAGGATAATTACTGATAATCTAGGGTTAATGTAGCCGTTAATTAACCACTAGAGCTAATTTTGGTCAACTAGGATCAATCATGGTTGTGAACTGTTGTTTTACGACATATGATGGTATCCTAAGGTTAATGATGGCCAATAAAGTCATTAACACTCTATGAGGATCATTACTTATCATTTAGGATTAATTTGGCCATAAATGGAGCAGTATAGTTAATTGCGGTGAGTTAGGGCCAATCATGGTGGTTAACTGTTGTTTTCAGGGTGAATGATGGTAACTTGAGGTTAGTGATGGTGGACTAGGTTCATTTGCAATCATTGAGAATCAGTAATGATCATTTAGGGTTAATGTGGCCATCAATGGACCAGTAGAGTTAATTTTGGTCAATTAAGATCAATCACGATTGTTAACTATTATTTTATAACAAATGATGGCATCATAAGGTTAATTATCGCAACTAAAGTCATCAACAGTCAATCAAGATCATTAATGATTATTTAGGGTTAATTGGTCATCAATGGACCACTAGAGTTAATTTGGGTCAATCAGGGTCAATCATGGTCGTTAACTACTATTTTAGGGAAAATGATGGTAACCTAAGCTTAGTAATGGTGTATAAGGGTCATTAACAGTCGATGAGGATCAGTGATGATCATTTAGGGTTAATGATGGTAACCTAAGGTTAATGATGGTGCAATAGGGTCGTTAACAGTCAATGATGATCGGTAATGATCGTTTAGGGTTAATCTGCCCATCAATGGACCACTAGAGTTAATGGTCAACTAGGATCAATCATGGCCGTTCATTATTTCTTTATGGTAAATGATGGTATCCTAAGATTAATGATGACCTATTAAAGTCATCAACATTTTATGAGGATAGTTAATGATCATTTACGGTAAATTTAACCATCAATGGACCACTAGAGTTAATTTTGGTCAATTAGGGTCAATCGTAGTCGTTAACTATTGTTTTATGGAAAATAATGGTAACGTAACGTTAATGGTAGTTAACTAGGGTCATTTACAACCAATTTGGATTAGTAATGATCATTGTGGGTTAATCATGATCATTTAAGGCTAAAGATGGCTGTGCTTTAAAAGTACTTGACCCGTTCACCAGTCAATTATATTAAATTAATTTAACCTATTGACTAGTTAATACGTTTAATGCATTAAAAGTAATTGATCCATTGACCTATTATAAGTTTTTATGTATTAAGAGTGATTGACCCATTGTGAACTACTAGTTTTATTGTTTCTACTTGAACCATTGACCCATTAGCATGTTTAAGCCATCGAAACTACTTGACTAGTGGACCCATTAGTATGATTATGCATTAGAAGTAAGCTAACCAGTTAAACCATTATGTGAACCGCCATTTTTATTGCTATAATAAAACCAGTTGACCAATTAGCCTGTTTAATGCACTGAAAGTACTTGACCCATTGGTCCATTAAGTGAATTTTGTTGACCCAATAGCTTGATTCAGGATTTAAAGTACTTGACCCGATTAAACTTTGTGCAGAAACGCATATGTAAAGCAATACACCAGTATGATAACTACAAAACTATCTACAACATAAATTCTACAATTTAAACCAGTACAAGTTTATGTAGAATAGTCATTTTTCTATTACATTGTTTTTCTAAACTTTGAACTGGTTTTGTTAAAATATAAATGCAATAACACAATGCAGTTGATAATCCTGCATGATTTCATTAAAGTATAAATGCAATAAGTCATTCTACTCAAAAGTTGCTAGTCATTCTACTCAAAAGTTGCTGGATGTATAGTGTGTTTTAACAACTTCAAAAAATATATATATAAATAAACTAGAACATAGTCAAGAGGGATTGTATTAATGATGAACCCATAATCAGCAGGCCATGTAAACAAGTAAAACCATAAATCTTGTAAACAAGTAATCAGCATGTCATGTAAACAAGTAAAACCATAAATCTTGTAAACAAGTAACTGATGCGTAAGCCAGTAAACATTAGCCAAAAACTGTGCAGCACCTAAACAACTCTTTGTCAACCTGGGTCAAAACTAAACAATCATAAACCCTTAATCATAATCTGAATTAAAATCTCTTCTCAATCTTCCCATTGAAAGCACTTTTATTACGTCGCCAAGGGTGTTGAGCATCTAAAAATCTACGGTGATCCATATAGCATGTTTTCTTACTATGATTCAAGTAAAGTGAGCTAGTTTCATAATTACAACATGGACACGCAAACTTTCCCTTTGTTTTCCACCCCGACAACATTGAATAACCTGGGAAATCACTAATTGTCCATGTTAAGGCTGCATACATTTTAAAGGTCTCATCTTTAGATTTATCGTATGTCTCCAACCCATTAACCTATAAATCTTTAAGCTCCTCAACTAAAGGTTGTAAATAAACATCTATGTTATTACCAGGAGATTCAGGTCCAGGAATTATCAAAGATAACATAAAGTATTCTGGTTTCAGTGACATCCATGGAGGCAAATTGTCATTAACCAACACCACAGGCCAAGTGCTATGAGCAATACTCATTGTTCCAAAAGGATTAAATCCATCACTTGACAACCCTAATCTCACATTTCTAGGTTCTTTTGCAAAATAAGGATGCAAAGAATCAAATTCCTTCCAGCTTTGTCCATCAGCCGGATGTCGTAAGTTTCCATCTTTAGGACGTCCTTCGTCATGCCATGTCATATGTTTAGCTGTCTCTAAACACATGTAAAGTCGTTGTAAGCTTGGTTTTAAAGGAAAATGCCACACCACTTTAGCCTGAACTTTTGAAGATTTTTTAGAGCGTTCACTGTTATATTTCAACTGCTGGTTCTCATTTAGTTGTTTCCACTTCGAGGTATGGCAGATATGGCACACTTCAATATGTTCATTCTCTTTCTAATAAAGCATGCAATCATTTGGACATGTAGGAATCTTCTTATATTCAAGCCCTAAATCCCATATGACTTTTCTTGCTTGAGCAAAACTAGCCGGAAGCCTTGCTTCTGGAATCATCTCTTGTAAAAGTTGTAGAAGATCATCAAATGCCACATTACTAAGCCCATGAAGAGTCTTGTAGAGAAGAAGTCTACCGGTGAAAGATAGCTTAGACTAACTTTTACACCCAGGGAACAACTCTTGCTTCCCATCTTCTATTAGCTTATAGAATTTTTTGGTGTCTTCATTTAAACATCCTTGTGTCGTACTTATTTCCTCCTCGGTATCTCTAAACCTATCATGCAATAACTCCTCAAAATTTTCGTGCATAGCATCTCCATTATCATATATGTTGGTATTAAATCTTTTTCTGAGGAACTTTCTCCATGAAAAACCCATACATAGTAGTCTTCTACAAATCTGTGTCCTTTTAGATGATCAAATACTTCATCTCTTCTATACGAGTAACGATTTTTGCACTGTTTGCAAGGACAACATATTTGAGATCCTTTTGCTGCCTTATGAAATGAAGCATTAAGAAATTCAATCACTCCAGCTTCAAATTCCGGTAACCTTCTAGGTAAATACATCCAATCTCTAACATGTCTCATATCTCTCGTATCCTGAAGTTAATAGAAACATTAAAAAAACAACAAGGCTTTAATTCGATCACATATGAAAGTACATCTTAGTGGTGTGTATTTTTATGTATGGTTATTGCTTATATATGGACTAGCCGACTGTCTTTTACATGTGTTATATATGGTTTTGAAATTGAGGAAAAGACTTGTATGCATTAAAATTATGAGTTTCAACCCCAAAAAAAAAAACAAAAATTTCGATATTTGGGCTTGACTAGATAAAGTGACCGCCTTATTTGGTTGGATCTTTAAATAGAAGCCCTCGCTTCAATTGTTTCTGCCGATTCCTCCGCTCCCCGTCGCCTTCACCCTCTTCAAGCGTAATCCATGTGCTGTGCTTCAGAATTGTGCGTAGGCAAGGTAGGCGCTCGCTTAAGACAACACAGCCGTTGACTATTCTTTTAACTTTTGGAAGTGCGCATCCTGACCGCTTTTACTATTGTTTTGATTTTTGGATTTACCCATTTTGACTTGTTGACCATTATTTTATAATCTGGAATTACCCATCCTTACCCGTTTATTATTATTATGACTTTTTGGGATTACCCATCCTGATCGTTTGATAATAAAAGTTAACCCAATGAAAAAACGGGCATCTCCCAATTTTTTTATTTAGTTCCCAGTATTCACATGTTTCTATTATGCACTATTACGCCCAAGAATGATGGTCTTAGGATGCACCATTGCTGATTTTAAAAATAGACCAAGGACTATAAAAGTCAAACTGTAAGAGTCTACTGAAATGCACCATCACTTCTTACAATAGTTAGCACCAAAACAGGAAGCATACGTGTAGGTTCATTAATTCTCAAACTAAATAATGTAAAAAGGAAATAATACATGTTTATAAGATAAATTTAACATAATTGCTAGCATAAGCCTGATGGCCTGATCCTTTAATCTAAATATCATTGGCCTAAAGGCAAGTGTTCTCTCACATCTAACTTCATTTGCAGCTAATTTGCAATGATGTTCAAAGATGTTTCATATGACCATGATCATACTCTATATAATATTGACACATAGCAGCCACTTTTAAGACCTAATATGGCAATATGCAACAGGTTGCTTACCATATTCTGGCCTTAAACACACCAAACAGTCAGATCAGGTTAGAAACTCAAACAGCAGCCCTGCTTTGAGTCTAAAAAAAAAAACAAACGATTCAACTATAGTCTGCTGGATTGATGTATTATTGCTGGATTGATGCATTATTGTTTTTATTACTAAAACCAACATACTAAATTATGTTTCACATCCAGCTTTGATCTATTGACTTGTTAATTTTTGACCACCTAAGTTAAACTATTATAGATTTATTATTAACCCAAACTAAAACAAAACCATGTAAATTGACATCCAATCATGTTCGAGTGAAACAACTTAAACTCGAAAGGAACTTATATGCTGGATGATAAAACAAAACTACAAACCTGAATGAAACCTTGGTTCTACTTGCTCCACTGTCAAAAGGAACTCACTTCATCTGTACTTCCATTTCTCACTATCCACCTCTGCAACCTATTATTTCAAATTAAAAAAAATTTATAATATATACTAAACCAATAAGGTAGGGCTGATTTAGTTCTCCAATCGCATTTGAATATTACTGGTGCGACTTTACGTTGTCATTGTTTAGTGCTCCCTACACCACAACAGATTGTCTAAATTAATGGAATGTAAATAGATGAAAAGTGGTTTACTTGACCATGTAATGAAATCATAGGATCACATGAATAAAAAAAATTGCAGTTATTTGGCTTTTAGTAACCTCTTTCTAAAACAAAATGTAAATAATATAAGCAAATAGCACAATATAAAATGAAACTGGTACACTTATTAAAAGATCTTGAGATAAATTAAAAGACAAATTACCTCTCTAAATGATTTCTAGCATCAAATTCATCAGGGGTTCATAGGTTTTATAACAAATATAGAACATAAAGTTAATGATTCTAAACTAATAATAGCATAAACTGTGAAGAATAATGGATTAACAACACCAACTGGTGAAAGCACTGCCATTTTGTGCTCGCCTATGAGTAACATAAGTGGTCCGTGCTTCAATACCTTCCAAGATTGATAAGTGTTAGAAACTAGAGTAGGTTATACTAACTAAAAATTAATTAAATCACAAAGCTCTACAATATATAAAAACATAACAATAAGACACATTAAAACAATGATTATGATCACTAATATAAGGAGTAAAATTTCAAAACATAAAAATGCAGTAGTTTAATGTCATACCAATATATTTAAGTGTTAAATATGATAAACACCATAACCTCCTGCAGTAAGTATGTTGCGATTGTGTAGAACAAAATTGAAAACACTATCTTCAAATCACCTTCACACCACCATCTTTTAATTCGTGAGAAATGAAAACCTAAAACAGGAAACCCAAATCAACATTAATGGAACTTGTTATTAGCTTACAGTTATGTTTGCATTTGTGACTCTGCTCAGTGCTCACTTGTTGGTCAACACTTAGTATTCCAAAATGGAACTTGAACTTTTGAAAACATAAAAAGCCTAGCACGCGAAGAAACATTAAACGAATTTGAAGTTGAACTTGGGAAATAGAAACCTCTATAATGACGCCGAGGGAATCTCGTTCCGCTTCCGCCTCAACCTTCGATCGGTGGCAAACAGAGGTGAAAGACTAAGGTGAAGATTAACGGTGTTAAGTAAACCAAATCGGAACCATCTATCTCTATCTCCACCGCCTCAACCTTCGATCGGAGGCAAAAGCTTACTAAAGTCGCCGGTCCTCTTCTCCGCCACTCCCTAGGGTTACCTTTCTCTCCGTCTCTCTCCATTTCTTGGATCTGAATCTTTGGTGAGAAAGGAAAGACACGTAGCTGTTCACATGTATTAACACACAACACAACATGTAAGCCACACCATAGAAACTTTGTACAATACAGTCATAGAGTTGTAGGGCAAGGTCAAGGTGATCTTGCTGGTTGTTGAAGACTTGGCATAAAAGGTGCCTCAAAAGTTACAAAGCAATTTTTTTTTTATTAAGAGTTGCATATATGCTTTCACAAAGCAACCTTCATAACAAAAGTTACAAATTTCAAGAGAATTTGCAACATTTTAAGAGAAATGTTGCAATCTTTACTACAACTTGCAACTTTTGAATTAACAAGGTTGTAAGTTCGATATTCTTTTGCAACTTTTTACGAAAAATGTTTCATTAAATATTCTAATGCAACCTTTATACTCAACGAAGTTGCATTAGAGTCAAATGCAACTTATTACAAAAAGGTTACTTATAAAAAGTTACATTAGGCTTATTTTCTAGTAGTGCATGATCTTGAAATCCTGTAAGATTTTCATGAGTAAATTGGTTTCTCATAGCTCATGATAATGATAATAATAGTAATAGTAGTATCTATAGCAGTGATAGCAGTAGTATCAATAATCAGTAGTATCAATAATCAGTAGCATCAATAATCAGTAGTATCTCGATATAACAGGCATGAAAGTCACTTTTAAAAAAAAAATTAGACCACACAAAAGAAATTTACTTGAATCATCAACCCAAAAATATAGAGTTTAACATCACCTAGGGGTCCATGCCAGAACTCACGCGTCCGGTAAATTCATGATTACGTTGATCAAGTGTAATCATCAATTTACCCAACCCGCTTACTCCGACACATTCCAAACAGGGACAGTCCTAAGGAATCAAGGTTGTAGCCTAGGGTAAGGTATTCCCAATTTCTCTACAACCTTTGGCTCTCATACCAAATCTGTCACACCCCGGGCCCAAGTAGGGTGGAACGTCATAGACTGGCAACACATATGGCAGCGGAAACTAACCATCGTAAGAGCACACAAGGAGAGAAAATCACATGGCATTACATTAAAATCTCTAACAACCCAATTACAATGGTCAAAAGCCAGGACATAACAGAATTAATCCAAATTAAAGTAAATTCATAAGTTTAACAAACATCCAAACAAATTGTCCAACGGTAGATTCAAACTAATTAATGCCATGTGGGGGTCACGGAACTAGGAGATCCAATAAGGTTTTCCAACTATTCCAAGCTCTCATCACGGATTACCTTAAACATGCTCAAAATATTTTTGTGTCAACTAAAAAGTTGGTGAATTCAAGTGCTTAAAGTTTAAAAATAAAAGGACTCCTTAGAATCCATAAGTTAATTTTAAAATCATAAGTATCACTGTTATGGGGTCACAATCAACCCTGCACTCAGTCCCGGCTAACCTCTTCTAAATTTGTGTTAATACCGGTTAACCCATAGGGATAACTAAGCCTCAGACAGTGAACCATACCTGCTGGATGGTCCACTTAAGTATCTTATAATATCTGTCACATGACACAAACAACCCCACGGGATCTCAGTGTGGTACCCTTCCATTAAGTCATTGGGTCATGAGGAAGGCACTGTGTGTGGGGGATTCTCCAAGTAGATCTACCCATATAGAACAAGCGGTTCACACAAGAATTAATGATTGTGATACAATTAAGAGCAGGTTCAACATTAACCACAACATACAAGAATCATACAATAGCTCATAAATTATTTCAGTTTAAGCATAGCATGTTTCATCCCAAAACAGTAGTAAAAAGGGAACACTAGAACTCACCTTAGGTTAAGTCAACGATTCCTTGAGCAAAGAAAGATTCAATTCCTAGCACCCTATCATCATTATTCAAGTAATAAGCTAAATGATATGTGGTCATTATAAGAGTAACTAGGTTGATTTGTGGTTAAAAGTTCAACTAACTTTGGTTCTTTAACAATTGTGTTAAAAAGTTTCCTTTTTAGGTAAGTTATCTTTCTTTATGTAAATGACATGTTCTTGAGATTTAAATCAGTTTGATAAGATGATGATAAGTTTAACAAGTAATTTTTGTCATATATTGATCATTTTATGGTGAAATTGCAGAATTACACTTTAGTCCCTCAAGTTTCACAATTTACAGTTTTTACCCTAAAGTTTGATTTCTATCATTTCATGACCCATTATGGCCCTTAATAATTTCTAAAAGTTTTACATGCCAAAAATGGCCTATTTTAACCCAACTTTTCAGTATTTCAATCGGAGAATTTAAAATACATATAACTAGTTACCGGTTACGGTTAAACCGACAATTTAACGTCTAGTTTTGAATATTAGAATTTTTAACCCATAAGACTTATGTATTACTTTCTAAACACTTCTAATAAACTTTTTAATCTATTTTAAATGGGAATTTTGAATCATTATAGCCAAAAGCTTTGGTTTGTAAGAAATCATTTGTAAACTCGTTTTTACCCGAAACCGAACATTCTAAGTTGATTTTTCTCCAAAATTTTTACCAAATTACCACCTTGGGGTCTTAAAGTTACTGAAATTTCATTAATTCTATGATTTAGACTTGTTACACAATTTTTAGAATTTTTATCCAAAATCTCCCGGTTTAGGATTATTTTACTAAATAAATTCATAAAAATTACAATATAGCTCAATAAATCACCAAATTCGGTTTTTAACACTAAAATATATATTTTAGGGCCTGGAACTTATAAAATTTGATATTTGTTTTGTTTTACCTATATCTTCCAATTTTACCACTTTTCGGGTCCTAGATTTACCTTATTTAAATCATTTTACCATACATTTTATAATGTTTACCCCAATTCACGAATTTTACATGTTTAATATCATCAAACCACTGGAACAAAACTTCAACTCACGGATTTATACATACAAGTCACCATTGATGCTTTTAGAGGGTGTTAATCACCTTTACACATGTGTAATCGATATGTTTCAAGCATAATCAACATCAAACCATTATTTAACTTTTAAACAAGCTTCATAAGGAGTTCATAAACTGTTTTAGAGTAGAATTTTAGCATAGGTTGAGAGGCTTTTCAAAATAGGTGGGTTTTTGGTGCTAAACCCATGAAAAAGAGGGTTTTCAAGGTGAAATCGGGTGCACCAACCCTTGATTCACGATTGTTCTTAGCATATACCTTCTTGTGAGGTTGATAGTCCTTCAAAAACAGTAATATAGCAGCAAGTTTCTATTTTGAACAAGAAAGTAAGATTTTTGAGAGAAAAGTGAAGAAAAACACAAGATATAGCCTTATTCGGGTATGATGCTGCTTACACTTCAGGTGTTCCATGATTTTGGGATGATTTTGAGAGTTTGAAGGCTATTGAATCTCAATAATAGGTTGAAACTTCCTGTTCTTGCAAAGACCTTGCTTGAAAAGTCACCAAAACCTACTTTCTAGCTTGCTTTGCACTTGGTCGATGCTTGGTTGGTGTTGCACTTCGAAAATCTGCTATGAAGATGGAGAAAAAGCAGAGAAAATGAAGGAGGGAGAGCTGAATTCGTGAATGAGGGAGAGAGAGTGAGGTTGGGAGGGGGTTTGCATGTATGGGAAGAGAAGAGGAGGAGTATTGAAGTGGGTTTGGAGTTTTCAAGGGAGAAAGATGAGTGGTTGAGGGGGAGGCGGCCGAAAATAGGAGAGAGGGAGGGTGTTTATTTGAATTTTAATTGTATTTTGTTAATTAAAGTGGGTTTTGTGTAGTATAATTTTATTAGTTAGTGTTATTTGGTAGTAGTTTATTGTTTTTAAATTTTTAAGTGTAACAATTCATATATATAATTCAAGATTGGAATTTGATTTATTATTATCACCAATGATTTATTTTACCTTGAAATTAAGTTTCATCACCTAATTAATATTTTCAAGGATTATCTAATAATTTCTGGACTAAGACAAGGTATAAAGGTATCATCTAAGGCAATCAAGCATGAAATCAAATAATCATGTTAAAATGATAATAATAATAATACTATGAATGAAATAATGTTAAATTAAATTTATGGTTAGGGTTGGACCTAGGAGATGGTTGTTACATAATATTTACTTAAATTCAATAAAATATAATTCACTTGGTCGTATTAGATTGATTTGACTACTTATTCATTAATCACACGTTATGTTTTAACTTTGATGACTACTTACATTTCATTCGAGAATGATAATTTGATTCTCGGGTCATATTGAGTGAACACGAGTACTTTTTGGTACTTTACAATTGGTAAGGTTTCATTGGTGCTTAATAAATGATTATGTTCATCGAGAGTTGTCATTTGAAAGTATATTAGTGGCTTATAGCGAAAAGTGTTTAAAGATGGAGATCGAATGTTTTGCATATGTTTAGGAAGAAGTGGATCCATTTCAAGGGTGATTTCTTTGGTCTCGTTCTTGGTTATGGTTTTGGGTTTAAGCAATAAATGCATAAACACTACATTTCTTATTGTTTAGTGTGATTTTAGTGATCATTATGCTTGGGTTGATTAAAATAGTTAGAAGTGTGTATAGATGGCTTAAGAAGTGAAACCGCATAGGATTGGAGGTTGTTACACGAATCAAAACCTATTCACGCGAGAACTATTGTTGTTTTATAAATTTGTATACGTAGTTCATTTCTTAAGTATATCGTTAAGCTCACGCGAATACATGGATGCACAAAACAATAAGTACCTAATATTTAGTTAAATTCAATCAAATATAATTCACTTGGTCGTATTAGATTGATTTGACTTCTTATTCATTAATCACACGTTAAGTTTTATCTTTGATGACTAATTATATTTCATTCGAGAATGATAATTTGATTCTCGGTTCATATTGAGTGAACACGAGTACTTTTTGGTACTTTACAATTGGTAATGTTTCATTGGTGCTCAATAAATGATTATGTTCATCGAGAGTTGTCATTTGAAAGTATATTTATGGCTTATAGCGAAAAGTGTTTAAAGATCGTGATCGAATGTTTTGCATATGTTTGGGAAGAAGTGGATCCATTTCAAGGGTGATTTCTTTGGTCTCGTGCTTGGTTATGGTTTCGGTTTAAGCAAAAAATGCACAAACACTACATTTCTTATTGTTTAGTGTGATTTTAGTGATCATTATGCTTGGGTAGATTAAAATAATTTAGAAGTGTGTATAGATGCCTTAAGAAGTGAAACCGCATAGGACTGGTGGTTGTTACAGGAATGAAAAACTATTCACGCGACAACTATTGTTGTTTTATAAATTTGAATACGTAGTTCATTTCTCAAGTATATCGTTAAGCTCACACGAATACATGGATGCGCAAAACAATAAGTACCAAATATTTAGTTAAATTCAATAAAATATAATTCACTTGGTCGTATTAGATTGATTTGACTTTTTATTCATTAATCACACGTTAAGTTTTATCTTTGATGACTAATTACATTTCATTCGAGAATGATAATTTGATTCTCGGTTTATATTGAGTGAACACGAGTACTTTTTGGTACTTTACAATTGGTAAGGTTTTATTAGTGCTCAATAAATGATTATGTTCATCGAGAGTTGTCATTTGAAAGTATATTTGTGGCTTATAGCGAAAAGTGTTTAAAGATGGTGATCGAATGTCTTGCATATGTTTGGGAAGAAGTGGATCCAATTCAAGGGTGATTTATTTGGTCTCGTGCTTGGTTATGGTTTTGGTTTAAGCAATAAATGCATAAACACTACATTTCTTATTGTTTAGTGTGATTTTAGTGATCATTATGCTTGGGTAGATTAAAATAGTTAGAAGTGTGTATAGATGGCTTAAGAAGTGAAACCGCGTAGGATTGGAGGTTGTTACAGGAATCAAAACCTATTCACGCGAGAACTATTGTTGTTTCATAAATTTGTATACGTAGTTCATTTCTTAAGTATATCGTTAAGCTCACGCGAATATATGTATGCACAAAACAATAAGTACCCAATATTTAGTTAAATTCAATAAAATATAATTCACTTGGTCGTATTAGATTGATTTGACTTCTTATTCATTAATCACACGTTAAGTTTCATCTTTGATGACTAATTACATTTTATTCGAGAATGATAATTTGATTCTCGGTTCATATTTAGTGAACAAGAGTACTTTTTGATACTTTACAATTGGTAAGGTTTCATTGGTGCTCAATAAATGATTACGTTCATCGAGAGTTGTCATTTGAAAGTATATTTGTGGCTTATAGCGAAAAGTGTTTAAAGATGGTGATCGAAGGTTTTGCATATGTTTGGGAAGAAGTGGATCCATTTCAAGGGTGATTTCTTTGGTCTCGTGCTTGGTTATGGTTTCGGTTTAAGCAATAAATGCACAAACACTACATTTCTTATTGTTTAGTGTGATTTTAGTGATCATTATACTTAGGTAGCTTAAAATAGTTAGAAGTGTGTATAGATGGCTTAAGAAGTGAAACCGCGAAGGACTGGCGGTTGTTACAGGAATCAAAAACTATTCTCGCAAAAACTATTGTTGTTTTATAAATTTGTATACGTAGTTCATTTCTTAAGTATATCGTTAAGCTCATGCGAATACATGGATGCGCAAAACAATAAGTACCTAATATTTAGTTAAATTCAATGAAATATAATTCACTTGGTCGTATTAGATTGATTTGACTTCTTATTCATTAATCAGACATTACGTTTTATCTTTGATGACTAATTACATTTTATTCGAGAATGATAATTTGATTTTCGGTTCATATTGAGTGAACACGAGTACTTTTTGGTACTTTACAATTGGTAAGGTGTTATTAGTGCTCAATAAATGATTATGTTCATCGAGAGTTGTCATTTGAAAGTATATTTGTGGCTTATAGCAAAAAGTGTTTAAAGATGGTGATCGAATGTCTTGCATATGTTTGGGAAGAAGTGGATCCAATTCAAGGGTGATTTATTTGGTCTCGTGCTTGGTTATGGTTTTGGTTTAAGCAATAAATACATAAACACTACATTTCTTATTGTTTAGTGTGATTTTAGTGATCATTATGCTTGGGTAGATTAAAATAGTTTGAAGTGTGTATAGATGGCTTAAGAAGTGAAACCGCGTGGGATTAGAGGTTGTTACAAGAATCAAAACATATTCACGCGAGAACTATTGTTGTTTTATAAATTTGTATACGTAGTTCATTTCTTAAGTATATCGTTAAGCTCACGCGAATACATGTATGCACAAAACAATAAGTACCTAATATTTAGTTAAATTCAATAAAATATAATTCACTTGGTCGTATTAGATTGATTTGACTTCTTATTCATTAATCACACGTTAAGTTTTATCTTTGATGACTAATTACATTTTATTCGAGAATGATAATTTGATTCACGGTTCATATTGGGTGAACACGAGTACTTTTTGATACTTTACAATTGGTAAGGTTTCATTGGTGATCAATAAATGATTATGTTCATCGAGAGTTGTCATTTGAAAGTATATTTGTGGCTTATAGCGAAAAGTGTTTAAAGATGGTGATCGAAGGTTTTGCATATGTTTGGGAAGAAGTGGATCCATTTCAAGGGTGATTTCTTTGGTCTCGTGCTTGGTTATAGTTTCGGTTTAAGCAATAAATGCACAAACACTACATTTCTTATTGTTTAGTGTGATTTTAGTGAACATTATGCTTAGGTAGCTTAAAATAGTTAGAAGTGTGTATAGATGGCTTAAGAAGTGAAACCGCGTAGGATTGGCGGTTGTTACACGAATCAAAAACTATTCACGCGAAAACTAATGTTGTTTTATAAATTTGTATACGTAGTTCATTTCTTAAGTATATCGTTAAGCTCACGCGAATACATGGATACACAAAACAATAAGTACCTAATATTTAGTTAAATTCAATGAAATATAATTCACTTGGTCGTATTAGATTGATTTGACTTCTTATTCATTAATCAGACATTATGTTTTATCTTTGATGACTAATTACATTTCATTCGAGAATGATAATTTGATTCTCGGTTCATATTGAGTGAACACGAATACTTTTTGGTACTTTACAATTGGTAAGGTTTCATTGCTGCTCAATAAATGATTATGTTAATCGAGAGTTGTCATTTGAAAGTATATTTGTGGCTTATAGCGAAAAGTGTTTAAAGATGGTGATCAAATGTTTTGCATATGTTTGGGAAGAAGTGGATCCATTTCAAGGGTGATTTCTTTGGTCTCGTGCTTGGTTATGGTTTCGGTTTAAGCAATAAATGCACAAACACTACATTTCGTATTGTTTAGTGTGATTTTAGTGATCATTTTGCTTAGGTAGCTTAAAATAGTTAGAAGTGTGTATAGATGGCTTAAGAAGTGAAACCGCGTAGGATTGGCGGTTGTAACAGGAATTAAAAACTATTCACGCGAAAACTATTGTTGTTTTATAAATTTGTATACGTAGTTCATTTCTTAAGTATATCGTTAAGCTCACGCGAATACATGGATGCACAAAACAATAAATACCTAATATTTAGTTAAATTCAATGAAATATAATTCACTTGGTCGTATTAGATTGATTTGACTTCTTATTCATTAATCACACGTTAAGTTTTATCTTTGATGACTAATTACATTTTATTCGAGAATGATAATTTGATTCACGGTTCATATTGAGTGAACACGAGTACTTTTTGATACTTTACAATTGGTAAGGTTTCATTGGTGATCAATAAATGATTATGTTCATCGAGAGTTGTCATTTGAAAGTATATTTGTGGCTTATAGCGAAAAGTGTTTAAAGATGGTGATCGAAGGTTTTGCATATGTTTGGGAAGAAGTGGATCCATTTCAAGGGTGATTTCTTTGGTCTCGTGCTTGGTTATAGTTTCGGTTTAAGCAATAAATGCACAAACACTACATTTCTTATTGTTTAGTGTGATTTTAGTGAACATTATGCTTAGGTAGCTTAAAATAGTTAGAAGTGTGTATAGATGGCTTAAGAAGTGAAACCGCGTAGGATTGGCGGTTGTTACACGAATCAAAAACTATTCACGCGAAAACTAATGTTGTTTTATAAATTTGTATACGTAGTTCATTTCTTAAGTATATCGTTAAGCTCACGCGAATACATGGATACACAAAACAATAAGTACCTAATATTTAGTTAAATTCAATAAAATATAATTCACTTGGTAGTATTAGATTAATTTGACTTCTTATTCATTAATCACACGTTAAGTTTTATCTTTGATGACTAATTACATTTCATTCGAGAATGATAATTTGATTCTCGGTTCATATTGAGTGAACACGAGTACTTTTGATACTTTACAGTGGTAAGGTTTCATTGGTGCTCAATAAATGATTATGTTCATCGAGAGTTGTCATTTGAAAGTATATTTGTGGCTTATAGCGAAAAGTGTTTAAAGATGGTGATTGAATGTTTTGCATATGTTTGGGAAGAAGTGGATCCATTTCAAGGGTGATTTCTTTGGTCTCGTGCTTGGTTATGGTTTCGGTTTAAGCAATAAATGCACAAACACTACATTTCGTATTGTTTAGTGTGATTTTAGTGATCATTTTGCTTAGGTAGCTTAAAATAGTTAGAAGTGTGTATAGATGGCTTAAGAAGTGAAACCGCGTAGGATTGGCGGTTGTAACAGGAATTAAAAACTATTCACGCGAAAACTATTGTTGTTTTATAAATTTGTATACGTAGTTCATTTCTTAAGTATATCGTTAAGCTCACGCGAATACATGGATGCACAAAACAATAAATACCTAATATTTAGTTAAATTCAATGAAATATAATTCACTTGGTCGTATTAAATTGATTTGACTTCTTATTCATTAATCAGACATTATGTTTTATCTTTGATGACTAATTACATTTCATTCGAGAATGATAATTTGATTCTCGGTTCATATTGATTGAACACGAGTACTTTTTGGTACTTTACAATTGGTAAGGTTTCATTGGTGCTCAATAAATGATTACGTTCATCGAGAGTTGTCATTTGAAAGTATATTTGTGGCTTATAGCGAAAAGTGTTTAAAGATGGTGATCGAATGTTTTGCATATGTTTGGGAAGAAGGGAATTCATTTCAAGGGTGATTTCTTTGTTCTCGTGCTTAGTTATGGTTTTGGTTTAAGCAATAAATGCACAAACACTACATTTCTTATTGTTTAGTGTGATTTTAGTGATCATTATGCTTGGGTAGATTAAAATAATTTAGAAGTGGGTATAGATGGCTTAAGATGTGAAACCGTATAGGATTGGAGGTTGTTACAGGAATGAAAAACTATTCACGCGACAACTATTGTTGTTTTGTAAATTTGAATACGTAGTTCATTTCTCAAGTATATCGTTAAGCTCACACGAATACATGGATGCGCAAAACAATAAGTATCTAATATTTAGTTAAATTCAATTAAATATAATTCACTTAATCGTATTCGATTGATTTGACTTCTTATTCATTAATCACACGCTATGTTTTAACTTTGATGACTAATTACATTTCATTCGAGAATGATAATTTGATTCTCGGTTCATATTAAGTGAACACGAGTACTTTTTGGTACTTTACAATTGGGAAGGTTTCATTGGTGCTTAATAAATGATTATGTTCATCGAGAGTTGTCATTTGAAAGTATATTTGTGGCTTATAGCGAAAAGTTTTTAAAGATGGTGATCGAATGTTTTGCATATGTTTGGGAAGAAGTGGATCCATTTCAAGGGTGATTTCTTTGGTCTCGTGCTTGGTTATGGTTTCGGTTTAAGCAATAAATGCACAAACACTACATTTCTTATTGTTTACTGTGATTTTAGAGATCGTTATGCTTGGGTAGATTAAAATAGTTAGAAGTGTGTATAGATGGCTTAAGAAGTGAAACCGCGTAGGATTAGAGGTTGTTACAAGAATCAAAACCTATTCATGCGAGAACTATTGTTGTTTTATAAAGTTGTATACGTAGTTCATTTCTTAAGTATATCGTTAAGCTCACGCGAATACATGGATGCACAAAACAATAAGTACCTAATATTTAGTTAAATTCAATAAAATATAATTCACTTGGTAGTATTAGATTAATTTGACTTCTTATTCATTAATCACACGTTAAGTTTTATCTTTGATGACTAATTACATTTCATTTGAGAATGATAATTTGATTCTCGGTTCATATTGAGTGAACACGAGTACTTTTTGATACTTTACAATTGGTAAGGTTTCATTGGTGCTCAATAAATGATTATGTTCATCGAGAGTTGTCATTTGAAAGTATATTTGTGGCTTATAGCGAAAAGTGTTTAAAGATGGTGATTGAATGTTTTGCATATGTTTGGGAAGAAGTGGATCCATTTCAAGGGTGATTTCTTTGGTCTCGTGCTTGGTTATGGTTTCGGTTTAAGCAATAAATGCACAAACACTACATTTCTTATTGTTTAGTGTGATTTTAGTGATCATTTTGCTTAGGTAGCTTAAAATAGTTAGAAGTGTGTATAGATGGCTTAAGAAGTGAAACCGCGTAGGATTGGCGGTTGTTACAGGAATCAAAAACTATTCACGCGAAAACTATTGTTGTTTTATAAATTTGTATACGTAGTTCATTTCTTAAGTATATCGTTAAGCTCACGCGAATACATTGATGCACAAAACAATAAATACCTAATATTTAGTTAAATTCAATGAAATATAATTCACTTGGTCGTATTAGATTGATTTGACTTCTTATTCATTAATCAGACATTATGTTTTATCTTTGATAACTAATTACATTTCATTCGAGAATGATAATTTGATTCTCGGTTCATATTGATTGAACACGAGTACTTTTTGGTACTTTACAATTGGTAAGGTTTCATTGGTGCTCAATAAATGATTATGTTAATCGAGAGTTGTCATTTGAAAGTATATTTGTGGCTTATAGCGAAAAGTGTTTAAAGATGGTGATCGAATGTTTTGCATATGTTTGGGAAGAAGTGGATCCATTTCAAGGGTGATTTCTTTGGTCTCGTGCTTGGTTATGGTTTCGGTTTAAGCAATAAATGCACAAACATTACATTTCTTATTGTTTAGTGTGATTTTAGTGATCATTATGCTTGGGTAGATTAAAATAGTTTAGAAGTGTGTATAGATGGCTTAAGAAGTGAAACCGCATAGGATTGGAGGTTGTTACAGGAATCAAAAACTATTCACGCGACAACTATTGTTGTTTTATAAATTTGAATACGTAGTTCATTTCTCAAGTATATCGTTAAGCTCACACGAATACATGGATGCGCAAAACAATAAGTATCTAATATTTAGTTAAATTCAATGAAATATAATTCACTTGGTCGTATTCGATTGATTTGACTTCTTATTCATTAATCACACGCTATGTTTTAACTTTGATGACTAATTACATTTCATTCGAGAATGATAATTTGATTCTCGGTTTATATTAAGTGAACACGAGTACTTTTTGGTACTTTACAATTGGGAAGGTTTCATTGGTGCTCAATAAATGATTATGTTCATCGAGAGTTGTCATTTGAAAGTATATTTGTGGCTTATAGCGAAAAGTTTTTAAAGATGGTGATCGAATGTTTTGCATATGTTTGGGAAGAAGTGGATCCATTTCAAGGGTGATTTCTTTGGTCTCGTGCTTGGTTATGGTTTCGGTTTAAGCAATAAATGCACAAACACTACATTTCTTATTGTTTACTGTGATTTTAGGGATCGTTATGCTTGGGTAGATTAAAATAGTTAGAAGTGTGTATAGATGGCTTAAGAAGTGAAACCGCGTACGATTGGAGGTTGTTACAAGAATCAAAACCTATTCACGCGAGAACTATTGTTGTTTTATTAATTTGTATACGTAGTTCATTTCTTAAGTATATCGTTAAGCTCACGCGAGTGCATGGATGCACAAAACAATAAGTACCTAATATTTAGTTAAATTCAATAAAATATAATTCACTTGGTAGTATTAGATTAATTTGACTTCTTATTCATTAATCACACGTTAAGTTTTATCTTTGATGACTAATTACATTTCATTCGAGAATGATAATTTGATTCTCGGTTCATATTGAGTGAACACGAGTACTTTTTGATACTTTACAATTGGTAAGGTTTCATTGGTGCTTAATAAATGATTATGTTCATCGAGAGTTGTCATTTGAAAGTATATTTGTGAATTATAGCGAAAAGAGTTTAAAGATGGTGATCGAATATTTTGCATATGTTTGGGAAGAAGTGGATCCATTTCAAGGGTGATTTCTTTGGTCTCGTGCTTGGTTATGGTTTCGGTTTAAGCAATAAATGCACAAACACTACATTTCTTATTGTTTAGTGTGATTTTAGTGATCATTATGCTTGGGTAGATTAAAATAGTTTAGAAGTTTGTATAGATGGCTTAAGAAATGAAACCGCATAGGATTGGAGGTTGTTACAGGAATCAAAAACTATTCACGCGACAACTATTGTTGTTTTATAAATTTGAATACGTAGTTCATTTCTCAAGTATATCGTTAAGCTCACACGAATACATGGATGCACAAAACAATAAATACCTAATATTTAGTTAAATTCAATGAAATATAATTCACTTGGTCGTATTAGATTGATTTGACTTCTTATTCATTAATCAGACATTATGTTTTATCTTTGATAACTAATTACATTTCATTCGAGAATGATAATTTGATTCTCGGTTCATATTGATTGAACACGAGTACTTTTTGGTACTTTACAATTGGGAAGGTTTCATTGGTGCTCTATAAATAATTATGTTTATCGAGAGTTGTCATTTGAAAGTATATTTGTGGCTTATAGCGAAAAATTTTTAAAGATGGTGATCGAATGTTTTGCATATGTTTGGGAAGAAGTGGATCCATTTCAAGGGTGATTTCTTTGGTCTCGTGCTTGGTTATGGTTTCGGTTTAGGCAATAAATGCACAAACACTACATTTCCTATTGTTTACTGTGATTTTAGGGATCGTTATGCTTGGGTAGATTAAAATAGTTAGAAGTGTGTATAGATGGCTTAAGAAGTGAAACCGCTTTGGATTGGAGGTTGTTACAAGAATCAAAACCTATTCACGCGAGAACTATTGTTGTTTTATAAATTTGTATACGTAGTTTATTTTTTAAGTATATCGTTAAGCTCACGCGAATACATGGATGCACAAAACAATAAGTACCTAATATTTAGTTAAATTCAATAAAATATAATTCACTTGGTAGTATTAGATTAATTTGACTTCTTATTCATTAATCACACGTTAAGTTTTATCTTTGATGACTAATTACTTTTCATTCGAGAATGATAATTTGATTCTCGGTTCATATTGAGTGAACACGAGTACTTTTTGATACTTTACAATTGGTAAGGTTTCATTGGTGCTCAATAAATGATTATGTTCATCGAGGGTTGTCATTTGAAAGTATATTTGTGGATTATAGCGAAAAGTGTTTAAAGATGGTGATCGAATGTTTTGCATATGTTTAGGAAGAAGTGGATCCATTTCAAGGGTGATTTCTTTGGTCTCGTGCTTGGTTATGGTTTCGGTTTAAGCAATAAATGCACAAACACTACATTTCTTATTGTTTAGTGTGATTTTAGTGATCATTATGCTCGGGTAGATTAAAATAGTTTAGAAGTGTGTATAGATGGCTTAAGAAGTGAAACCGCATAGGATTGGAGGTTGTTACAGGAATCAAAAACTATTCACGCGACAACTATTGTTGTTTTATAAATTTGAATACGTAGTTCATTTCTCAAGTATATCGTTAAGCTCACATGAATACATGGATGCGCAAAACAATAAGTATCTAATATTTAGTTAAATTCAATGAAATATAATTCACTTGGTCGTATTCGATTGATTTGACTTCTTCTTTATTAATCACACGCTATGTTTTAACTTTGATGACTAATTACATTTCATTCGAGAATGATAATTTGATTCTCGGTTCATATTAAGTGAACACGAGTACTTTTTGGTACTTTACAATTGGGAAGGTTTCATTGGTGCTCAATAAATGATTATGTTCATCGAGAGTTGTCATTTGAAAGTATATTTGTGGCTTATAGCGAAAAGTGTTTAAAGATGGTGATCAAATGTTTTGCATATGTTTGGGAAGAAGTGGATCCATTTCAAGGGTGATTTCTTTGGTCTCATGCTTGGTTATGGTTTCGGTTTAAGCAATAAATGCACAAACACTACATTTCTTATTGTTTAGTGTGATTTTAGTGATCATTATGCTTGGGTAGATTAAAATAATTTAGAAGTGGGTATAGATGGCTTAAGATGTGAAACCGCATAGGATCACGCGACAACTATTGTTGTTTTATAAATTTGAATACGTAGTTCATTTCTCAAGTATATCGTTAAGCTCAAAAGAATACATGGATGGGCAAAACAATAAGTATCTAATATTTAGTTAAATTCAATGAAATATAATTCCCTTGGTCCTATTCGATTGATTTGACTTCTTATTCATTAATCACACGCTATGTTTTAACTTTGATGACTAATTACATTTCATTCGAGAATGATAATTTGATTCTCGGTTCATATTGAGTGAGCACGAGTACTTTTTGGTACTTTATAATTGGGAAGGTTTCATAGGTGCTCAATAAATGATTATGTTCATCGAGAGTTGTCATTTGAAAGTATATTTGTGGCTTATAGCGAAAAGTGTTTAAAGATGGTGATCAAATGTTTTGCATATGTTTGGGAAGAAGTGGATCCATTTCAAGGGTGATTTCTTTGGTCTCGTGCTTGGTTATGGTTTCGGTTTAAGCAATAAATGCACAAACACTACATTTCTTATTGTTTACTGTGATTTTAGTGATCATTATGCTTGGGTAGATTAAAATTGTTAGAAGTGTGTATAGATGGCTTAAGAAGTGAAACCGCGTAGGATTGGAGGTTGTTACAAGAATCAAAACCTATTCACGCGAGAACTATTGTTGTATTATAAATTTGTATACGTAGTTCATTTCTTAAGTATATCGTTAAGCTCACGCGAATACATGGATGCACAAAACAATAAGTACCTAATATTTAGTGAAATTCAATAAAATTTAATTCATGATCGATGTCGAAGTATCAACCAAATAAGATGTTAATTATGTGTTCCTATTCACCTTAAACTAGTTAGGGTAAGTAGGGTTGTCGATCGTCGTGGAATTAGTGGTCGGTGTATTGCGAATCGATTTATATGAAAACAAATAGCCGAATTACTAAATTACTTAAACCTATTGCCTCTTGGCTGTAAAGATTGGATTTTTAGAATGATTATCAAATTAATTACTAAAACAAATTGGAAAGATTCAAACTTGACTCAGAAAACAATTATATGAAAAAGCAACCAACTTCGGATCTTGGTTTGGTTTTCGGTAATCGTTTACTTTAACTTGATGGAAAATCCTTTATAGGGATTCTAAACGTGTAATGATTAAGTGATATCAATAATCAAGACTTAATAGGTCTTAATACACAATACCAATTCAATTAGAAACCAAAACTTGCAATCATGTAATTCCCGGAAAATTAAATGACATTCAATAAAGGTTAACCAAAATCATTGCTTAAATAATCAAAACACAAGTTAAACTTATAAAAGAACTTAATGGGTTCTAAAGTTTAACCCCAACAAAGTTAAACATAAACAAAAACCTAATCACACAAAACCTAATACCCGAAGTCGATCACGAGAAGATTAGCCGCTTATCGTTCTTGATTGATCTTCAAAATTGTTGTTGATTTTCATTCCGGATGATTGGATTATGTTTTTGAAGGTTGGAATGGTGATTTGGTAGTCTAAGAACGCCCAAAAATCGTCTCCAAACGTATTAGGTCGAATAGGGGGTAAGTGGTTGCTAAAAGATAAGTAAAATACGTTTTTATAGGGTTTCAAAAACCCTCCCAGCGTAGCCTACGCCATCCAGTGTAGCCTGGGCCTCATTCTGCTGATTTTTTTAAGCTGCTGGCGTAGCCTACGGTGGCTACAGTAGGCTACGGTGGAAGCCTTTCTGCTGTACTTTGAATCCTTATTTCTTGACCCTTCCAATGCATAGTTTCACCATGTAAGCTTTCAACTTGCTTGTTTTACCTACAAAATCACTTCCAATGCATAGTTAACCTATTCAACTTAATCACATGCATATAAACGACTAATAATACGTAATATTTGACATTTAAACATTTATATTGTTGTTCCAACATCCTTACATCACATCCCCACACTTAACCTTTGCTTGCCCTCAAGCAAATCTAATTCAAACACTTAAGGACATTACAAACCAAAATCCTTAACTATGTCTTAGCTATGGTACCAAGTCATACCCCATTCTAGAATTACAACAGTAATGTTTTGTTAGCAAGTAAAAGATGTGACACTTCATTCAAAATGGAATCTGCGTAATTAAACCTAACAAGCTTTCGGCTTTTATTGTCATGCAACACACCCCTCACTATTGTTCACTCCTCTCGGTTTATTTCTGGATTGGTAAAAATTGCACCAATATATCACTCAAAAGGTCGATATGTGAAACCTTGCTATCATATGCTTGGGTGACAATCAAACTTCCACGGTAACACATAGACAATTCATAAATCAAAAGGACTTACGGGTTTTGGGCTTAGGGTAAGGTAGGAATGCTCGGCTGTGAATGTGGCTGAAATATAAAAAAAAAAAATCAACGCAATACCACTGTTGACACTCTTATTGATATAACTATTACTCACATAAACAAAACATGGGTATACCTTTAACCCGCAACCCATAACTTGCATTTTCAATTTTTTCTTCTTTCTTTTTCTCTTTTTTCTTTTTTTCTTTTTTTTTCTTTTTCTTTTTTTAACTAACACAATAAAACAATTACTGAATTAATACTAATGTTATCAACAGTGGTAAGTCAACTTGGAAACAAAATTTGATTTGTGCTGTAAAGATATGGGTTTGTCAAAATAAACGGTTTAAGGCTCGAAAGTGGCTACTATGGTGAATTTCAGGTATGGTGGTAAAACAAGAAATGGTATTAAAAGAAAAAGGAAATCCTAAATTGCCTCTATCATTTATGTGCATTTATCAAGTCTACCATCTTAGCATGCATCAAATCACACAAGTTCTGAAACAACGAATCATATGACCTACACTCGAGAATTGAACAAATTTGTATGTGAACTAACAATCCAATAGGCTTCAACTCTCACCAAGTAGCAAATAAGGTTGCCGATGTGTGCATGCTTTTATTACACCAATAGCCTGTTAACCTTACTATGCAAATCTGAATTTTTTCTAAAAACCTTACTAAACCTGATTATTTTTGCTATCTTAGAATTAGACCATGACTACGGACCATTACATCAACATGTCAAGAATCAATTGGTATCCTTATCATTTTCGTGTCCTATTGGATTGCTTCAAGACAATAAATTCTTTTTAATCTTTCCCTCATCCCCACACTTGAGATACATTGTCCTCAATGTACGGTATTTAAGTTAAGTGTGTGAACTTTTTGCAAATCAATTTATCCAATTAATCAAGACAAACAACTTTCCAACCTGAACCGACCCACATAAAAACATAACCACTCCCAACACATATTAAAAATAATAATAACACCTCCAAAATAGAAACACAAACTACTTAAAAAACACACTAAATATAAAGCATAGGAATCAATGTCGGGTTGCCTCCCGATTAGCGCTAAGTTTTAGGTCTTCAGCCAGACCGTACCTGCGACCACTCATGGTGGTCAAGTAGGATGCTTGTCTCCGGTATTCTTCAAATGATCCAGTGGGTCTTCAACTAAATCGTATCTTTGCCCAAACATCAATGCCTCAACACCGCCATTTATAGGATCAAGTGGATCGCCAAATTTTTTCATAATTTCAGGCATCTCATCTTTTGCTTCTACCTTCATAATTGGTTCTTTATTATCTTTTAAATCCACCATTTCCTTCAAGTTTACATGCTTATCCCTGTCATACTTAAAACCATTCTCAAAATTGATGTCCACACATACATGTGAAATGCAAGTAGGAACACACACGTTAGTCATATCTGCCACAAAAACATTATCATTAACACAATAATTGATTGTCTTGGAAAATACATCAAAACATAACTTACGGGTTTTGTAGGTCATTTCAATTGTTCCATGCCGACAATTTATTTGAGCATTGGCAGTTGCTAAAAATGGTCGACCCAATATGACCTTAGATTGTTTGTTTGTCCTCACTGGTGCATAATCAAGAACCATAAAGTCTACTGGGTATTAGAATTCTCCCAACTTGATTATCACATTCTTTACCATTCCTTGTAGTCGTTTTTGGGTCAAGTTAGCTAACACCAACGTGTTGTCTACTTCCTCCAGAGGACCAAACTCATATTGATCATATAACATACCTGGCAAGATACTAACAGCTGCTCCATAATCCAAAAATGCTCTTTTTATCTTCAACTTGCCTACTTTGATTGGAATGATGGGTGCTCCTTGGTCACCCTCTTCCATTGTATCGGATTTCTCTTCCTTATCTGCAACTTGTTGTGAAAAAGAAGTGACGTCATTATCAATAATTTCAGAGTCAAGAAGGATACTAACCGAATTGATGTGAACATTTCTCATATTTTCTGTGTTGGTTCCTTGATGTTGAGGATTGATCATGGTATCACTCGGTAGCTTTCCAGGGTTTCTTTTAATTTGAGCCACATCCTCTGCAAGTTGACCCACTTGTTTGTTTAATGCTTCAATAGCTTTGTCTCTTATTTCATTATCCCTCTTGTTCTCTTGCATGTTTTCTTTCATCATGTTCATCAAAGCATCCAACTTTGCATTTGTAGTCTGTTCACCACCAGGTTGGCCCGATTGAGAATTACTTTGATAGTTATGTGATGAAGTACCTTGTTGACCCCCATGAATGTAGTTTCCTTGATTGTTTTCTTGAGGATATGAAGTTCTCGGATAACCACTTTGATTATAATTTCCTTGTGTTCGGTTCTGATAAGCTTGACCACCTTGACTATTACCTTGAAAATTAGGGTTCATCTGGTTTGAAGCATTTCCATACTAAAAGTATGGATGATTCCTCAAACCGGGGTGATAAGTATTGGAGTTCATATCAAACTGTTTCCTCTCTCCATATATTTGATTCAGTTCTTCATGTTGACCTAAAAGTAACGGACACTCTACACTTGCATGTCCTAACTTGGCCAGTTGTCTTTCTAAAAATGCAATTCTTTCTTTAGCCTCGTAATCGATGGTGGTTGACCTTGCTGGAGCGGGCTTTGACCGTCTACTAGCCGAAGCTTGAGCTTTGGAATTCTTGCACATTTTTTTTAGGAATTCCCAATCCATGTCTTCATGATTAGATAAGAATGTTCCATTACTTGTAGAATACAAGTATTTCCTTTCCTCCGGTGTTAGCCCGTCTGAAAATGCTTTAATCAATTCCCACCTCTCAATACCATGATGAGGACACATGCGGATCAACTCCTTGAATCTCGTAAACGCCTCATGAAACTGTTCACCCATTTGTTGTTGGAAAGATCTAATGGCATCTCTTGCATCACTTGTTTTTCGCATAGAATATTATTCTTCAAGAAAGACCCTTTGCATCTCTTGCAAAGTATGAATACTATTGTTAGGTAAGGTGAGGAACCACTGCTTCGCTCTATCTTTCAAGGTGAATTGGAAAAGCCTCAGTCTAACCTCATCTTGAGTGAAATGATTACCTCCAATTGTGCTACAAATGGCATCAAACTCAGCTAAGTGCACATATGGTTCCTCAGATGCAGTTCCTCTAAATGGTGGAAGAATAGTGAGGTATTGTGGGCGAACCTCAAAAGTTCTCCCTCTGCGATTAGGAGGCACAATAGGATTAGGGTTCTCTGAAATAGCAGGCTTAAAGGGGCTATCAACACCCCTCACATATGCTTGATTAGGTCTTCTTGAGCGATTAATGTTATCATTACCTCGACCTCTATATTGATTAAAGGCCGGTTGTGCATTCCATTCGTGTTGATCATAACCCCAATTGTTGTCACCCCTCTCATGTCCATCTTTGCCGTCCATATTACCTCCCCAATTACCATAACCATCATCGTAATGGTTATAATCATTGTTATCCCAATCATCTTCATCGTTCTCATTACCCGTGTGAACACTATGCATACTCACATGGTCTTCATAATTACCCCTACCACCTTGATTCAGATTAGGTGGTGCTCTACGGTTTTGATTTGGGTTGAAGTTATCACGAACTTGAAAAGGTGGTTGGTTTTGGTTTTGATTTCCATTACCAGGATTGTTAGGTGGGTGTTGGTAGTTCGGTTGGTTTTGATTTTGGTTGTGTGGAAGAGGGTTTGGGTGTTAGGGTGGTGGTTGTTGAGCAGGTGGTGGTTAGATGTTTGGATTCTCCATTTGAGTCAAATTTGAGGAACTATTGGCTGCTTGATCAATAGCTTGTGAAATTGATGTAGTTGGTATCCTTGATCGATGCAGAACACGGTTGTACCTTTCTGATTTATCTATCTCTGGATCGAACACTAGTGGTGATTTTCTACCTGAGTTTCGGGTATGCATGCAATCCTTTCACCTGTACGCTTAAAACACACCAAGCATAACAAGGAAATAATAAAATAAAACAAGAACAATTAAACAAAACAAAAAAAAATAAATCAAATAGCAAAACACCAAGCGCACCGATTCCCCGGCAACGGCGCCAAAATTTGATCGATGTCGAAGTATCAACCAAATAAGATGTTAATTATGTGTTCCTATTCACCTTAAACTAGTTAGGGTAAGTAGGGTTGTCGATCCTCGTGGAATTAGTGGTCGGTGTATTGCGAATCGATTTATATGAAAACAAATAGCCGAATTACTAAATTACATAAACCTAGTGCCTCTTGGAAGTAAAGATTGGATTTTTAGAATGATTATCAAATTAATTACTAAAACAAATTGGAAAGATTCAAACTTGACTAAGAAAACAATTATAAGAAAAAGCAACCAACTTCGGATCTAGGTTTGGTTTTCGGTAATTGTTTAATTTAACTTGATGGAAAATCCTTAATAGGGATTCTAAACATGTAATGATTAAGTGATATCAATAATCAAGACTTAATAGGTCTTAATACACAATACCAATTCAATTAGAAACCAAAACTTGCAATCATATAATTCCAGGAAAACTAAATGACATTCAATAAAGGTTAACCAAAATCATTGCTTAAATAATCAAAACACAAGTTAAACTTATAAAAGAACTTAATGGGTTCTAAAGTTTAATTCCAACAAAGTTAAACATAAACAAAAACCTAATCACACAAAACCTAATACCCGAAGTCGATCACGAGAAGATTAGCCGCTCATCGTTCTTGAATGATCTTCAAAATTGTTGTTGATTTTCATTCCGGATGATTGGATTATGTTTTTGAAGGTTGGAATGGTGATTTGGTAGTCTAAGAACGCCCAAAAATCGTCTCCAAACGTATTAGGTTGAATAGGGGGTAGGTGGTTGCTAAAAGATAAGTAAAATACGTTTTTATAGGGTTTCAAAAACCCTCATTCTACTGATTTTCTTAAGCTGCTGGCGTAGCCTACGGTGGCTACAGTAGGCTACGATGGAAGCCTTTCTGCTGTACTTTGAATCCTTATTTCTTGAACCTTCCAATGCATAGTTTCACCATGTAAGCTTCCAACTTGCTTGTTTTACCTACAAAATCACTTCCAATGCATAGTTAACCTATTCAACTTAATCACATGCATATAAACGACTAATAATACGTAATATTTGACATTTAAACATTTATGTTGTCGTTCCAACACCCTTACATCAATTCACTTGGTAGTATTAGATTAATTTGACTTCTTATTTATTAATCACACGTTAAGTTTTATCTTTGATGACTAATTACATTTCATTCGAGAATGATAATTTGATTCTCGGTTCATATTGTGTGAACACGAGTACTTTTTGATACTTTACAATTGGTAAGGTTTCATTGGTGCTCAATAAATGATTATGTTCATCGAGAGTTGTCATTTGAAAGTATATTTGTGGCTTATAGCGAAAAGTGTTTAAACATGGTGATCGAATGTTTGGCATATGTTTGGGAAGAAGTGGATCCATTTTAAGGGTGATTTCTTTGGTCTCGTGCTTGGTTATGGTTTCGGTTTAAGCAATAAACGCACAAACACTACATTTCTTATTGTTTAGTGTGATTTTAGTGATCATTATGCTTGGGTAGATTAAAATAGTTTAGAAGTGTGTATAGATGGCTTAAGAAGTGAAACCGCTTAGGGTTGGAGGTTGTTACAGGAATCAAAAACTATTCACGCGACAACTATTGTTGTTTTATAAATTTGAAAACGTAGTTCATTTCTCAAGTATATCGTTAAGCTCACACGAATACATGGATGCACAAAACAATAAGTATATAATATTTAGTTAAATTCAATAAAATATAATTCACTTGGTCGTATTCGATTGATTTGACTTCTTATTCATTAATCACACGTTATGTTTTAACTTTGATGACTAATTACATTTCATTAGAGAATGATAATTTGATTCTCGGTTCATATTGAGTTAACACGAGTACTTTTTGGTACTTTACAATTGGGAAGGTTTCATTGGTGCTCAATAAATGATTATGTTCATCGAGAGTTGTCATTTGAAAGTATATTTGTGGCTTATAGCGAAAAGTGTTTTAAAATTTTGATCAAATGTTTTGCATATGTTTGGGAAGAAGTGGATCCATTTCAAGGGTGATTTCTTTGGTCTCGTGCTTGGTTATGGTTTCGGTTTAAGCAATAAATGCACAAACACTACATTTCTTATTGTTTACTGTGATTTTAGTGATCATTATGCTTGGGTAGATTAAAATAGTTAGAAGTGTGTATAGATAGCTTAAGAAGTGAAACCGCGTAGGATTGGAGGTTGTTACAGGAATCAAAACCTATTTACGCGAGAACTATTGTTGTTTTATAAATTTGTATACGTAGTTCATTTCTTAAGTATATCGTTAAGCTCATGCGAATACATGGATGCACAAAACAATATGTACCTAATATTTAGTTAAATTCAATAAAATATAATTCACATAGTAGTATTAGATTGATTTGACTTCTTATTCATTAATCACACGTTAAGTTTTATTTTTGATAACTAATTACATTTCATTCGAGAATAATAATTTGATTCTCGGTTCATATTGACTGAACACGAGTACTTTTTGATACTCTTTACAATTGATAAGGTTTCATTGGGGCTCAATAAATGATTATGTTCTTCGAGAGTTGTCATTTGAAAGTATATTTGTGGCTTATAGCGAAAAGTGTTTAAAGATGGTGATCGAATGTTTTGCATATGTTTGGGAAGAAGTGGATCCATTTCAAGGGTGATTTCTTTGGTCTCGTGCTTAGTTATGGTTTCGGTTTAAGCAATAAATGCACAAACACTGCATTTCTTGTTGTTTAGTGTGATTTTAGTGATCATTATGCTTGGGTAGATTAAAATAGTTTAGAAGTGTGTATAGATGGCTTAAGAAGTGAAACCGCATAGGATTGGAGGTTGTTACAGGAATCAAAAACTATTCACATGACAACTATAGTTGTTTTATAAATTCGAATACGTAGTTCATTTCTCAAGTATATAGTTAAGCTCACACGAATACATGGATGCACAAAACAATAAATATCTAATATTTAGTTAAATTCAATGAAATATAATTTTCATGGTCTTATTCGATTGATTTGACTTCTCATTCATTAATCACACGTTATGTTTTATCTTTGATGACTAATTACATTTCATTCGAGAATGATAATTTGATTCTCGATTCATATTGAGTGAACACGAGTACTTTTTGATACTTTACAATTGGTAAGGTTCATTGGTGCTCAATAAATGATTATGTTCATCGAGAGTTGTCATTTGAAAGTATATTTGTGGCTTATGGCGTAAAATGTTTAAAGATGGTGATCGAATGTTTTGCAAATGTTTGGGAAGAATTGGATCCATTTCAAGGGTGATTTCTTTGGTCTCGTGCTTGTTTATGGTTTCGGTTTAAGCAATAAATGCACAAACACTACATTTCTTATTGTTTACTGTGATTTTAGTGATCATTATGCTTGGGTAGATTAAAATAGTTAGAAGTGTGTATAGATAGCTTAAGAAGTGAAACCGCGTAGGATTGGAGGTTGTTACAGGAATCAAAACCTATTTACGCGAGAACTGTTGTTGTTTTATAAATTTGTATACTTAGTTCATTTCTTAAGTATATCGTTAAGCTCACGCGAATACATGGATGCACAAAACAATATGTACCTAATATTTAGTTAAATTCAATAAAATATAATTCACATAGTAGTATTAGATTGATTTAACTTCTTATTCATTAATCACACGTTAAGTTTTATCTTTGATGACTAATTACATTTCATTCGAGAATGATAATTTGATTCTCGGTTCATATTGAGTGAACACGAGTACTTTTTGATACTTTACAATTGGTAAGGTTTCATTGGTGCTCAATAAATGATTATGTTCATCGAGAGTTGTCATTTGAAAGTATATTTGTGGCTTATAGCAAAAAGTGTTTAAAGATGGTGATCGAATGTTTTGCATATGTTTGGGAAGAAGTGGATCCATTTCAAGGGTGATATTTTTGGTCTCGTGCTTGGTTATGGTTTCGGTTTAAGCAATAAATGCACAAACACTACATTTCTTATTGTTTAGTGTGATTTTAGTGATCATTATGCTTGGGTAGATTAAAATAGTTTAGAAGTGCGTATAGATGGCTTAAGAAGTGAAAGCGCATAAGATTGGAGGTTGTTACACGAATCAAAAACTATTTACGCGACAACTATTGTTGTTTTATAAATTTGAATAGGTAGCTCATTTCTCAAGTATATCGTTAAGCTCACACGAATACATGGATGCACAAAACAATATGTATCTAATATTTAGTTAAATTCAATGAAATATAATTCACTTGGTCGTATTCGATTGATTTGAATTCTTGTTCATTAATCACACGTTATGTTTTAACCTTGATGACTAATTACATTTCATTCGAGAATGATAATTTGATTCTCGGTTCATATTGAGTGAACACGAGTACATTTTGGTACTTTACAATTGGTAAGGTTTCATTGGTGCTCAATAAATGATTATGTTCATCGAGAGTTGTCATTTAAAAGTATATTTGTGGCTTATAGCGAAAAGTGTTTAAAGATGGTGATCAAATGTTTTGCATATGTTTGGGAAGAAGTGGATCCGTTTCAAGGGTGATTTCTTTGGTCTCGTGCTTGGTTATGGTTTCGGTTTAAGCAATAAATGCACAAACACTATATTTCTTATTGTTTACTGTGATTTTAGTGATCATTATGCTTGGGTAGATTAAAATAGTTAGAAGTGCGTATAGATAGCTTAAGAAGTGAAACCGCATAGGATTGGAGGTTGTTACTGGAATCAAAACCTATTTACGCGAGAACTATTGTTGTTCTATAAATTTGTATACGTAGTTCATTTCTTAAGTATATCGTTAAGCTCACGCGAATACATGGATGCACAAAACAATATGTACCTAATATTTAGTTAAATTCAATAAAATATAATTCACTTAGTTGTATTAGATTGATTTGACTTCTTATTCATTAATCACACGTTAAGTTTTATCTTTGATGACTAATTACATTTCATTCGAGAATGATAATTTGATTCTCGGTTCATATTGAGTGAACACGAGTACTTTTTGATACTCTATACAATTGGTAAGGTTTCATTGGTGCTCAATAAATGATTATGTTCTTCGAGAGTTGTCATTTGAAAGTATATTTGTGGCTTATAGCGAAAAGTGTCTAAAGATGTTGATCGAATGTTTTGCATATGTTTGGGAAGAAGTGGATCCATTTCAAGGGTGATTTCTTTGGTCTCGTGCTTAGTTATGGTTTCGGTTTAAGCAATAAATGCACAAACACTACATTTCTTGTTGTTTAGTGTGATTTTAGTGATCATTATGCTTGGGTAGATTAAAATAGTTTAGAAGTGTGTATAGATGGCTTAAGAGGTGAAACCGCATAGGATTGGAGGTTGTTACAGGAATCAAAAACTATTCACACGACAACTATTATTGTTTTATAAATTCGAATACGTAGTTCATTTCTCAAGTATATCGTTAAGCTCACACGAATACATGGATGCACAAAATAATAAATATCTAATATTTAGTTAAATTCAATGAAATATAATTTACTTGGTCTTATTCGATTGATTTGACTTCTCATTCAGTAATCACACGTTATGTTTTAACTTTGATGACTAATTACATTTTATTCGAGAATGATAATTTGATTTTCGGTTCATATTGAGTGAACACGAGTACTTTTTGATACTTTACAATTGGTATGGTTCATTGGTGCTCAATAAATGATTATGTTCATCGAGAGTTGTCATTTGAAAGTATATTAGTGGCTTATGGCGTAAAATGTTTAAAGATGGTGATCAAATGTTTTGCAAATGTTTGGGAAGAATTGGATCCATTTCAAGGGTGATTTCTTTGGGCTCGTGCTTGGTTATGGTTTCGGTTTAAGCAATAAATGCAGAAACACTACATTTCTTATTGTTTAATGTGATTTTAGTGATCATTATGCTTGGGTAGATTAAAATAGTTAGAAGTGTGTATAGATGGCTTAAGAAGTGAAACCGCATAGGATTGGAGGTTGTTACAGGAATCAAAACCTATTCACGCGAGAACTATTGTTGTTTTATAAATTTGTATACGTAGTCCATTTCTTAAGTATATCGTTACGCTCAAGCGAATACATGGATGCACAAAACAATATGTACCTTATATTTAGTTAAATGCAATAAAATATAATTCACTTAGCAGTATTAGATTGATTTGACTTCTTATTCATTAATCACACGTTAAGTTTTATCTTTGATGACTAATTACATTTCATTCGAGAATGATAATTTGATTCTCGGTTTATATTGAGTGAACACGAGTACTTTTTGATACTCTTTACAATTGGTAAGGTTTCATTGGTGCTCAATAAATGAATATGTTCTTCGAGAGTTGTCATTTGAAAGTATATATGTGGCTTATAGCAAAAAGTGTTTAAAGATGGTGATCGAATGTTTTGCATATGTTTGGGAAGAAGTGGATCCATTTCAAGGGTGATTTCTTTGGTCTCGTGCTTGGTTATGGTTTTGGTTTAAGCAATAAATACACAAACACTACATTTCTTGTTGTTTAGTGTGATTTTAGTGATCATTATGCTTGGGTAGATTAAAATACTTTAGAAGTGTGTATAGATGGCTTAAGAAGTGAAACCACATAGGATTGGAGGTTGTTACAAGAATCAAAAACTATTCTCACGACAACTATTGTTGTTTTATAAATTTGAATACGTAGTTCATTTCTCAAGTATATCGTTAAGCTCACACGAATACATGGATGCACAAAACAATAAATATCTAATATTAAGTTAAATTCAATGAAATATAATTCACTTGGTCTTATTCAATTGATTTGACTTCTCATTCATTAATCACACGTTATGTTTTAACTTTGTTGACTAATTACATTTCATTCGAGAATGATAATTTGATTCTCGGTTCATATTGAGTGAACACGAGTACTTTTTGGCACTTTACAATTGGTAAGGTTTCATTGATGCTCAATAAATGATTATGTTCACCGAGAGTTGTCATTTGAAAGTATATTTGTGGCTTATAGCGAAAAGTGTTTAAAGATGGTGATCGAATGTTTTGCATATGTTTGGGAAGAAGTGGATCCATTTCAAGGGTGATTTCTTTGGTCTCGTGCTTGGTTATGGTTTCGGTTTAAGCAATAAATGCACAAACACTACATTTCTTATTGTTTAGTGTGATTTTAGTGATCATTATGCTTGGGTAGATTAAAATAGTTTAGAAGTGTGTATAGATGGCTTAAGAAGTGAAACCGCTTAGGGTTGGAGGTTGTTACAGGAATCAAAAACTATTCACGCGACAACTATTGTTGTTTTATAAATTTGAAAACGTAGTTCATTTCTCAAGTATATCGTTAAACTCACACGAATACATGGATGCACAAAACAATAAGTATCTAATATTTAGTTAAATTCAATAAAATATAATTCACTTGGTCGTATTCGATTGATTTGACTTCTTATTTATTAATCACACGTTATGTTTTAACTTTGATGACTAATTACATTTCATTAGAGAATGATAATTTGATTGTCGGTTCATATTGAGTGAACACGAGTACTTTTTGGTACTTTACAATTGGGAAGGTTTCATTGGTGCTCAATAAATGATTATGTTTATCGAGAGTTTTCATTTGAAAGTATATTTGTGGCTTATAGCGAAAAGTGTTTTGATATGATGATCAAATGTTTTGCATATGTTTGGGAAGAAGTGGATCCATTTCAAGGGTGATTTCTTTGGTCTCGTGCTTGGTTATGGTTTCGGTTTAAGCAATAAATGCACAAACACTACATTTCTTATTGTTTACTGTGATTTTAGTGATCATTGTGCTTGGGTAGATTAAAATAGGTAGAAGTGTGTATAGATGGCTTAAGAAGTGACACCGCGTAGGATTGGAGGTTGTTACGGGAATAAAAACCTATTCACGCGAGAACTATTGTTGTTTTATACACTTGTATACGTAGTTCATTTCTTAAGTATATCGTTAAGCTCACGCGAATACATGGATGCACAAAACAATAAGTACCTAATATTTAGTTAAATTCAATAAAATTTAATTCACTTGGTAGTATTAGATTAATTTGACTTCTTATTCATTAATCACACGTTAAGTTTTAACTTTGATGACTAATTACATTTCATTCGAGAATGATAATTTGATTCTCAGTTCATATTGAGTGAACACTAGTACTTTTTGATACTTTACAATTGGTAAGGTTTCATTGGTGCTCAATAAATGATTATGTTCATCGAGAGTTGTCATTTGAAAGTATATTTGTGGCTTATAGCGAAAAGTGTTTAAAGATGGTGATCCAATGTTTTGAATATGTTTGGGAAGAAGTGGATTCATTTCAAGGGTGATTTCTTTGGTCTCGTGCTTGGTTATGGTTTCGGTTTAAGCAATAAATGCACAAGCACTACATTTGTTATTGTTTAGTGTGATTTTAGTGATCATTATGCTTGGGTAGATTAAAATAGTTTAGAAGTGTGTATAGATGGCTTAAGAAGTGAAAGCGCATAGGATTGGAGGTTGTTACTGGAATCAAAAACTATTTACGTGACAACTATTGTTGTTTTATAAATTTGAATAGGTAGCTCATTTCTCAAGTATATCGTTAAGCTCAGACGAATACATGGATGCACAAAACAATATGTATCTAATATTTAGTTAAATTCAATGAAATATAATTCACTTGGTCGTATTCGATTGATTTGACTTCTTATTCATTAATCACACGTTATGTTTTAACCTTGATGACTAATTACATTTCATTCGAGAATGATAATTTGATTCTCGGTTCATATTAAGTGAACACGAGTAAATTTTGGTACTTTACAATTGGGAAGGTTTCATTGGTGCTCAATAAATGATTATGTTCATCGAAAGTTGTCATTTAAAAGTATATTTATGGCTTATAGCGAAAAGTGTTTAAAGATGGTGATCAAATGTTTTGCATATGTTTGGGAAGAAGTGGATCCATTTCAAGGGTGATTTCTTTGGTCTCGTGCTTGGTTATGGTTTTGGTTTAAGCAATAAATGCACAAACACTACATTTCTTATTGTTTACTGTGATTTTAGTGATCATTATGCTTGGGTAGATTAAAATAGTTAGAAGTGTGTATAGATAGCATAAGAAGTGAAACCGCGTAGGATTGGAAGTTGTTACACGAATCAAAACCTATTTACGCGAGAACTATTGTTGTTTTATAAATTTGTATACGTAGTTCATTTCTTAAGTATATCGTTAAGCTCACGCGAATACATGGATGCACAAAACAATATGTACCTAATATTTAGTTAAATTCAATAAAATATAATTCACTTAGTAGTATTAGATTGATTTGACTTCTTATTCATTAATCACACGTTAAGTTTTATCTTTGATGACTAATTACATTTCATTCGAGAATGACAATTTGATTCTCGGTTCATATTGAGTGAACACGAGTACTTTTTGATACTCTATACAATTGGTAAGGTTTCATTGGAGCCCAATAAATGATTATGTTCTTCGAGAGTTGTCATTTGAAAGTATATTTGTGGCTTATAGCGAAAAGTGTTTAAAGATGGTGATCGTATGTTTTGCATATGTTTGGGAAGAAGTGAATCCATTTCAAGGGTGATTACTTTGGTCTCGTGCTTGGTTATGGTTTCGGTTTAAGCAATAAATGCACAAACACTACATTTCTTATTGTTTAGTGTGATTTTAGTGATCATTATGCTTGGTTAGATTAAAATAGTTTAGAAGTGTGTATAGATGGCTTAAGAAGTGAAAGCGCATAGGATTGGAGGTTGTTACAGGAATCAAAAACTATTTACGCGACAACTATTGTTGTTTTATAAATTTGAATAGGTAGCTCATTTCTCAAGTATATCGTTAAGCTCACACGAATACATGGATGCACAAAACAATAAATATCTAATATTTAGTTAAATTCAATGAAATATAATTTACTTGGTCTTATTCGATTGATTTGACTTCTCATTCATTAATCACACGTTATGTTTTAACTTTGATGAGTAATTACATTTTATTCGAGAATGATAATTTGATTCTCGGTTCATATTGAGTGAACACGAGTACTTTTTGGCACTTTACAATTGGTAAGGTTTCATTGGTGCTCAATAAATGATTATGTTCATCGAGAGTTGTCATTTGAAAGTATATTTGTGGCTTATAGCTAAAAGTGTTTAAAGATGGTGATCGAATGTTTTGCATAAGTTTGGGAAGAAGTGGATCCATTTCTAGGGTGATTTCTTTGGTCTCGTGCTTGGTTATGGTTTCGGTTTAAGCAATAAATGCACAAACACTAAATTTCTTATTGTTTAGTGTGATTTTAGTGATCATTATGCTTGGGTAGATTAAAATAGTTTAGAAGTGTGTACAGATAGCTTAAGAAGTGAAACCGCATAGGATTGGAGGTTGTTACAGAAATCAAAAACTATTCACGCGACAACTATTGTTGTTTTATAAATTTGAATACGTAGTTCATTTCTCAAGTATATCGTTATGCTCACACGAATACATGAAAGCACAAAACAATAAGTATCTAATATTTAGTTAAATTCAATGAAATATAATTCACTTGGTCTTATTCGATTGATTTGACTTTTTATTCATTAATCACACGTTATGTTTTATCTTTGATGACTAATTACATTTCATTCGAGAATGATAATTTGATTCTCGGTTCATATTGAGTGAACACGAGTACTTTTTGATACTTTACAATTGGTAAGGTTCATTGGTGCTCAATAAATGATTATGTTCATCGAGAGTTGTCATTTGAAAGTATATTAGTGGTTTATGGCGTAAAATATTTAAAGATGGTGATCGAATGTTTTGCAAATGTTTGGGAAGAATTGGATCCATTTCAAGGGTGATTTCTTTGGTCTCGTGCTTGGTTATGGTTTCGGTTTAAGCAATAAATGCACAAACACTACATTTCTTATTGTTTACTGTGATTTTAGTGATCATTATGCTTGGGTAGATTAAAATAGTTAGAAGTGTGTATAGATGGCTTAAGAAGTGAAACCGCGTAGGATTAGAGGTTGTTACAAGAATCAAAACCTATTCACGCGAGAACTATTGTTGTTTTATAAATTTGTATACGTAGTTCATTTCTTAAGTATATCGTTAAGCTCACGCGAATACATGGATGCACTAAACAATATGTACCTTATATTTAGTTAAATTCAATAAAATATAATTCACTTAGTAGTATTAGATTGATTTGACTTCTTATTCATTAATCACACGTTAAGTTTTATCTTTGATGACTAATTACATTTCATTCGAGAATGATAATTTGATTCTCGGTTCATATTGAGTGAACACGAGTACTTTTTGATACTCTTCACAATTGGTAAGGTTTCATTGGTGCTCAATGAATGATTATGTTCTTCGAGAGTTGTCATTTGAAAGTATATTTGGGGCTTATAGCAAAAAGTGTTTAAAGATGGTGATCGAATGTTTTGCATATGTTTGGGAAGAAGTGGATCCATTTCAAGGGTGATTTCTTTGGTCTCGTGCTTGGTTATGGTTTCGGTTTAAGCAATAAATGCACAAACACTACATTTCTTATTGTTTACTGTGATTTTAGTGATCATTATGCTTGGGTAGATTAAAATAGGTAGAAGTGTTTATAGATGGCTTAAGAAGTGAAACAGCGTAGGATTGGAGGTTGTTACAGGAATCAAAACCTATTCACGCGAGAACTATTGTTGTTTTCTACACTTGTATACGTAGTTTATTTCTTAAGTATATCGTTAAGCTCACGCGAATACATGGATGCACAAAACAATAAGTACCTAATATTTAGTTAAATTCAATAAAATTTAATTCACTTGGTAGTATTAGATTAATATGACTTCTTATTCATTAATCACACGTTAAGTTTTAACTTTGATGACTAATTACATTTCATTCGAGAATGATAATTTGATTCTCAGTTCATATTGAGTGAACGCAAGTACTTTTTGATACTTTACAATTGGTAAGGTTTCATTGGTGCTCAATAAATGATTATGTTCATCGAGAGTTGTCATTTGAAAGTATATTTGTGGCTTATAGCGAAAAGTGTTTAAAGATGGTGATCGAATGTTTTGCATATGTTTGGGAAGAAGTGGATCCATTTCAAGGGTGATTTCTTTGGTCTCGTGCTTGGTTATGGTTTCGGTTTAAGCAATAAATGCACAAACACTACATTTCTTATTGTTTAGTGTGATTTTAGTGATCATTATGCTTGGGTAGATTAAAATAGTTTAGAAGTGTGTATAGATGGCTTAAGAAGTGAAAGCGCATAGGATTGGAGGTTGTTACAGGAATCAAAAACTATTTACGCGACAACTATTGTTGTTTTATAAATTTGAATAGGTAGCTCATTTCTCAAGTATATCGTTAAGCTCACGCGAATACATGGATGCACAAAACAATATGTACCTTATATTTAGTTAAATTCAATAAAATATAATTCACTTAGTAGTATTAGATTGATTTGACTTCTTATTCATTAATCACACGTTAAGTTTTATCTTTGATGACTAATTACATTTCATTCGAGAATGATAATTTGATTCTCGGTTCATATTGAATGAACACGAGTACTTTTTGATACTCTTTACAATTGGTAAGGTTTCATTGGTGCTCAATAAATGATTATGTTCTTCGAGAGTTGTCATTTGAAAGTATATTTGTGGCTTATAGCAAAAAGTGTTTAAAGATGGTGATCGAATGTTTTGCATATGTTTGGGAAGAAGTGGATCCATTTCAAGGGTGATTTCTTTGGTCTCGTGCTTGGTTATGGTTTCGGTTTAAGCAATAAATGCACAAACACTACATTTTTTATTGTTTACTGTGATTTTAGTGATCATTATGCTTGGGTAGATTAAAATAGTTAGAAGTGTGTATAGATAGCTTAAGAAGTGAAACCGCCTAGGATTGGAGGTTGTTACAGGAATCAAAACCTATTTGCGCGAGAACTATTGTTGTTTTATAAATTTGTATACGTAGTTCATTTCTTAAGTATATCGTAAAGCTCACGCGAATACATGGATGCACAAAACAATATGTACCTAATATTTTGTTAAATTCAATAAAATATAATTCACTTAGTAGTATTAGATTTATTTGACTTCTTATTCATTAATCACACGTTAAGTTTTATCTTTGTTGACTAATTACATTTCATTCGAGAATGATAATTTGATTCTCGGTTCATATTGAGTGAACACGAGTACTTTTTGATACTCTATACAATTGGTAAGGTTTCATTGGTGCTCAATAAATGATTACGTTCTTCGAGAGTTGTCATTTGAAAGTATATTTGTGGCTTATAGCGAAAAGTGTTTAAAGATGTTGATCGAATGTTTTGCATATGTTTGGGAAGAAGTGGATCCATTTCAAGGGTGATTTCTTTGGTATCGTGCTTGGTGATGGTTTCGGTTAAGCAATAAATGCACAAACACTACATTTCTTATTGTTTACTGTGATTTTAGTGATCATTATGCTTGGGTAGATTAAAATAGTTAGAAGTGTGTATAGATAGCTTAAAAAGTTAAACCGCGTAGGATTGGAGGTTGTTACAGGAATCAAAACCTATTTACGCGAGAACTATTGTTGTTTTATAAATTTGTATACGTAGTTCATTTCTTAAGTATATCGTTAAGCTCACGCGAATACATGGATGCCCAAAACAATATGTACCTAATATTTAGTTAAATTCAATAAAATATAATTCACTTAGTAGTATTAGATTGATTTGACTTCTTATTCATTAATCACACGTTAAGTTTTATCTTTGATCACTAATTACATTTCATTCGAGAATGATAATTTGATTCTTGGTTCATATTGAGTGAGAACGAGTACCTTTTGATACTTTATACAATTGGTAAGGTTTCATTGGTGCTCAATAAATGATTATGTTCTTCGAGAGTTGTCATTTGAAAGTATATTTGTGGCTTATAGCGAAAAGTGTTTGAAGCTGGTGATCGAATGTTTTGCATATGTTTGGGAAGAAGTGGATCCATTTCAAGGGTGATTTCTTCGGTCTCGTCCTTGGTTATGGTTTCGGTTTAAGCAATAAATGCACAAACACTACATTTCTTATTGTTTAGTGTGACTTTAGTGATCATTATGCTTGGTTAGATTAAAATAGTTTAGAAGTGTGTATAGATGGCTTAAGAAGTGAAAGCGCATAGGATTGGAGGTTGTTACAGGAATCAAAAACTATTTACGCGACAACTATTGTTGTTTTATAAATTTGAATAGGTAGCTCATTTCTCAAGTATATCGTTAAGCTCACACGAATACATGGATGCACAAAACAATAAATATCTAATATTTAGTTAAATTCAATGAAATATAATTTACTTGGTCTTATTCGATTGATTTGACTTCTCATTCATTAATCACACGTTATGTTTTAACTTTGATGACTAATTACATTTTATTCGAGAATGATAATTTGATTCTCGGTTCACATTGAGTGAACACGAGTACTTTTTGGCACTTTACAATTGGTAAGGTTTCATTGGTGCTCAATAAATGATTATGTTCATCGAGAGTTGTCATTTGAAAGTATATTTGTGGCTTATAGCGAAAAGTGTTTAAAGATGGTGATCGAATGTTTTGCATATGTTTGGGAAGAAGTGGATCCATTTCAAGGGTGATTTCTTTGGTCTCGTGCTTGGTTATGGTTTCGGTTTAAGCAATAAATCACAAACACTACATTTCTTATTGTTTAGTGTGATTTTAGTGATCATTATGCTTGGGTAGATTAAAATAGTTTAGAAGTGTGTATAGATAGTTAAAGAAGTGAAACCGCAAAGGATTGGAGGTTGTTACAGGAATCAAAAACTATTCACGCGACAACTATTATTGTTTTATAAATTTGAATACGTAGTTCATTTCTCAAGTATATCGTTAAGCTCACACGAATACATGAATGCACAAAACATAAGTATCTAATATTTAGTTAAATTCAATGAAATATAATTCACTTCGTCTTATTCGATTGATTTGACTTCTTATTCATTAATCACACGTTATGTTTTAGCCTTGATGACTAATTACATTTCATTCGAGAATGATAATTTGATTCTCGGTTCATATTGGGTGAACACGAGTACTTTTTGATACTTTACAATTGGTGAGGTTCATTGGTGCTCAATAAATGATTATGTTCATCGAGAGTTGTCATTTGAAAGTATATTAGTGGCTTATGGCGTAAAATGTTTAAAGATGGTGATCCAATGTTTTGCAAATGTTTGGGAAGAATTGGATCCATTTCAAGGGTGATTTCTTTGGTCTCGTGCATGGTTATGGTTTCGGTTTAAGCAATAAATGCACAAACACTACATTTCTTATTGTTTACTGTGATTTTAGTGTTCATTATGCTTGGGTAGATTAAAATAGTTAGAAGTGTGTATAGATGGCTTAAGAAGTGAAACCGCGTAGGATTGGAGGTTGTTACATGAATCAAAACCTATTCACGCGAGAACTATTGTTGTTTTATAAATTTGTATAAGTAGTTCATTTCTTAAGTATATCGTTAAGCTCACGCGAATACATGGATGCACAAAACAATATGTACCTTATATTTTGTTAAATTCAATAAAATATAATTCACTTAGTAGTATTAGATTGATTTGACTTCTTATTCATTAATCACACGTTAAGTTTTATCTTTGATGACTAATTACATTTCATTCGAGAATGATAATTTGATTCTCGGTTCATATTGAGTGAACACGAGTACTTTTTGATACTCTTTACAATTGGTAAGGTTTCATTGGTGCTCAATAAATGATTATGTTCTTCGAGAGTTGTCATTTGAAAGTATATTTGTGGCTTATAGCAAAAAGTGTTTAAAAATGGTGATCGAATGTTTTGCATATGTTTGGGAAGAAGTGGATCCATTTCAAGGGTGATTTCTTTGGTCTCGTGCTTGGTTATGGTTTCGGTTTAAGCAATAAATGCACAAACACTACATTTCTTATTGTTTACTGTGATTTTAGTGATCATTATGCTTGGGTAGATTAAAATAGTTAGAAGTGTGTATAGATAGCTTAAGAAGTGAAACCGCATAGGATTGGAGGTTGTTACCGGAATCAAAACCTATTTACGCGAGAACTATTGTTGTTTTATAAATTTGTATACGTTGTTCATTTCTTAAGTATATCGTAAAGCTCACGCGAATACATGGATGCAAAAAACAATATGTACCTAATATTTAGTTAAATTCAATAAAATATAATTCACTTAGTAGTATTAGATTGATTTGACTTATTATTCATTAATCACACGTTAAGTTTTATCTTTGATGACTAATTACATTTCATTCGAGAATGATAATTTGATTCTCGGTTCATATTGAGTGAACACGAGTACTTTTTGATACTCTATACAATTGGTAAGGTTTCATTGGTGCTCAATAAATGATTATGTTCTTCGAGAGTTGTCATTTGAAAGTATATTTGTGGCTTATAGCGAAAAGTGTTTAAAGATGTTGATCGAATGTTTTGCATATGTTTGGGAAGAAGTGGATCCATTTCAAGGGTGATTTCTTTGGTCTCGTGCTTGGTTATGGTTTCGGTTAAGCAATAAATACACAAACACTACATTTCTTATTGTTTAGTGTGATTTTAGTGATCATTATGCTTGGGTAGATTAAAATAGTTAGAAGTGTGTATAGATAGCTTAAAAAGTGAAACCACGTAGGATTGGAGGTTGTTACAGGAATCAAAACTTATTTACGCGAGAACTATTGTTGTTTTATAAATTTGTATACGTAGTTCATTTCTTAAGTATATCGTTAAGCTCACGCGAATACATGGATGCACAAAACAATATGTACCTAATATTTAGTTAAATTCAATAAAATATAATTCACTTAGTAGTATTAGATTGATTTGACTTCTTATTCATTAATCACACGTTAAGTTTTATCTTTGATCACTAATTACATTTCATTTGAGAATGATAATTTGATTCTCGGTTCATATTGAGTGAGAACGAGTACTTTTTGATACTTTATACAATTGGTAAGGTTTCATTGGTGCTCAATAAATGATTATGTTCTTCGAGAGTTGTCATTTGAAAGTATATTTGTGGCTTATAGCGAAAAGTGTTTGAAGGTGGTGATCAAATGTTTTGCATATGTTTGGGAAGAAGTGGATCCATTTCAAGGGTGATTTCTTTGGTCTCGTCCTTGGTTATGGTTTCGGTTTAAGCAATAAATGCACAAACACTACATTTCTTATTGTTTAGTGTGACTTTAGTGATCATTATGCTTGGTTAGATTAAAATAGTTTAGAAGTGTGTATAGATGGCTTAAGAAGTGAAAGCGCATAGGATCGGAGGTTGTTACAGGAATCAAAAACTATTACGCGACAACTATTGTTGTTTTATAAATTTGAATAGGTAGCTCATTTCTCAAGTATATCGTTAAGCTCACACGAATACATGGATGCACAAACAATAAATATCTAATATTTAGTTAAATTCAATGAAATATAATTACTTGGTCTTATTCGATTGATTTGACTTCTCATTCATTAATCACACGTTATGTTTTAACTTTGATGACTAATTACATTTTATTCGAGAATGATAATTTGATTCTCGGTTCACATTGAGTGAACACGAGTACTTTTGGCACTTTACAATTGGTAAGGTTTCATTGGTGCTCAATAAATGATTATGTTCATCGAGAGTTGTCATTTGAAAGTATATTTGTGGCTTATAGTGAAAAGTGTTTAAAGATGGTGATCGAATGTTTTGCATATGTTTGGGAAGAAGTGGATCCATTTCAAGGGTGATTTCTTTGCTCTCGTGCTTGGTTATGGTTTCGGTTTAAGCAATAAATGCACAAACACTACATTTCTTATTGTTTAGTGTGATTTTAGTGATCATTATGCTTGGGTAGATTAAAATAGTTTAGAAGTGTGTATAGATAGCTTAAGAAGTGAAACCGCATAGGATTGGAGGTTGTTACAGGAATCAAAAACTATTCACGCGACAACTATTATTGTTTTATAAATTTGAATACGTCGTTCATTTCTCAAGTATATCGTTAAGCTCACACGAATACATGAATGCACAAAACAATAAATATCTAATATTTAGTTAAATTCAATGAAATATAATTTACTTGGTCTTATTCGATTGATTTGACTTCTCATTCATTAATCACACGTTATGTTTTAACTTTGATGACTAATTACATTTTATTCGAGAATGATAATTTGATTCTCGGTTCACATTGAGTGAACACGAGTACTTTTTGGCACTTTACAATTGGTAAGGTTTCATTGGTGCTCAATAAATGATTATGTTCATCGAGAGTTGTCATTTGAAAGTATATTTGTGGCTTATAGTGAAAAGTGTTTAAAGATGGTGATCGAATGTTTTGCATATGTTTGGGAAGAAGTGGATCCATTTCAAGGGTGATTTCTTTGCTCTCGTGCTTGGTTATGGTTTCGGTTTAAGCAATAAATGCACAAACACTACATTTCTTATTGTTTAGTGTGATTTTAGTGATCATTATGCTTGGGTAGATTAAAATAGTTTAGAAGTGTGTATAGATAGCTTAAGAAGTGAAACCGCATAGGATTGGAGGTTGTTACAGGAATCAAAAACTATTCACGCGACAACTATTATTGTTTTATAAATTTGAATACGTCGTTCATTTCTCAAGTATATCGTTAAGCTCACACGAATACATGAATGCACAGAACAATAAGTATCTAATATTTAGTTAAATTCAACGAAATATAATTCACTTGGTCTTATTCGATTGATTTGACTTCTTATTCATTAATCACACGTTATGTTTTATCTTTGATGACTAATTACATTTCATTCGAGAATGATAATTTGATTCTCGGTTCATATTGAGTGAACACGAGTACTTTTTGATACTTTACAATTGGTAAGGTTCATTGGTGCTCAATAAATGATTATGTTCATCGAGAGTTGTCATTTGCAAGTATATTTGTGGCTTATGGCGTAAAATGTTTAGAGATGGTGATCGAATGTTTTGCAAATGTTTGGGAAGCATTGGATCAATTTCAAAGGTGATTTCTTTGGTCTCGTGCTTGGTTATGGTTTCGGTTTAAGCAATAAATACACAAACACTACATTTCTTATTGTTTACTGTGATTTTAGTGATCATTATGCTTGGGTAGATTAAAATAGTTAGAAGTGTGTATAGATGGCTTAAGAAGTGAAACCGCGTAGGATTGGAGGTTGTTACATGAATCAAAACCTATTCACACGAGAACTATTGTTGTTATATAAATTTGTATACGTAGTTCATTTCTTAAGTATATCGTTAAACTCACGCGAATACATGGATACACAAAACAATATGTACCTTATATTTCGTTAAATTCAATAAAATAGAATTCACTTAGTAGTATTAGATTGATTTGACTTCTTATTCATTAATCACACGTTAAGTTTTATCTTTGATGACTAATTACATTTCATTCGAGAATGATAATTTGCTTCTCGGTTCATATTGAGTGAACACGAGTACTTTTTGATACTCTTTACAATTGGTAAGGTTTCATTGGTGCTCAATAAATGATTATGTTCTTCGAGAGTTGTCATTTGAAAGTATATTTGTGGCTTATAACAAAACGTGTGTAAAGATGGTGATCGAATGTTTTGCATATGTTTGGGAAGAAGTGGATCCATTTCAAGGGTGATTTCTTTGGTCTCGTGCTTGGTTATGGTTTCGGTTTAAGCAATAAATGCACAAACACTACATTTCTTATTGTTTACTGTGATTTTAGTGATCATTATGCTTGGGTAGATTAAAATAGTTAGAAGTGTGTATAGATAGCTTAAGAAGTGAAACCGCGTAGGATTGGAGGTTGTTACGGGAATCAAACCTATTACGCGAGAACTATTGTTGTTTTATAAATTTGTATACGTAGTTCATTTCTTAAGTATATCGTAAGCTCACGCGAATACATGGATGCACAAACAATATGTACCTAATATTTAGTTAAATTCAATAAAATATAATTCACTTGTAGTATTAGATTGATTTGACTTCTTATTCATTAATCACACGTTATTTTATCTTTGATGACTAATTACATTTCATTCGAGAATGATAATTTGATTCTCGGTTCATATTGAGTGAACACGAGTACTTTTTGATACTCTTTACAATTGGTAAGGTTTCATTGGTGCTCAATAAATGATTATGTTCTTCGATAGTTGTCATTTGAAAGTATATTTGTGGCTTATAGCAAAAGTGTTTTAAAGATGGTGATCGAATGTTTTGCATATGTTTGGGAAGAAGTGGATCCATTTCAAGGGTGATTTCTTTGGTCTCGTGCTGGTTATGGTTTCGGTTTAAGCAATAAATGCACAAACACTACATTTCTTATTGTTTATTGTGATTTTAGTGATCATTATGCTTGGGTAGATTAAAATAGTTAGAAGTGTGTATAGATGCTTAAGAAGTGAAACCGCGTAGGATTGGAGGTTGTTACAGGAATCAAAACCTATTCACGCGAGAACTATTGTTGTTTTATAAATTTGTATACGTAGTTCATTTCTTTATATCGTAAGCTCACGCGAATACATGGATGCACAAAACAATATGTACCTAATATTTAGTTAAATTCAATAAAATATAATTCACTTAGTAGTATTAGATTGATTTGACTTCTTATTCATTAATCACACGTTAAGTTTTATCTTTGATGACTAATTACATTTCATTCGAGAATGATAATTTGATTCTCGGTTTATATTCAGTGAACACGAGTACTTTTTGATACTCTATACAATTGGTAAGGTTTCATTGGTGCTCAATAAATGATTATGTTCTTCGAGAGTTGTCATTTGAAAGTATATATGTGGCTTATAGCGAAAAGTGTTTAAAGATGTTGATCAAATGTTTTGCATATGTTTGGGAAGAAGTGGATCCATTTCAAGGGTGATTTCTTTGGTCTTGTGCTTGGTTATGGTTTCGGTTTAAGCAATAAATGCACAAACACTACATTTCTTATTGTTTAGTGTGATTTTAGTGATCATTATGCTTGGTTAGATTAGAATAGTTTAGAAGTGTGTATAGATGGCTTAAGAAGTGAAAGCGCATAGGATTGGAGGTTGTTACAGGAATCAAAAACTATTTACGCGACAACTATTGTTGTTTTATAAATTTGAATAGGTAGCTCATTTCTCAAGTATATCGTTAAGCTCACACGAATACATGGATGCACAAAATAATAAGTATCTAATATTTAGTTAAATTTAATGAAATATAATTCACTTGGTCTTATTCGATTGATTTGACTTCTTATTCATTAATCACACGTTATGTTTTATCTTTGATGACTAATTACATTTAATTCGAGAATGATACTTTGATTCTCGGTTTATATTGAGTGAACGCGAGTACTTTTTGCCACTTTACAATTGGTACGGTTTCATTGATGCTCAATAAATGATTATGTTTATCGAGAGTTGTCATTTGAAAGTATATTTGTGGCTTATAGCGAAAAGTGTTTAAAGATGGTGATCGAATGTTTTGCATATGTTTGGGAAGAAGTGGATCCATTTCAAGGGTGATTTCTTTGGTCTCGTGCTTGGTTATGGTTTCGGTTTAAGCAATAAATGCACAAACACTACATTTCTTATTGTTTAGTGTGATTTTAGTGATCATTATGCTTGGGTAGATTAAAATAGTTTAGAAGTGTGTATAGATAGCTTAAGAAGTGAAACCGCATAGAATTGGAGGTTGTTACAGGAATCAAAAACTATTCACGCGACAACTATTGTTGTTTTATAAATTTGAATACGTAGTTCATTTCTCAAGTATATCGTTAAGCTCACACGAATACATGAATGCACAAAACAATGAGTATCTAATATTTAGTTAAATTCAATGAAATATAATTCACTTGGTCTTATTCGATTGATTTGACTTCTTATTCATTAATCACACGTTATGTTTTAACTTTGATGACTAATTACATTTCATTCGAGAATGATAATTTGATTCTCGGTTCATATTGAGTGAACACAAGTACTTTTTGATACTTTACAATTGGTAAGGTTCATTGGTGCTCAATAAATGATTATCTTCATCTAGAGTTGTCATTTGAAAGTATTTTAGTGGCTTATGGCGTAAAATGTTTAAAGATGGTGATCGAATGTTTTGCAAATGTTGGGAAGATTGGATCCATTTCAAGGGATTTCTTTGGTCTCGTGCTTGGTTATGGTTTCGGTTTAAGCAATAAATGCACAAACACTACATTTCTTATTGTTTACTGTGATTTTAGTGATCATTATGCTTGGGTAGATTAAATAGTTAGAAGTGTGTATAGATGGCTTAAGAAGTGAACCGCGTAGGATTGGTGGTTGTTACATGAATCAAAACCTATTCACGCGAGAACTATTGTTGTTTAATAAATTTGTATACGTAGTTCATTTCTTAAGTATATCGTTAAGCTCAAGCGAATACATGGATGCACAAAACAATGTACCTATATTTAGTTAAATTCAATAAAATAAATTCACTTGGTAGTATTAGATTGATTTGACTTCTTATTCATTAATCACACGTTAAGTTTTATCTTTGATGACTAATTACATTTCATTCGAGAATGATAATTTGATTCTCAGTTCATATTGAGTGAACACGAGTACTTTTTGATACTCTTTACAATTGGTAAGGTTTCATTGGTGCTCAATAAATGATTATGTTCTTCGAGAGTTGTCATTTGAAAGTATATTTGTGGCTTATAGCAAAAAGTGTTTAAAGATGGTGATCGAATGTTTTGCATATGTTTGGGAAGAAGTGGATCCATTTCAAGGGTGATTTCTTTGGTCTCGTGCTTGGTTATGGTTTCGGTTTAAGCAATAAATGCACAAACACTACATTTCTTATTGTTTAGTGTGATTTTAGTGATCATTATGCTTGGTTAGATTAAAATAGTTTAGAAGTGTGTATAGATGGCTTAAGAAGTGAAAGCGCATAGGATTGGAGGTTGTTACAGGAATCAAAAACTATTTACGCGACAACTATTGTTGTTTTATTAATTTGAATAGGTAGCTCATTTCTCAAGTATATTGTTAAGCTCACACGAATACATGGATGCACAAAATAATAAGTATCTAATATTTAGTTAAATTCAATGAAATATAATTCACTTGGTCTTATTCGATTGATTTGACTTCTTATTCATTAATCACACGTTATGTTTTATCTTTGATGACTAATTACATTTAATTCGAGAATGATACTTTGATTCTCGGTTTATATTGAGTGAACACGAGTACTTTTTGCCACTTTACAATTGGTACGGTTTCATTGGTGCTCAATAAATGATTATGTTTATCGAGAGTTGTCATTTGAAAGTATATTTGTGGCTTATAGCGAAAAGTGTTTAAAGATGGTGATCGAATGTTTTGCATATGTTTGGGTAGAAGTGGATCCATTTCAAGGGTGATTTCTTTGGTCTCGTGCTTGGTTATGGTTTCGGTTTAAGCAATAAATGCACAAACACTACATTTCTTATTGTTTAGTGTGATTTTAGTGATCATTATGCTTGGGTAGATTAAATAGTTTAGAAGTGTGTATAGATGCTTAAGAAGTGAAACCGCATAGGATTGGAGGTTGTTACAGGAATCAAAAACTATTCACGCGACAACTATTGTTGTTTTATAAATTTGAATACGTAGTTCATTTCTCAAGTATATCGTTAAGCTCACACGAATACATGAATGCACAAAACAATAAGTATCTAATATTTAGTTAAATTCAATGAAATATAATTCACTTGGTCTTATTCGATTGATTTGACTTCTTATTCATTAATCACACGTTATGTTTTAACTTTGATGACTAATTACATTTCATTCGAGAATGATAATTTGATTCTCGGTTCATATTGAGTGAACACAAGTACTTTTTGATACTTTACAATTGGTAAGGTTCATTGGTGCTCAATAAATGATTATGTTCATCGAGAGTTGTCATTTGAAAGTATTTTAGTGGCTTATGGCGTAAAATGTTTAAAGATGGTGATCGAATGTTTTGCAAATGTTTGGGAAGAATTGGATCCATTTCAAGGGTGATTTCTTTGGTCTCGTGCTTGGTTATGGTTTCGGTTTAAGCAATAAATGCACAAACACTACATTTCTTATTGTTTACTGTGATTTTAGTGATCATTATGCTTGGGTAGATTAAAATAGTTAGAAGTGTGTATAGATGGCTTAAGAAGTGAAACCGCGTAGGATTGGAGGTTGTTACATGAATCAAAACCTATTCACGCGAGAACTATTGTTGTTTTATAAATTTGTATACGTAGTTCATTTCTTAAGTATATCGTTAAGCTCAAGCGAATACATGGATGCACAAAACAATATGTACCTTATATTTAGTTAAATTCAATAAAATATAATTCACTTAGTAGTATTAGATTGATTTGACTTCTTATTCATTAATCACACGTTAAGTTTTATCTTTGATGACTAATTACATTTCTTTCGAGAATGATAATTTGATTCTCGGTTCATATTGAGTGAACACGAGTACTTTTTGATACTCTTTACAATTGGTAAGGTTTCATTGGTGCTCAATAAATGATTATGTTCTTCGAGAGTTGTCATTTGAAAGTATATTTGTGGCTTATAGCAAAAAGTGTTTAAAGATGGTGATCGAATGTTTTGCATATGTTTGGGAAGAAGTGGATCCATTTCAAGGGTGATTTCTTTGGTCTCGTGCTTGGTTATGGTTTCGGTTTAAGCAATAAATGCACAAACACTACATTTCTTATTGTTTATTGTGATTTTAGTGATCATTATGCTTGGGTAGATTAAAATAGTTAGAAGTGTGTATAGATAGCTTAAGAAGTGAAACCGCGTAGGATTGGAGGTTGTTACAGGAATCAAAACCTATTTACGCGAGAACTATTGTTGTTTTATAAATTTGTATACGTAGTTCATTTCTTAAGTATATCGTAAAGCTCACGCGAATACATGGATGCACAAAACAATATGTACCTAATATTTAGTTAAATTCAATAAAATATAATTCACTTAGTAGTATTAGAATGATTTGACTTCTTATTCATTAATCACACATTAAGTTTTATCTTTGATGACTAATTACATTTCATTCGAGAATGATAATTTGATTCTCGGTTCATATTGAGTGAACACGAGTACTTTTTGATACTCTATACAATTGGTAAGGTTTCATTGGTGCTCAATAAATGATTATGTTCTTCGAGAGTTGTCATTTGAAAGTATATATGTGGCTTATAGCGAAAAGTGTTTAAAGATGTTGATCGAATGTTTTGCATATGTTTGGGAAGAAGTGGATCCATTTCAAGGGTGATTTCTTTGGTCTCGTGCTTGGTTATGGTTTCGGTTTAAGCAATAAATGCACAAACACTACATTTCTTATTGTTTATTGTGATTTTAGTGATCATTATGCTTGGGTAGATTAAAATAGTTAGAAGTGTGTATAGATGGCTTAAGAAGTGAAACCGCGTAGGATTGGAGGTTGTTACATGAATCAAAACCTATTCACGCGAGAACTATTGTTGTTTTATAAATTTGTATACGTAGTTCATTTCTTAAGTATATCGTTAAGCTCAAGCGAATACATGGATGCACAAAACAATATGTACCTTATATTTAGTTAAATTCAATAAAATATAATTCACTTAGTAGTATTAGATTGATTTGACTTCTTATTCATTAATCACACGTTAAGTTTTATCTTTGATGACTAATTACATTTCTTTCGAGAATGATAATTTGATTCTCGGTTCATATTGAGTGAACACGAGTACTTTTTGATACTCTTTACAATTGGTAAGGTTTCATTGGTGCTCAATAAATGATTATGTTCTTCGAGAGTTGTCATTTGAAAGTATTTGTGGCTTATAGCGAAAAGTGTTTAAAGATGGTGATCGAATGTTTTGCATATGTTTGGGAAGAAGTGGATCCATTTCAAGGGTGATTTCTTTGGTCTCGTGCTTGGTTATGGTTTCGGTTTAAGCAATAAATGCACAAACACTACATTTCTTATTGTTTATGTGATTTTAGTGATCATTATGCTGGGTAGATTAAAATAGTTAGAAGTGTGTATAGATAGCTTAAGAGTGAACCGCGTAGGATTGGAGGTTGTTACAGGAATCAAACCTATTTACGCGAGAACTATTGTTGTTTTATAAATTTGTATACGTAGTTCATTTCTTAAGTATATCGTAAGCTCACGCGAATACATGGATGCACAAAAATATGTACCTATATTTAGTTAAATTCAATAAAATATAATTCACTTAGTAGTATTAGATTGATTTGACTTCTTATTCATTAATCACACATTAAGTTTTATCTTTGATGACTAATTACATTTCATTCGAGAATGATAATTTGATTCTCGTTCATATTGAGTGAACACGAGTACTTTTTGATACTCTACAATTGGTAAGGTTTCATTGGTGCTCAATAAATGATTATGTTCTTCGAGAGTTGTCATTTGAAAGTATATATGTGGCTTATAGCGAAAAGTGTTTAAAGATGTTGATCGAATGTTTTGCATATGTTTGGGAAGAAGTGGATCCATTTCAAGGGTGATTTCTTTGGTCTCGTGCTTGGTTATGTTTTCGGTTTAAGCAATAAATGCACAAACACTACATTTCTTATTGTTTAGTGTGATTTTAGTGATCATTATGCTTGGTTAGATTAAAATAGTTTAGAAGTGTGTATAGATGGCTTAAGAAGTGAAAGCGCATAGGATTGGAGGTTGTTACAGGAATCAAAAACTATTTACGCGACAACTATTGTTGTTTTATAAATTTGAATAGGTAGCTCATTTCTCAAGTATATCGTTAAGCTCACACGAATACATGGATGCACAAAATAATAAGTATCTAATATTTAGTTAAATTCAATGAAATATAATTCACTTGGTCTTATTCGATTGATTTGACTTCTTATTCATTAATCACACGTTATGTTTTAACTTTGATGACTAATTACATTTCATTCGAGAATGATAATTTGATTCTCGGTTCATATTGAGTGAACACAAGTACTTTTTGATACTTTACAATTGGTAAGGTTCATTAGTGCTCAATAAATGATTATGTTCATCGAGAGTTGTCATTTGAAAGTATTTTAGTGGCTTATGGCGTAAAATGTTTAAAGATGGTGATCGAATGTTTTGCAAATGTTTGGGAAGATTGGATCCTTTCAAGGGTGATTTCTTTGGTCTCGTGCTTGGTTATGGTTTCGGTTTAAGCAATAAATGCACAAACACTACATTTCTTATTGTTTACTGTGATTTTAGTGATCATTATGCTTGGGTAGATTAAAATAGTTAGAAGTGTGTATAGATGGCTTAAGAAGTGAAACCGCGTAGGATTGGAGGTTGTTACATGAATCAAAACCTATTCACGCAAACTATTGTTGTTTTATAAATTTGTATACGTAGTTCATTTCTTAAGTATATCGTTAAGCTCAGCGAATACATGGATGCACAAAACAATATGTACCTTATATTTAGTTAAATTCAATAAATATAATTCACTTAGTAGTATTAGATTGATTTGACTTCTTATTCATTAATCACACGTTAAGTTTTATCTTTGATGACTAATTACATTTCTTTCGAGAATGATAATTTGATTCTCGTTCATATTGAGTGAACACGAGTACTTTTTGATACTTTACAATTGGTAAGGTTTCATTGGTGCTCAATAAATGATTATGTTCATCGAGAGTTGTCATTTGAAAGTATATTTGTGGCTTATAGCAAAAGTGTTTAAAGATGTGATCGAATGTTTTGCATATGTTTGGAAGAAGTGGATCCATTTCAAGGGTGATTTCTTTGGTCTCGTGCTTGTTATGGTTTCGGTTTAAGCAATAAATGCACAAACACTACATTTCTTATTGTTTATTGTGATTTTAGTGATCATTATGCTTGGGTAGATTAAAATAGTTAGAAGTGTGTATAGATAGCTTAAGAAGTGAAACCGCGTAGGATTGGAGTTGTTACAGGAATCAAAACCTATTCACGCGAGAACTATTGTTGTTTTATAAATTTGTATACGTAGTTCATTTCTTAAGTATATCGTAAAGCTCACGCGAATACATGGATGCACAAAACAATAAGTACCTAATATTTAGTTAAATTCAATAAATATAATTCACTTAGTAGTATTAGATGATTTGACTTCTTATTCATTAATCACACGTTAAGTTTTATCTTTGATGACTAATTACATTTCATTCGAGAATGATAATTTGATTCTCGGTTCATATTGAGTGAACACGAGTACTTTTTGATACTCCATACAATTGGTAAGGTTTCATTGGTGCTCAATAAATGATTATGTTCATCGAGAGTTGTCATTTGAAAGTATATTTGTGGCTTATAGCGAAAAGTGTTTTAAAGATGTTGATCGAATGTTTTGCATATGTTTGGGAAGAAGTGGATCCATTCAAGGTGATTTCTTTGGTCTCGTGCTTGGTTATGGTTTCGGTTTAAGCAATAAATGCACAAACACTACATTTCTTATTGTTTAGTGTGATTTTAGTGATCATTATGCTTGGTTAGATTAAATAGTTTAGAAGTGTGTATAGATGGCTTAAGAAGTGAAAGCGCATAGGATTGGAGGTTACAGGAATCAAAAACTATTTACGCGACAACTATTGTTGTTTATAAATTTGAATACGTAGTTCATTTCTCAAGTATATCGTTAAGCTCACACGAATACATGGATGCACAAAATAATAAGTATCTAATATTTAGTTAAATTCAATGAAATATAATTCACTTGGTCTTATTCGATTGATTTGACTTTTTATTTATTAATCACACGTTATGTTTTATCTTTGATGACTAATTACATTTAATTCGAGAATGATACTTTGATTCTCGGTTTATATTGAGTGAACACGAGTACTTTTTGCCACTTTACAATTGGTAAGGTTTCATTGGTGCTCATAAATGATTATGTTTCATCGAGAGTTGTCATTTGAAAGTATATTTGTGGCTTATAGCGAAAAGTGTTTAAAGATGGTGATCGAATGTTTTGCATATGTTTGGGAAGAAGTGGATCCATTTCAAGGGTGATTTCTTTGGTCTCGTGCTTGGTTATGGTTTCGGTTTAAGCAATAAATGCACAAACACTACATTTCTTATTGTTTAGTGTGATTTTAGTGATCATTATGCTTGGGTAGATTAAAATAGTTTAGAAGTGTGTATAGATAGCTTAAGAAGTGAAACCGCATAGGATTGGAGGTTGTTACAGGAAAAAACTATTCACGCGACAACTATTGTTGTTTTATAAATTTGAATACGTAGTTCATTTCTCAAGTATATCGTTAAGCTCACACGAATACATGAATGCACAACACAATAGTATCTAATATTTAGTTAAATTCAATGAAATATTCACTTGGTCTTATTCGATTGATTTGACTTCTTATTCATTAATCACACGTTATGTTTTATCTTTGATGACTAATTACATTTCATTCGAGAATGATAATTTGATTCTCGGTTCATATTGAGTGAACACGAGTACTTTTTGATACTTTACAATTGGTAAGGTTCATTGGTGCTCAATAAATGATTATGTTCATCGAGAGTTGTCATTTGAAAGTATATTTGTGGCTTATGGCGTAAAATGTTTAAAGATGGTGATCGAATGTTTTGCAATGTTTGGGAAGAATTGGATCCATTTCAAGGGTGATTCTTTGGTCTCGTGCTTGGTTATGGTTTCGGTTTAAGCAATAATGCACAAACACTACATTTCTTATTGTTTACTGTGATTTTAGTGATCATTATGCTTGGGTAGATTAAAATAGTTAGAAGTGTGTATAGATGGCTTAAGAAGTGAAACCACGTAGGATTGGAGGTTGTTACATGAATCAAAACCTATTCACGCGAGAACTATTGTTGTTTTATAAATTTGTATACGTAGTTCATTTCTTAAGTATATCGTTAAGCTCACGCGAATACATGGATGCACAAAACAATATGTACTTTATATTTAGTTAAATTCAATAAAATATAATTCACTTAGTAGTATTAGATTGATTTGGCTTCTTATTCATTAATCACACGTTAAGTTTTATCTTTGATGACAAATTACATTTCATTCGAGAATGATAATTTGATTCTCGGTTCATATTAAGTGAACACGAGTACTTTTTGATACTCTTTACAATTGGTAAGGTTTTATTGGTACTCAATAAATGATTATGTTCTTCGAGAGTTGTCATTTGAAAGTATATTTGGGGCTTATAGCCAAAAGTGTTTAAAGATGGTGATCGAATGTTTTGCATATGTTTCGGAAGAAGTGGATCCATTTCAAGGGTGATTTCTTTGGTCTCTTGCTTGGTTATGGTTTTGGTTTAAGCAATAAATGCACAAACACTACATTTTTGTTGTTTAGTGTGATTTTAGTGATCATTATGCTTGGGTAGATTAAAATACTTTAGAAGTGTGTATAGATGGCTTAAGAAGTGAAACCACATAAGATTGGAGGTTGTTACAGGAGTCAAAAACTATTCACACGACAACTATTGTTGTTTTATAAATTTGAATACGTAGTTCATTTCTCAAGTATATCGTTAAGCGCACACGAATACATGGATGCACAAAACAATAAATATCTAATATTAAGTTAAATTCAATGAAATATAATTCACTTGGTCTTATTCGAATGATTTGACTTCTCATTCATTAATCACACGTTATGTTTTAACTTTGATGACTAATTACATTTCATTCGAGAATGATAATTTGATTCTCGGTTCATATTGAGTGAACACGAGTACTTTTTGATACTTTACAATTGGTAAGGTTCATTGGTGCTCAATAAATGATTATGTTCATCGAGAGTTGTCATTTGAAAGTATATTTGTGGCTTATAGCGTAAAGTGTTTAAAGATGGTGATCGAATGTTTTGCAAATGTTTGGGAAGAATTGGATCCATTTCAAGGGTGATTTCTTTGGTCTCGTGCTTGGTTATGGTTTCGGTTTAAGCAATAAATGCACAAACACTACATTTCTTATTGTTTACTGTGATTTTAGTGATCATTATGCTTGGGTAGATTAAAATAGTTAGAAGTGTGTATAGATGGCTTAAGAAGTGAAACCGCGTAGGATTGGAGGTTGTTACAGGAAACAAAACCTATTCACGCGAGAACTATTGTTGTTTTATAAATTTGTATACGTAGTTCATTTCTTAAGTATATCGTTAAGCTCACGCGAATACATGGATACACAAAACAATAAGTACCTGATATTTAGTTAAATTCAATAAAATATAATTTACTTGATAGTATTAGATTGATTTGACTTCTTATTCATTAATCACACATTAAGTTTTATCTTTGATGACTAATTACATTTCATTCGAGAATGATAATTTGATTCTCGGTTCATATTGAGTGAACACGAGTACTTTTTGGCACTTTACAATTGGTAAGGTTTCATTGGTGCTGAATAAATAATTATGTTCATCGAGAGTTGTCATTTGAAAGTATATTTGTGGGTTATAGCGAAAAGTGTTTAAAGATGGTGATCGAATGTTTTGCATATGTTTGGGAAGAAGTGGATCTATTTAAAGGGTGATTTCTTTGGTCTCGTGCTTGCTTATGGTTTCGGTTTAGCAATAAATGCACAACACTACATTTCTTATTGTTTAGTGTGATTTTAGTGATCATTATGCTTGGGTAGATTAAAATACTTTAGAAGTGTGTATAGATGCTTAAAAGTGAAACCACATAGGATTGGAGGTTGTTACAGGATCAAAACTATTCACCACAACTATTGTTGTTTTATAAATTTGAATACGTAGTTCATTTCTCAAGTATATCGTTAAGCTCACACGATATATGGATGCACAAACAATAATATCTAATATTAAGTTAAATTCAATGAAATAAATTCACTTGGTCTTATTCGAATGATTTGACTTCTTATTCATTAATCACACGTTATGTTTTATCTTTGATGACTAATTACATTTCATTCGAGAATGATAATTTGATTCTCGGTTCATATTGAGTGAACACGAGTACTTTTTGATCTTTACAATTGGTAAGGTTCATTGTGCTCAATAAATGATTATGTTCATCGAGAGTTGTCATTTGAAAGTATATTTATGGCTTATAGCGAAAAGTGTTTAAAGATGGTGATCGAATGTTTTGCAAATGTTTGGGAAAAGTGGATCCATTTCAAGGGTGATTTCTTTGTCTCGTGCTTGGTTATGGTTTCGGTTTAAGCAATAAATGCACAAACACTACATTTCTTATTGTTTACTGTGATTTTAGTGATCATTATGCTTGGGTAGATTAAAATAGTTAGAAGTGTGTATAGATGGCTTAAGAAGTGAACCGTGTAGGATTGGAGGTTGTTACA